>LPNX011176433.1:1028284-1098705 GCA_001517045.1 Pseudotsuga menziesii
AACTAGGTGGGGACATTGAGTGAGGCCTCGACATAGCCACCCAGGGATTTGATCCCAATACCTTATGCTAGCATAAACAACTCTCAACCACTTGAGCTAACCCATTAGGATTAAAAACATATCTATATCTATCTATCTATCTATATATATGTTTTTAATTCATTTTTTTTTTTTTTTATATAATGTTTTTTTTCTTTCAAATTGGCGGAGGTTGATTCTAGGAATTGTCTCCAAATATGGTTTTTATTTTTATTTTTTTCAATTTTTGAACAATTTCTAAAATGTTAACTCGAAAGAAAGAGGGTGCAATTGGTAACACCCCCTTTCGATTTGGAGGTCAATTTTAAGGAATTTACCTGAAACAATCTTGATTGTCAAGGCCATGATTTCAAACAAGTTGTAGTTTTCACATAAAAAAAGGTGATACTGAGAGCACAAATTTTGGATTCAATGGTCAATTTCAAGGGTTTTGTTTGCAAATTTACAAAAAATTAAGATCATGGTGGAAACAAGTTGTAATTTTGACCTTGAAAAAAAAGGCATGCTATTGGTAGCACCACTTTTTGATTCATGTGTGTTTTTTTATGTTTTTGAACCAAAAAATTAAGGGTTTTTAGAGCTTAATTTATTATTTTGATGTCACAATTCTTGCCAAGTTAGTAATAATGTTTGTATATATACGTATTGATGCATGAGGAAATTGAATATCACCATTAAAAATTTAGAAACATTTATAATAACACATTCATGCTTGATATCACTACTGTGCAATTGCTTTTTATTTTAGAAAACTATTCCTTCAACAAATTTTAAACAATTAAAATATAAGTCAACATAATGTTCGAAACCCAACATTCAAAAATACAGTTTTTGATAATCTATAATGACAACAATACCGCCACAAATTAATACAATTCAACTAAATAATTTATAAATTAATTAAAATTCAAAACATATAAACTATATTTTACCATAAAACTATAATAAATATAATAAATAAATAAACATATATTTTACCATAAATTAAATGAATATAAAAATCATAAGTTAATATAACTTTTTAAAGTTAATGTGCTCTTCCATGTTTTTTTGCAAATGTTAAAAGATACTTTAATAAGACTTTAACATTAAATTTAATAAATTTATAGCAATTTATTCCATTCTAATAAAACGAAAGGGTCAGATGACCCTTGCTTATGTTTTACATGATGATGATAGTATAGTCGATGAAATATTGGTTGACCATTCAATATTGTAGTCTCCCAAGTAGAATGTTAAGGTGGATTAAGGGTCATTCGTCCCTTCCTTGGGCTACACCTTGATGAAAATAGTATTTTGGAGGAAGGATTGATCGACATTTTCTTAGGTTTCCATAAGAAAACAAAAATAAGTTAGAGGAAGTGTTAATTAACTATTCCAAGGGTTATTTGTGACAAGGAGATGCCACTCAAACCTTCCTTGGGATATCTGTCAATGACAATTCTATGTTGGAGGAAGATTTGGATGAACCTTTCATAGCTTACCCATGATGGAATACTTTGGTGTAGTAAGGGTCGATGCCAATACCATCATCAATAATGGTTACCCTTCTCCATTCCTTGCCCTTGAGAATTAAATATTGATGAAATGATTGATTGAATTTTCCTTGAGAAATCCATTTATGGGAATTTTATGGTCGAGAAAGTGTTAGTCAACAAGCTCCCAGGACCCTCGTTGACAAGAATATTATTGTGGAAAAATAGTGAGGTGAATTCTAATTGATCTACCACTCTACGACAATTATATGCGAAAGGGAAGGTTAACTGACCCTTCACTGAGATGCCCATCTACGAGAATACCATGTAGGAGAAGAGTTGGTGACACTTTCCCATGGTCTCCTTTTGATAAAAAAATTACCGAGGAAGGCTTGTATGGCCCATCTTATGAATACCCCTCTAAGCCAATACATCATTCAAGAATGGTTGATTGACCCTTATCCATGCCTCACCCATAAGAATTATAACAACCTCTTCCATCATTTTGACCAACAAAGGGGGGATATGAACGAATTATATGCTTCTAAATTTCTCCCAATGACCACATTACGAATTTATAAACATTTACAATGCGTGTGCATATGCATAATATAAACACATAAAAAATAAATCTATCCACACACACAACGCACACATTTACAAGCATAATGATCAAATACATCATAACAAAATCATTGCACATAAAATACAAAGAGAATACTTATCTCAAATAATGAAGATCCAAGCAACTAGCTGTGTAAGAGAAATTTTCCACCCAAACATAGGAAATTTTTCCAACATATATTATCTATGTTGAGAGGCCACCCCTAAGCTGGGTTATGAGGCCATGAGGGAGAAGGACACACCTACAAGCTTCTGTCTCTCAACCCAAAACTGATTCTACTCTCTATGCTTAACTAAATTATCATACAGATCTCGACAGGGATCAATCTCAACCATCATAGCCTTGGATCCAAAATACTTTTCGCACACAACACCTTTCTAGGCTTAGGAATCCCATTCATTGATAAATGGTTTCTTCAGGCGATTATTTCCTCGGGCGATCCATTTTTCTAGGTTCTTACTAGTGTGTGGATAGAAGGAATCCAACCTGTTGTATGCTTTGGGAGAACCACATGACCTTAATTCATGGATTCTCAAGCATGCAACAATACCAAAACTTATAGGGTAAAGGTTCCTAACTCTCCCAACCTCAACACTCACCTACAACCATATATTTTCCCTTCAAATCCACAACTTTGGTTTCAAATTAAAATTTCACAATTATACACTATTTTCTAATTGGTAATGGTTTGAACATCATCAAGTAGAGACTCTACGTAGTGCAGAATCTTGCATGATAATAGAAACATGAGTGAATGACTCCAGAATATAGGATGGAATGGTGAAAATGCAATTCACATAACTTCTGACCATAGAAGAAATGGACTCTTACAAATTTCATAAAAGGATATTCATCCCATGCCTCCATAACTAGATGAGAGGAATTTCCCAACCAACCTCACACATGTAGAAAATGATTGAATTTAATAGCGAAATGATATTAATTGGCTCATTTAAAGCACATGGAAGTAATTAGATGAGTTCTAAGGTTGATGCTTGGAAATAGATGATTTAATCTCCCATAGGCCCCCTTTCATCTTCCCCTCTAGGGGAATAATAGCCCCTTTAGTTCTCTTTACACATCCATCTTGGACCATTTTATTATTTTCCAACACAATATTTACATAGAATTTGAATTGGCATGATAAGCCAACCATACTTTCCAATAATAAATATTTACATCATACATGCCTATCCATTCACTAGTCGAGCCTTGGACATGAGCTCCGCACTAGGAATCCATATTGGCATATTTAAATCATTTACATAATTTGATTATACATTCCAAATGAAAAATGGGGTTATTACAATCCCCCCCCTCTTGGAATAACACTGGCCTTGGTGTTTACTCAAATCAAAACAAAAATGGGTATGCCTCTCTCATTGCATCCTCCATCTCCCATGTAGCCTCATCGGGACCAAAGTGATGGGCCAGTTTCGAAGAAATGTTACCTTCATTTTGAAATGTTACCTTTACTTGTCTGATGGACCAGTTTCGAAGAAATGTTACCTTCGTTTTGATAATGCATAGTGGCTCGGTTTGGAACTCTCCCTTGAGTTCCACCTAGATCGAATTTGAATCGATCACATGGTTAGGATCATGTACATATTTCTTAAGGAAAGAAACATGAAAAAATTATGAGCTATAGTGTTAGAAGGAAATTCAATTCTAGTATGCAATTATCCCGATCCTCTCAAGCATTTCAAATGTCCCACGATCTCTTGGTGATAGCTTGGCACAAATTCCAAGCTTCAAGGAACTTTTCCTTGGCCTCACTTTGAGGTAAACATGATCCCCAACATTTAATTCCCTATGCACTCTGTTCTTATTTGCATATTTTTTTTCCTATCTTGGGTTGTATTCAATTTTTTCCTAATATTTTGCAACCTCTTATTCCATTTCCTTAAGCAATTCTGGCTCAAGTATAATTATGTTTACTAGATTTTCCCAAGTAACTAGTTCCCTACACTTTTTTCCATAAAAATATTTAATTGGACGCATCCCTTAAATGACTCTTGTTTCCCATTGTTGTATGAAAAATCTACCAAGTGTAGATAATCTTCCCACTTGGAAGGTTTTTCCATCACATACATGTGTAGCATGCCTTCAAGCACTTGATTTACTCTTTCTATTTGTCCATATTTATGTGGATGGTAGGAAGTGCTAAAGTTTAGCTGTGTACCCAAATATGCTAAAATACTTCTCCATAAATTTGAAGTAAATTTTGTATCATGGTCAGATACAATTGCTTTGGGTAACCTATACAATTTGAATATTTCTTTCATAAATATTCTTGCTATATCATCATCCTTGTAAGTAGATTTAATTGGAATAAATTTTTGTTTCGTTGGATAATTTGTCCACCACAACCATGATGGAATCATGTTGCCTCACTATAATTGGAAACCCTGTAGTAAAATCCAGAGTTATCACTTTCCATTTCCATTCCGGAATTGGTAAAGGCTACAATAATCTTTCTAGGCATTGATGCTCAACTTTCACTTGTTGGCATTTCATTCACTTGGAAATATACTCAACAATACACTTCTTCATTCTTGAGCAAAAATATTGTTTCCTAGATGTAGCAATTGTTTTATGGTATCTTGGGTGACTAGAATATGACATTTTATGGATTTCATCCATAGTAATTTTCCTCAAGTCAGACACATTTGGAATACACATTTTATTTCTATAGGTAAGAAGTCTAGCATCTTCTAAATAATAACCTTTATACATATTTTCTAAATTTTGTTGTTGTAATTTGTCTTTTATTTCCACATATAACTCATCTTCAAGAAGAGAATGAATAATTTGCTTCCTTAAATTTGATTGGAAAAATCTAATGGATGCCACATGTATTGCATGTAATTTTGATCTCAAAATCAAATTTACATAAAAAGCTAGTGGTTGATGCACTCAAATCCACTCACTTGAGACAATGTCAATTTGTGAAATTTCTCGTCTCTTGTTATTCTCATACCAAGGATTTTATTTGCAACACCCAAATCCTTCATCGCAAATGATTTACCTAGTTTCCTTTTGAGCACATTTATATATTGCATGTTAGACCCTACAACAAGCATGCCATCCACATACAATAAGATGATAATATATCTTCCATTATCTAGCCTCTTGAAATAAAAACAGTGGTCAGAATAGAATCTACTATAACCATGTTCTGCCATAAACTTAACAAATTTTAAATACCACTTCCTTGGAGCTTTCTTAAGGCCATACAATCTCTTCTTCAACTTGCAAACCAAATTCTCCTTCCCTTTGAACTCATACCTTTTGGTTACTGCATACAAATCTCTTCCTCCATATCCCCATGGAGAAATGTTGTTTTTACATCTGAATGTTCAATATGTAAATATTCTACTACCACTAGACTTAAAATAGTCGTAATTGAAGTCATTTTAACAATAAGAGAAAATATTTCATCAAAGTCTATACCTTTCTTTTGTGCAAACCCATTTACAACAAGTCTATCCTTGTACTATTTCTTGCCTCCATCTTCTTCCTTAAACCTATAAACCCATTTATTTTGCAATGCCATTTTTTCTGCAGGAAACTCAACCAAATCCCAACTATGGTTTCTTACCAATGATTCCATCTCCTCATTCATGCCTTGCTCCCAATTCTTTTTAGTTTCCACTTGCATTTCCTCTTCATATCATTTTGGTTCACCAGAATCAATCATAAATAAATAATACAATGAAGGAGAGAATCGTTTAGGGGGTCTACTTAACATAGTATATATTCTTACATTTACAGAAGTTTGAGGTACATGTTTCTGTTCTTGATTTTCTGGTGCCTTTGGAACTTCATTTTCTTTGATTTCATCAAGGACTGTGTACTCTGTGTTTTCCTTTTCCTCTTTATTTCCCTGCAACTGATCTTTGTACATAACATTTTCATTGAATACTACATCTCTACTCCTAATGATTTTGTGATTTTCATAATCCCATACGTGATAACCAAAATAATTAACCCCGTATCCAATAAAGGTACATTTCTTGGATTTAGCCTCAAGCTTTGTTCTATTTTCTTTATCAATATGGACACATGCTTCACAACCAAAAGTTCTCATAAATGAGTAGTTTACATTTTTACCTGTCCATGCCTCCTCTGTAATCCCACCATCCAAAGCGCTTGAAGGCCCTCTCTTTATTAAGTAAACAACAATATCTATAACATCGAACCAAAAATTTAAGGGAAACCCCTCATGAAATCTCATACACCTTGCACACTCCATGATTGTTCTATTTATCCTTTCTGACACACCATTTTCTTGTGGTGTTCCAGGGATTGTCTTCTCTCTGCGAATCCCATTGTATGAAAAATAACTATCAAATTCCTTACTGTAGTAATCAACTCCATAATTATATCTGAGACATTTCAACTTTTTTCCTGTCTCATTCTCAACCAAAGCTTTCCACTTCTTAAAAGTAGAAAACACATCAGATTTTTTTTCTAATGCAATAAACCCAAGTTTTTTTAGTTGCATCATCAATAAAAGTAACATAATAACGAGATCCATTAAGATATTGTACTTGAGCTGGTCCCCAAACATATCTTTGCACAAGCTCTAACTTCTCACTCTTCTTATGTTTACCAACCCTGAGAAATCCGACTCTCTTTTTTTTCCATAAACACAGTTCTCATAGAATTCCAAACTTACCTGCTACAGAACTGGAAACAATTTCCTTGAGTGAAGAATCTACATCCCCTTCTCACTCATGTGGCCAATCCTATGATGACGCAGTGTTGCACCTGTTTCTGTGGAATCTACGGAGATAGAATAATCAATATTATGAGGACATAAATAGAACATACCTATCCTATCTCCTTTTTCTATTACCAAGGATCCTTTAGAGATCTTCCACCACATTTTTTAAAACGTAGACAAACAACTGCTATGTACTAACTGCCCTATTGAGATCATATTTCTTGTCACAGCATGAATATGCCTTACATATTTTAGCATCGGTCCATTTCCATTATTTAACATAATTTGTACCTTACCCATTCCAAAAATTTTACATTCATCATCCCCCAATTAGACATGCCCAAAATCACTTGGAACATAATCATGAAAGAGTTTCCTTATATGGGGTGTAGAATGACATGATGCCCCTAAATATACTAGCCAGTAATCACCAGTATTATCTAATGCAAGAATCAAAGAATCTTGTAACACATCACTTGCTACATTTGCTTCCTGATTAGTCTCTTGCTCCCCGTCTCCTTTCTTCTTTGGAGCTATGTTGTATTTCTTCAGATGTCCTCTCTTACCACAGTTCCAACACTCTATCTTTCCAAATATAGACTTGGATCTTCCCTTTCTAGACTTGTTGCGATTACCTGGGATCCTTCCTCTCTCCCTTTGTCTTCCCCTTCTCTCCATGGCCAATGCATTACCTGATGTCTCACCTATTTTTTTATTCTCATTTCCTCACTAAGAATAACACCAACAATAGCATCAAATTTAAGAGTGTTTGAACTAGGGACATAGTAACTTACAAGCATGATGAAGCTATTCCAGCTTTCTGGAAATGAGCACAGGATTAGAAGAGCCCCAAGCTCATCATCAAAGTTCACTTTTACAAAACATAACTAGCTAGTAATCGTAATAAATTTATTTAAATGACCAACAACAGATCCACCTTTTGATATCTTCATATTAAATAAACACATCCTTAAAAGTACCTTGTTGGAAGCCAAGGGTTTTTCTTAGAGCTTAGCCAATGCACTCAGCAAACCCTCCATTTTCTTTTCTTTCAAAATATTGAAGTCCACTAATGAATCCAGGAACAAACGTATTGCTCCCAATTCCTTTCTATCAAGAACCTCCCATTCTTCGTCCTTCATAGTCCTCGGTTGTTTTGTTTTTTCTCCCAACAATAGGTATAGATAATTCTGGTACATATAGTCCTCCATTTGCATCTTCCATAACTGGTAGCTTTGGTCATTAGATTTATCCACCTTAAACTTTCCTTCTTTTGCCATTGCTCCCACTCTAACCAGGAACCCTTGTTTCCTGCGAGTTTACTAGCCAAATAGACCTTTGGATTTGCTACCAATTGTTAGAAAAAAGGATTGCACAACAAAAACAATTAAACAAGATGCAAATATTAAACACATTACAAGAGAGACTCATATATAACGTGGTTCACCCAAGATGGGCTACGCCCACACAAAAATTTCCAGTACTTTATTATTATACCATCCAGCAAAATGAAGGGATACAACATGCAACAACCCCGTTGCACTTACTCTTCACTCTCTCACAATCTCTCACACAATCACATATAATTTGTTTACAATGCTACAATACAATACATTACACTACACAACCGTATTACAATGCATTCCTTTTATAGGGGAATTACCATGGGAAAATACCACAGGTCACCCAATACCATGGGCCCGCAAAGTGTTGGAAAAAAAACATCCCTAAAAATTCTTTTCGAGGGCCTGCTGGCCCTCGACCCCCAGACAGGGGGGATGGTCATTCCTATGCCTCGGAAAGGGGATGATGCCCCCACCCCAATCCCCCTGCTGGGATGAGTGTACAATAAAACTGGGGTCCAAACACGACAAAACAATAACATCTTTGAATCTGGACAATCATGATACACAACCAACAACCTGTTCATGCAAATATTATATGGATGTGGTAAATTCCTCTCCATCAACACTCCTTAGACCAGCCATTCCTAAATCTCTAAGTTTAAAGACTCCACGGGGATGCATTCCATAAGCATTCTTGAATGGACTAAACCTAGTGCTTCGAGTTGATGAGTCATTATAAGAAAATTCAACTTGCGGAAGTGATTGATCCCACTACTGACATGGATGTTCATTTACTAGACTTATCAATATGTTTCCCAAACTCTTGTTGGTAACCTCGGTCCGCCCATCAGTTTGAGGGTTATCGGATGAATTGAAACTAAGGTTGGTTCCTAATTTCTTCCACAATGTTCACCAAAAGTGTTGAACAAATTTTGTATCCTCGTCTGAAACTATGCTCTTAGGAATTCCATGTGAATTTCTGTATAGAACATATTTGCTATGTGAGTTGCATCATTAGTCTTGTTATAAGGAATAAAATGTGTCATTTTAGAAAATTTGTTCACTACAACATATATAGAATCATTGCCTCTTTGAGTTCTAGTAAATTCTAAAAAAAATCCATAGTCACTGCATCCCATGGTCTATTCGGAATTGGTAGTGGCTGATCTAATACCGTGTTCTGCTATCTTCCTTTGGCATACTAACGCACTCTACATCTACTCACAAAAATTTGAGCATCAACTCTCATCTTTGGCCAAAAATAGTAAGAACTTAGTTGAGCATATGTCTTATCATTACCAAAGTGTCTAGCTAGACCTCCACTATGTTTTTCTAGGATTAAGTTCTCCATCCTTGAGATTTTTGCAATGCACAGCTGCATGCCCTTAACAACAGTCCTTCTTGCAGCACGTAGTCCGACCAAGGACTCTTATCTCTACTCACCGGATTCTGACATGCTTCATAAGCCTCCCTAAAACCCACATATTCTTTATAGATCTCCTTTAGATGTCCCAATAAAAAAAATTCACTTAAAATTCCCACAAAATCAAACATCTTCTGCTCAAAGCATCGACAACTTTATTAGTACTCCCACTAATATGTTTAAAAACAAATGTAAATTTATTCATATACTCTACCCATTTAGAAAGTTTTTTATTCAACTTCTCCTATTTAGTATTGAATTGTAAAGCATGATATTAAGAGTATAAGACAAATTACTTAAGCATAAGATAATGCCTCCATTTATTTAGATCTTGGTTTACTGCATAAAATTCTTTATCATATGTGGAATACTTCTTTTTTTCCTCATTCAAATTCTCGCTGAAATATGCAACCGGTTCTCATCTTGACTAAGAACAAATCCTATGGCATTTCCACTAGCATCACACTTGAATTGAAACAACTTGTTGAAGTTTGGAAGAGATAGTACGGGATTCTCTGTAATATTCTCCTTTAGTAATTTAAAACCTTTTTTAGCTGTTGTTGTCCACCTAAAAGGATGACTCTCTTGCTTGATAGTTTCAACTATCAGAATGCATATGCGACTACAATTTATGATAAACTTCCTATAGAAGCTTGCTAACCCATGGAAACTCTTGACTTCAAAGATATTTCTTGGAGAATGCCAGTCTTTGATGGATTTCACTTTTTCAAGATCCATTTCCAAACCTTCTTATGAAATTACAAATCCCAAATAAACTAATTTTGGTTTCATGGAAGAACACTTTTTCAAATTTATTATAAGTTTTTCTTGACGCAAATTCCTCAAAACCAAATTCAAATGTCTAAGATGTTCCTCTTTTGTTTGAATGAATACGATAATATCATTAAGATAGACAATAACGAAATTTCCTATGAACTCAAGAATTTCATTCATGAGCCTCATGAATGTATTGGGTGCATTAGTCAAACCAAAAGGCACGACTAACCACTCATACAGTCCATCAGTAGTTTTAAAAGTTTTGTTCCCCATTCATCTCCTTCCCTTATTTTAATTTAATGATATCCACTTTTTAGATCAATTTTTGAAAAATATTGAGCACCACTTAAACATTCCATCAAATCATCAATACGTGGTAAAGGAAATCTATACCTAATGGTGATATTGTTTATGGATATGGAGTCTATACACATTCTCCACTCTCCACCTTTCTTTGGGGTCAACATTGTGGGTACAACACATGGGATAAATCTCTCTTTAATTGGTCCTTTATCCAAAAAATGTTGTACCTTCTTTCTGATTTCTTCATTCTCAATCGGGGTCATTCTATAGGATTCTTTATTTGACAAACTTGCTCCAAGAATCAAATCTATGTGATGGATTACGCTACACATGGGTGGAATTTCACTTGGTAAATCATCTACTACAATATCAACATATTCATCGAACAATTTCTAAACTTCAATTGGTAAATCATCCATCTTTGTGTTTGTAAGAACAACTCTAGGCTTTCCAATCAACGGAAAGCTTACCTCTTCTTCTCAGATCTGATTCAAGCATTCCTTTATACTAATGAGCAGTATCTTTGGACTGGACTATTCTTCAATTGGTTCTTCCTTCAAGGGTATGAGGGTGTGCTTTTTTCCACCTTTCTCAAAAGTATAGGTATTATTTCTCCATCATATCTTACATGTCATAACCCCAAATTTTCATAAAAATTAAATTTTTTTGATGTAACATAAATTGTTTACAGTTGCAGTTTATTAACTGCTAGAGGTTAACGGATAATGAAACAAATAAAAAACTAATGATTAACTTAAACACATATAAATTAATACTATTTTAATTTTGATATGTGATGTAAATTATCAGCATTCAGTTGTTTCTAGCTACATTGATAGTTTGATTTTTGTCAAGTAGGTGAGAAGTTACTTTCTAACTGGGGCTTACTTAGCGATTGCTAACTTTTCTGGAATTCTGGATCTTACAGGCTTGACAGGTAAATTTTGACCTAGTAAGAGTTTATTAAGGCGATAATCTAGATATACTTCTTTTAGTATTAAAAAAAATATACTGCTAGAGTAAAAGTTTGCTTAATTGAATTCAAGGATACTACAAGGTAAAGTAATGTTTTCTTTTACTTGTTTTTCAACTGTGACGATACTTTAAAATTCATGTCGTGAAGATCAATACTTTGCCCCACTGATTGTATTTAATTAGAATGACTGCTATTTGAGATATATCTTCTTTCCATCTATACATTGTGTTTTTTACCAGTTCTTCATAAAGCTCATAATTTAGTGTATCCACACTCGTATTGAAATAAGAGTTTTCTGTTGTTGTTATTTTTAGAATTTAAAAAAACACTGCTTACGTATGGAAATAGACCTAAGGCCTTTCAAGAAATAAGCTTATATAAAAATCTTAGCTTTACCTTTAATTAAGCTTCAATAGAGAAATTTTGTCAGCTTATTATTGCATTGTATTTATAAATGATCATCTGCCTAATTGTTGTCAAGTTGTGATTCTAACTTCCAAATTTCTCCATGACATAAGTAATGCGACGAAATTATATCACCTTATTATTTATTTGTAATAACAATTGATACTATACTTTTCTTGGATAGTTCTACTATCCTTTACTACCAAGTCTATACTAACCTTGGTTTGAATTATCTTAGAGCTTTGGTATCTTATGTAGATCAAAAGATCTTGTATTACCAAGAAATTTATCTTACTCTTAGTACTGTTGGCTACATTTAAAAGTAGGAGTTATTCTAGGGTGTAAGTATTATTTACTTTCATTTACAAAGTAATGATCTATAAACCAGCTCCTTATCCACTAGTGTTTTCTTAAACTAGTCCTAACATCATAGATAGGCATCGTTTATGTCTATAAAAAGAAATGGTCAGTAGTAGTATAATCAACTCTTGTTCAACAATTTTTACTTTACTATTGATCTCTTCATAAAATTTTTTATTAAGAAGGATTATAAGATCCTTATGAAACAAGGACGTCGATGCAAAATATGTTTTGGTTTATTACCATCTAAGATTTCAGGGTTTATAATATAAGGTTTAATGATACTACAAAAACCTCGTTTATTAACCTAGCTTGACTTCCTAGTTTATCATTGGAACGATACATTATTGACTTTGTATTTTATAATGTCATTATAGTCGTGGTTTTAAATTATTGGCAATAATTTGTTGTCACGACAAAAAGTGGAAACTATATCATTCGACCCATTGTGAATGGAATAATTTGGTGGGCACGTGGAACATTTACCACCGTGCATTGCATAACTTATAAGCTCACCACGTAACCCTACTTCTCATTTTTTTTCTTTAAGGGTTTTGGTCTTTGCTCTGCCTGGTTTACTGCGGCCATGAGGGCTCGCATAAGCTTGTCTCCAGCTCCATTATTGCGTGTAGAGAGGTGTTTCCATTCTAAAGTGTGGGTTGCAAGACTCATAGCTCGCACTAGGCTTTCCTTTTGCATGTAATACTTTGCTGTGCATGTAGTTGTTCTCTGTCAGTGGTTTGGTGTATCGATTTCTTGCATGGCCATTGACAAAGTTTTAACCCTGCTCTAGTTGCTAGTGTAGATGTATTGTGAGTCCCGTCACCTTTGTCACTTGTGAGCACGAGGATTATGCTATTGGTGGTGCTGGTTTGCTGTGCTGGTTCGTTCCTCCGTGGCTCCATATTACTTCACTTCCAGGTAAAGAATTTCGTTATACAAATGTTATACACCTTAAAATTTTAGTTACAGTTATACGCTCAGTTTTTAATCAAGAATTTGGTTTTCATTTGCAAGTGATGGTTTGCCTTTTTGTCTGGATGAATCCCCTCCACGTTTGGCTTGGCATCAAGTTCTACGGGTAAGCCCCGGTTACGATGTGGCAACTCCCTTCTTGGCAATGGTTAGGGGAAAGGGTTTCTCAGTTGGGAAGAAAATTATGAGCTCGGTTTCTCCAGACTTTGGCTGTTTGTTTTTCAGTTTTTAGATTTAGTTTTTCTTTATTACACCCTTGCCTATAGCAGGGTGGCTCCGACCATGATGCCGTGACTTGTATCTCCTTTTTCCTTATCTTATAAAAGATATACAATAATTTAATTTTTAATAATTTAAATGTTAGTTTTGTTTTTAAAAACCCATACCATGATGCTGGGTACACCGGCCCTGAGCTGGGTGTTGTAAATTTGTTATGTTTAAGCCTTTCGGCCTGACAGAGTAATATACTTGGTTTAAATGATTTCTTTTTAGCTTCGAGCTCTATCTTGATTATGAATGGGTTTTATAACCTGTAAATTATGGCTCTGAGGAATTATAGTCTTTCCTTCTTTGATTGTTAATATAGATAAAGATTTATTAAGACTTTCTTTTGTAATTAAAATGTAATTGTGAAGACTGTAAGTTCAGTCTTAAAATAAAATTTATATGCTTATACTTATTAAATTCGGATAAGACCCTAGGGTTACTGTAAAAGAACCCTTAGATAAATATATTCTTAAATTTATTAACTATGTTGGTTTCTGTTTATCTATATTATCTTGTTACAATAGTATTAGTAATATTTATCCTATTTAAATATTTTCTTTTCTTTAAATACAATAGTTTATACAATTATTGTAAGTTCTTATTATAAGACTGTACTCAGAGAGTGTGTGTAATTTATAACATTAACTTGCTTGTTCTGAAAAATACAAGCTAGGGTTTTCCTGAAATGAAACCCTTGTCTAATTAAGTTCTTTAGTTTATTAATAATTAAATTCTGCTTCTTGTTAATTTGGTTAAGTTATTATTACAAGTTTGTTGTGTAAAAGTACATTCGTTTTCCGGAAAGGACTGTAACAGTTTACAGTAGACTCATTGTTTATAAATATTATTATCCAAGTAAATGGTTTGCAGCTTAGATGCTTTTATTTATAATTGTTAAATAACTTGGTTAGGGTTTCGACCCTGAAGTTTTATATTTACAAGTATAAGCCTGGCTAATAATTATAAATAGTTTCTACATAGGTATTATTTAGTTTTATACTAGTTATTAATTATATTTTCATTGCTTTTATTTAATAAACTGTCTAGTAGAATTTACTCAGATTTTTTGAAATGATAGAGCATAAATTTTGTAACTCAGTTTTCTCTAAGTACTTTGAAATTTAACCCTATTTGGTTTATAGTAAATACTAGTTCTAGATTTAATTGATATTATTAGAAAATAAACTATGTGATTCGTAGCTTGTTTATTTACCTAACTGTAAATAATCCATGTAACTCTAATGTGATTTTCTGCTACATTTCATTTAGTTACTAAGTGAAAACATAGAAGTATAAATGTATCATAACACTGTTTAACCTCCATAATATTTTAACATGAATAAAATTACTCTACCGTCTGTAAAAACACAATATTATCTACTCAAACATTCTCTTATCTGCTTAAACATTCTACTTGTACTAGAGTATTACCTGGATTTCCAGGTGTGGAAAAACACAGACTAGAAATTATTTCTATTCTAACACATTGCCTTTCAAATTCATTCCTTCATTAAACTAAAAGACAACTAAACTGTAACATTTACAAACTGGGTATTTATCATACATATAATAGTCAGACTTAGATTTGTCTATATAACACAGCAAAAAAAAATAATGTAGAACCTAATTAGGAAAGATGACAACAGCGTTACGAGGCCCTTCCTCCCTACCACTCTCCTGGAGAGCGCTCAAACAACGCTTCCTCAGGACCCATGAGCCTGTTCCTTGTCTTCTTGGCTGAGAATTGGTGGAGCATGCAAACAGTAGACTAGTCCAATAACTCTGTAAACATCCTGCACTTAGCAGTAAGATCTTTCAGGTTAAAAGCTACACTAGATCACTCAGCAGTTAGCCCCTCAAACTCTTTCCGCAATTCCCTTCCATTGACTTTCTCTAAATTACATTCACCTGAATGATCACTTGTCTAGAATGAGAAGCCTCAGCTCTCTTCAATGGGAATTTTTATAAAGATTACCTAGGTCTTTTGGGTCAGTTGTCATTAATTGAGCCACCTGCTCTGATTCCACTTTCTTGGGGAATCATGACCCCAAATGTAGGGAGGTTTCCACCTACAATAGTTGGAAGTGGTTTGAGGATGCTGCCACATGTCAGTTTGCTCTCCACCCAGTCTCGTCCACCGATTTGACCAGTAAACACTCTTTTAACAACTCTCCTAAACTATTTTCTCCTCCTTTATTTATTTATAATTAAATTATTCAGAATTACATAAAATATCCTTTACTCCGCTGCGTCATCAATTAAAACTTAGCATAAAATTTAACATATTGTCCTCAAATAATATCAAATAATATAAAGTTTTGTTTTGCAAAATTGGGGCATGTGCCACACACACCCCCTTAGAGCATAACATCGTCCTTGATGTTGTTTATTCTTTGTCCTCAGAATTCCCTTGGAACAGAATTGGATATGCATCTCGCATATTACTTTCCAATTCCTAGGTGGCTTCGTCTAGACTAAGGTGCTTCCATTGCACCTTCACCTGACCAATGGTGCAGTTCCAAAGTGTGATCTCCCTCCACCCGAGGATACAGTCCGGTTCCACTAGAAAATATCCTTCTAGTTCCACCTGTACATCATTCCAGTTAACAACATGAGTAGCATCATGAACATATTTCTTTAATACAGAAATTTGAAAAACATTATGTACTCTTAAATTTGGTGGTAATGCTAATTGATAAGCTACTTGTCCAATCCTGGACAGTATTTCAAATGGACCATAGTAACGAGGTGCTAGTTTTGCACAGCTTCCCAATCTCAGAGAGCTCTTTTTGGGCCTCACCTTGATGAACACATGTTCACCTACCTGAAACTCCTTTGGAGTTCTTTTAAGGTTTGCTTGACTTTTCTGTCGATACTGTGCAATTTTCAGATTACCTTGTACCTGCTTTACAATTTCTTCCATTTCCTTTAATAGTTCAGGACATAATACTAATCTATCAACTGGATTACTCCAAGAGATAGGAGTATTACATTTCCTTCCATATAAGATTTTGAAAAGACTAAATCTGATTGATGCTTGATAATTATTATTATAAGCAAATTCTACTAGATGCAAATAATCCTCCCATTTACCTAGCTGGTCTTTCACATACATTCTTAATAAATCTTCCAGTAATTGGTTTACTCTTTCGGTCTGTCCATCTGTTTGAGGATGGAAAGAAGTACTAAAATTTAGTGTAGTGTCTAATCCTTTAAACATAGATTTTCAAAAGTTACCTGTAAATTTAGGATCTCTATCTGAGATTATAACTTTTGGTATTCCATGCAGTCAAAAAATTTGTTTTAGAAATATATCAGCTATGTTTACAGCTTTATACATAGTTTTAATAGGTATAAAGTGAGTTTCTTTACTTAAATTATTGACCACTACCATGATAGAATCATTTAAATTCTGATTTTTAGGCAGTCCAATAACATAATCTAGAATAATTATCTCCCATTTCCAGCTAGGAATGGGTAATGGCTGAAGTAATCCACCTGGGTGTTGATGTTCAGTTTTCACCTGCTGACATTCAAAACACCTAGTGATATACTCTGGCAGTTTTGTATTTATGTTTGGCCAAAAATATTCTTTTCTTAACATAGTTATAGTCTTTTGATAGCCTGGATGACCTGAGTATGGATTTTTATGGATTTCATCCAAAATTAATAGCTTAACTTTAGGTACATTAGGTACATACATTCTGTCTTTATACAGTGAAAATCCTTTTGCACTCAAATTGTACCCTTTACTTAAGCTTTTTGTTGGATTTTCTTTCGTTTTAGCTTGTAAGTTTTGGTAAATTTCATCTTGTTCTATCCCCGTTTTAAGTTGTTCATCCAGATCTGTTGTATAAGTGCCGATAACTGCTGTTAAGTTCAACCTTGCATTCCTACTTAATGCATCGACAACTTTATTTTCTTTACCTTTAATGTGCCGAATTTCGAAATCATACTCACTTAGAAAAGATAGCCACCTAGCTTGTTTGGCATTTAGATTAGGCTGATCTAACAGATATTTTAGTCCTTTATTATCAGTCATTAAAATAAAATTTCTGCCAATTAGGCGATGACACCACATCTTTAGAGCATGTATAACAACAACTAATTCCAGATCATAAGTTGCATAATTCTTTTGATGAATTTTTAATTTCCTAGACTCATAGGCAATTACATGCCCTTATTGAGTCAGAACACCGCTTAAACCATCATTGCAGGCGTCAGTGCACACTACAAATTCTTTATTTGGATCATCTATTTTTAAAATAGGTGTGCTAGTTAATAAAGTTTTTAATTTTTTAAAGCTTTCCTCCCATTTTTGGTTCCAATCAAATTTCTTTCATTTCTTTTGCAAAGAAGTTATCGGATTCACGATTCTCGAAAAACCTTCAATGAACCTGCGGTAATAACCGATAATCTCCATGAAGGATCGAACATCAGTTACATCCTTGGAAATCGGCCAATCTTCGATTGCCTTTATATTTTCGAGATCTACCGAAATCCCTTCCTTATTCACCACATGTCCTAAGTACTGAACCATATCTTTGAAGAAATCACATTTACTAAACTTTGCAAAGAGTTGATGATCTCGTAGCTCTTGCAAAACAATTTTTAAATGTTCTTTATGTTCTTCTTTAGTTTTTTAATAGATTAATATGTCATCGATAAACACGACCACGAACTTATCTAGATACTTTTGCACAACGTTGTTCATTAAACACATAAAAACAACTAGGGCATTAGTAAGTTTGAATGGCATGATGACAAACTCGTAATGGCCATATCGAGTTCTAAAAGCTGTTTTAAAGATGTCTTCGTCTTTAATCCTAATTTGATGATATCCAGACCTTAAATCAAATTTTGAAAACACCGTGGCTCCACGTAGTTGATCAAACGGATCATCTATGTGAGGCAACAAGTATCTATTTTTGATAGTCATATTATTCAACTGATGGTAATCTTTGCAAAGTAACATGGTTCCATCCTTTTTCTTAATGAAGATGATAGGTACCCCCCAGGGAGGCACACTAGGTTGAATATACTTTTTGTCAATAAGTTCTTTTAATTATGACTTTAGTTCATTTATTTCCAGTATGTTCATTCGATAAGGGGCCTTTGAGCTATGTACTGCACCAGGTACCAGCTCAATGGTAAAATCTAGTTCCCTTTTCGGAGGTAGTCCCAGAATTTCTTCCGGAAATACATTAGCATAATCTCTTAAGACTAGTATGTCTCCCAATTTTAATTTATCTGTCTTATTTAGATTTTCCTCATCAGTTATTGTTACTGCATAAGCTTTACAACCCTTCCTAACAACTTTCTTAAGATGCAAAGCAGAAATCTGCCTTATGGTTTTTTTTCTAGGGATCCCCTTTACACTTATTGGTTTTCCATCATTATTTATACATGTAAAGGTTTTATCATAACAATTTAAAATTACCCTATGTTGTTCTAACCAATCCATATCAATGAGTAAGTCATAAGAACCAAGAGGTAATACATTAAGTTTTAAAACAGTTTCAAATTGATCCATAACTACTGCACATTATTTTACAAAACAAGTTACCTTCGTTTTAGCACCAGTGGCTAACTGAACCAACCAAGAATTTTCAAAATTTTCAATAGGCAACTTACATTTTTCTACCATTTTAGGTGAAATATAACTAAGACTAGCTCTTGGATAAATTAAAATAGTTATAGGGGTTTGGTTTATCATACCTTCTACTTCCACCATGGAAGTTTGATATTCTACTTTCCGATTCTCCAAGGCTGCATTGATTCTGGGCATAGTCCTCGCTAAATCTCCAACAGTCATTTCCTCCTGTATGGTATGAATATTACTGATAGCCCTTTTTAGATTAGGATAGACTGAGGCATAATGTGGGCCATTACACTCCCAACACTTTATAGGTTCTTTGCATTCAAATTTCTTTGTGTAATTTCCATGGTTATTAGTAGATTCTTTACCCTTTGAATTGTTCTGATTGCTTGGTGAATTATTCTTATTCCCTTGGAAATTCTTGCTAGCAAAATTTTTGGCCTTATTGTTTTCAGAATTTCTGTTGGGCACAAATTCTTTCTTCTTTTGATCATAATGGTTATTATTCTTCTTGGCCTTCCAGTTGGCCATGCTTTCTTTCTTCCGATTCTGTTCATAACAGAAGTTGGCTTTCCTCATAGCTTCTTCCAGAGTTTTTGGATTGTCATACTCAATCCTGTCCTTAATATGATAAGGTAGACAGTTGAGGAATCGTTGTACCTTTGGTTTTTCATTTACAAGGTATGGTACATACCTAATCAGACTTACAAAATTGTTGTTCAGATCTTTCATAGTCATTGATCCTAATTTAAGTTCATAGAATTATTTTTCTCTCTCTTCATAGTACTGCTCAGACATAAATTTATTTTTAAAGTACCTCTTAAAGGTACTCCAATTTACGTTCTTCTCTTTTATTACCTTCACTCTCTTCAAGTCCTGCCACCAAATATCAGCCTTTCCTGAGAGATTGTAGATAGCCATTCTAGCCTTTAATTGGTTAGAATAGTTATAAATCTAGAAGTACTTCTTCATCCCAGACAACCAGGATTCTGCTTCCTCCCCTTTCTTAGTCTCTCCATTGAATGTTGGTGGTTTAATCTTTTTAAATTCCCCAGAAATTTCCTCATTGGGTTTATATTTTCTCTTTTTAGTATAATGGTTTTCATCACTACTATCACTAGTGGAATGAAAATTATGTTGATCACCAAACACCTCTGAAGATGAACTGCTTTCATTTTTAGTCTGTTTAATCTTCTTATATTTATGTTGATGACTTGTATCTTCTAATTCAGCTATTTTACCCCTACCCTTAGTTTGAAACCTTTCTGTTAGGATCTAATTTAGCTCCTCCCGATCCCTCAGAATCCTTTCATTCTCTCGTTTAACAGATTCCATTTCAGATTTTAAGTCTTTTACTATTTGTAAAAGTTCTGAGGATTTGGTGGTTAGATCTTCTTGTATAGGATCTCTTGGTAAGTTTTCTTGTTCAGTAAATGGAGATTCCTCTTCCGCATATTCGTTCAGCCTTTCCATACCTGTTGTTAAACTTCAAAAACAATTTTCTCTATGGAATAACATAAAAAAATAACATCAGCAAACTATTTTAAATTCACTGTTTCATAGAAAGCAAGTTGGGCTTCATTAAGGCCTAGTGTTTGAACCTTGTGCTTTGATACCACATGTCATAATCCCAAATTTTCATAAAAATTAAATTTTTTTGATGTAACATAAACTGTTTACAGTTGCAGTTTATTAACTGCTAGAGGTTAACGGATAATGAAACAGATAACAAACTAATGATTAACTTAAACACATATAAATTACTAATATTTTAATTTCGATGTGTGATGTAAATAGTCTAAATTTAGTTCTTTCTATCTACACTGATAGTTTGATTTTTTTCAAGTAGGTGAGAAGTTACTTTCTAACTGGGGCTTACTTAGCGATTGCTAACTATTCTGGAATTCCGGATCTTACAGGCTTGACAAGTAAATTTTGACCCAGTAAGAGTTTATTAAGGTGTTAATCCAAATATACTTCTTTTAGTATAAAAAAAATATACTGCTAGAGTAAAAGTTTTCTTAATTGAATTCAAGGATACTACAAGGTAAAGTAATGTTTTCTTTTACTTGTTTTTCAACTGTGACAATACTTTAAAATTCATGTTGTGAAGATCAATACTTTGCCCCACTGATTGTATTTAATTAGAATGACTGCTATTTGAGATATATCTTCTTTCCATCTATACGTTACGTTATTTACCAGTTCTTCATATAGCTCATAATTTAGTGTATCCACACTCTTATTGAAATAAGAGTTTTTTGTTGTTGTTATTTTTAAAATTTAAAAAAGCACTGCTTAAGTATGGAAATAGACCTAAGGCCTTTCGAGAAATAAGCTTATACAGAACTCTTAGATTTACCTTTAATTAAGCTTCAGTAGAGAAAGTTTGTCAGCTTATTATTCCATTGTATTTATAAATGATCATTTGCCTAATTGTCGTCAAGTTGTGATTCTAACTTCCAAATTTCTCCATGACATAAGTAATGTGACGAAATTATATCACCTTATTATTTATTTGTAATAACAATTGATACTATACTTTTCTTGGATAGTTCTACTATCCTTTACTACCAAGTCTATACTAACCTTGGTTTGAATTATCTTAGAGCTTTGGTATCTTATGTAGGTCAAAAGATCTTGTATTACGAAGAAATTTATCTTACTCTTAGTATTGTTGACTACATTTAAAAGTAGGAGTTGTTCTAGGGTGTAAGTATTATTTACTTTCATTTAGAAAGTAATGATCTATAAACTAGCTCCTTATCCACTAGGGTTTGCTTAAACTAGTCCTAACAGCATAGATAGGCATCGTTTATGTCTATAAAAAGAAATGGTCAGTAGTAGTATAATCAACTCTTGTTCAACAATTTTTACTATACTATTGATCTCTTCATAAAAAGTTTTATTAAGAAGGATTATAAGATCCTTATGAAACAAGGACATCAATGCAAAATATGTTTTGGTTTATTACCATCTAAGATTTCAGGGTTTATAATATAAGGTTTAATGATACTACAAAAACCTCGTTTATTAACCTAGCTTGACTTCCTAGTTTATCATTGGAATGATACATTATTGACTTTGTATTTTATAATGCCATTATAGTCGTGATTTTAAATTATTGGAAATAATTTGTTGTCCCAACAAGCAGTGGAAACTATATAATTTGACCCATTGTGAATGGAATAATCTGGTGGGCATGTGGAACATTTACCATCAGGCATTGCATAACTTATAAGCTCACCACGTAACCCTACTTCTCATTTTTTTTTCTTTATGGGTTTTGGGCTTTGCTCTGGCTGGTTTACTGCGGCCATGAGGGCTCGCATAAGCTTGTATCCGGCTCCATTATTGCGTGTAGAGAGGTGTTGCCATTCTAAAGTGTGGGTTGCAAGACTCACAATTCGCACTGGGCTTTCCTTCTGCACGTAATACTTTGTTGTGCGTGTAGTTGTTCTCTGTTAGTGGTTTGTTGTATCGATTTCTTGCATGGCCATTGACAAAGTTTTAACCCTGCTCCAGTCGCTGGTGTAGATGTATTGTGAGTCTCATCGCCTTTGTCACTTGTGAGCACGAGGGTTGTGCTACTCGTGGTGCTGGTTTGTTGTGCTGGTCCGTTCCTCCGTGGCTCCATATTACTTCACTTCCAGGTAAAGAATTTCGTTATACAAATGTTATACACTTTAAAATTTCAGTTACAGTTATACGCTAAGTTTTTAATCAAGAATTTGGTTTTAATTTGCAGGTGATGGTTTGCCTTTTTGTCTAGATGAATCCCCTCCATGTTTGTGTTGGCATCAAGTTCTACGGGTAAGCCCCAGTTACGATGTGGCAACTCCCTTCTTGGCAATGGTTAGGGGAAAGGGTTTTTCAATTGGGAAGAAAATTATGAGCTCGGTTCCTCCAGACTTTGGCTGTTTGTTTTTCAGTTTTTAGATTTAGTTTTTCTTTATTACACCCTTGCCTATAGCAAGGTGGCTCTGGCCATGATGCCGTGACTTGTATATCCTTTTTCCTTATCTTATAAAAGATATACAGTAATGTAAGTTTTAATAATTTAAATGTTAGTTTTGTTTTAAAAAACCCATGCCATGATGCTGGTTACACCGGCCCTGAGCTGGGTGTTGTAAATTTGTTATGTTTAAGCCTTTCAGCCTGACAGAGTAATATACTTGGTTTAAAGGATTTATTTTTAGCTTCGAGCTCTGTCTTGATTATGAATGGGTTTTATAACCTGTAAATTATGGCTTTGAGGGATTATAGTCTTTCCTTCTTAGACTGTTAATATAGATAAAGATTTATTAAGACTTTCTTTTGTAATTAAAATGTAATTGTGAAGACTGTAAGTTCAGTCTTAAAATAAAATTTATATGCTTATACTTATTAAATTTAGATAAGACCCCAGGGTTACTGTAAAAGAACCCTTAGATAAATATATTCTTAAATTTATTAACTATGTTGGTTTCTGTTTATCTATATTATCTTGTTACAATAGTATTAGTAATGTTTATCCTGTTTAAATATTTTCTTTTCTTTAAATACAATAGTTTATACAATTATTGTAAATTATTATTATAAGACTGTACTTAGACAGTGTGTGTAATTTATAACATTAACTTACTTGTTCTAAAAAATATAAGCTAGGGTTTTCCTGAAATGAAACCCTTGTCTAATTAAGTTCTTTAGTTTATTAATAATTAAATTCTGTTTCTTGTTAATTTGGTTAAGTTATTGTTACAGGTGTGTTGTGTAAAAGTACATTCATTTTCAGAAAGGACTGTAACAGTTTACAGTAGACTCATTGTTTATAAATATTATTATCCAAGTAAATGGTTTGCAGCTTAGATGTTTTTATTTATAATAGTTAAATAACTTGGTTAGGGCTTCGACCCTGAAGTTTTATATTTATAGGTATAAGCCTGTCTAATAATTATAAATAGTTTCTACATAGGTATTATTTAGTTTTATACTAGTTATTAATTATATTTTCATTGCTTTTATTTATTAAACTGTCTAGTAGAATTTACTCAGAGTTTTTGAAATGATATAGCATAAATTCTGTAGCTCAGTTTTCTCTAAGTACTTTGAAATTTAACCCTATTTGGCTTATAGTAAATACTAGTTCTAGATTTAATTGATATTATTAGAAAATAAAATATGTGATTCGTAGCTTGTTTATTTACCTAACTGTAAATAATCCATGTAACTCTAATGTGATTTTCTGCTGCATTTCATTCAGTTATTAAGTGAAAATAGAGAAGTATAAACGTATCATAACACTGTTTAACCTCCATAATATTTTAACATGAATAAAATTACTCTATTGTCTGTAAAAACACAATCTTAACTATTGAAACATCTTCCTATCTTCTTAAACATTCTACATGTGCTAGAGTACTACCTGGATTTCCAGGTGTGGAAAAACATAGACTAAAAATTATTTCTATTCTAACACATTGCCTTTCAAATTCATTCCTTCATTAAACTAAAAGACAACTAAACTCTAACATTTACAAACTGGATATTTATCATACATATAAGAGTAAGACTCAGATTTATCTATCTAACACAACAAAACAAAATAATGTAGAACCTGATTAGGACAGATGACAACAATGTTAGGAGGTTGTTCCTCCCTACCAATCTCCTGGAGAGCGCTCAAACAACGCTTCCTCAAGACCTCCGAGCCTGTTCTTGGTCTTCTTGGCCGAGAAATGGTGGAGCATGCAAACAATAGACTAGTCCAATAACTCAGTAAACACCTCGCACTTAGCAGTAAGATCTTTCAGCTTAAAAGTTGCAGTAGATCACTCAGCAGTTATCCCCTCAAACTCTTTCCACAATTCCCTTCCATTGAATTTCTCTGAAGTACATTCACCTAAATGATCACTTCTCTAGAATTAGCAGCCTCAACTCTCTTCAATGGGAATTTTTATAAATATTGCCTAGGTCTTTTGGGTTAGTTTTCATTAATTGAGCCACCTACTCTGATTCCACTTTCTTGGGGAATCATGACCCCAAATGTAGGGAGGTTGCCACCTGCAATAGTTGGAAGTGGTTTGAGGATGCTGCCACATGTCAGTTTGCTCTCCACCCAGTCTCCTCCACCAATTTAACCAGTAAACACTCTTTTAACAGCTCTCCTAAACTGTTGTCTCCTCCTTTATTTTTTTATAATTAAAATATTCAGAATTACATTAAATATCCTTGACTCTGCTGAGTCATCAATTACAACTTAGCATAAAATTTAACATATTGTCCTCAAATAATATCAAATAATATAAAATTGTTTTTTGCAAAATTGGGGCATGCGACATTACACTTCTATTGTATTTCTAAGGCCTTCCCAACAAGACATGGAAAATGTCCATTGGAATAATATCACATAGCACTTGATATTAGTACCCCCCAATATAAAACTCCACCTTGTGTTATTCATTAACCAATAACTAATGGTATTTATTCAACCAAGAAACTTTGTAAGGAGTAGGATGTGGAATCCTTTCCAACCCCAGCTTGTCCACCATTTTTGTAAAAGGAAAATTATTAGTACTCCTGTTATCAATAATAAACTAGCAACACTTTCCTTTTTCCTTGCACATTGTTCGAAACAAGTTCTTTCTTTGAGATGGTTCACACACTTCCTTATTTCGCTTCAACAATACCCTTCTTATCAATAAGGCTTCTCCTGTCTTAAAAAATTCATCATGAGCTTCTTTCTCTATAGTTTCATTTGCAACTTGAACAATTTGTACATTTTGTTTCTCTGTAGCATTCTCTAGATAGTCCCATGACATATGGCCTATCCCGCCACATGTGTAACATCTGACCTGATTGTATCTACCTCTACCTCAACCTCTAGAGAAGGATCTTCTTCCTCTAAACTCACTCCCTCTTGTTGGATGACTTCTTGAAATTCATTCTTCCTCTTTAGAAGAATGAACTTTTCCTCTGCCACTAGTCCGCCCTATTCCTCTATCAGAATTCTTCCCCCTGTTCCTTTGGCTTTGCTTCCTAGCCAATTTCTCCTTAGCCTTTAGTGTCAGCTGATATGCATCATCAATATTTTGCAAAGACAACAAACATATCTCATATTGCATATTGCATATCAGTCAATTGACATACCTAGAAACCCTTTCAAGTGTGTCTTCTATGTACACTGCTATGATACTTATCTTATAAAATTCCTTCATGTATTCTTTCACAATAATTATTTTTGTCTCAAATTCTGCATCTTTCTAAACATAATCAACTCATAATCCTTGGGTAAGAACTTACCTTTTAACTTGATCACCATTCGGCTCAAATTTTTAATCTTGGACTTATTCTTGCAACTCCTTTGCTCCTGCACCCCATCCCACCATAAGGCCACATGACCTCTCAACTTTGTAGAAGCGAATTTCACTTGCTTATATGCACTCACCTCTTCATAATCAAAATACTTATTTAAAGCACTTATCCAATATATGAGTTCTTCTGGATCCAAACTCCCATCATATTTTGGTATCTCATCTTTTGGTTTCAAACTAGAGCTTAAAATAGATCAAAGAACTCTCATTTCAGTAGTTTCCTCAATTCTTTCTACTTCTTGAAAAATATCCTCATTTGGTTCACTGACATCCCCAACATCAGGATCTTTATGTCTAGCTACATCCATTCCTTCTAGAATTTCCTGCATAATTCTCACTTCCTCCATCACTTCTGTAATGGCGACAGGTCGATGACCTCTTCCTCGTCTGCCTCAACCTATTCCAATTCTGAAGGCCATATATTAACACAACAAATCACTTTGGGGACAACTTTACTATCACAGAAATCTGCTCTGATATCACTAATGGTGCATAAGAAAAGAAGATAAAACTAGTATTCATGTAATCTCAAGATTACAACGAGTCACTAATAAACATTTCCTAGGAAAATATGTTCTCAATTTTAATTTAAGCACCTTCAGTTTAAATGTGGTTCACAACACTCAAACAATTTCCAAATCAATGTTTCCCTTTTACACTCAGATCTGAATTACAAATTCAACTGTTGAGGTTTAGATCTAGAACTTATTATTAACAATGGATACATGAAGGAACATAATGTTAAACCTTTAGTCCTTCTAAAAGAATAATTAGATGCACATTAGAAGTGATTCAATCTGCAGGAAAATAAAAATGCTACAGGGAAAATGTGTTATTGCAGGACTGACTCACGTTGTTATGGGACTGGCTCACGTTGTTGTAAGACTGAATCATGTTGCTACATGACTTCTACATGATTGTGTTTAACTCCAAATATGGACACAAACTCCAAAATCACGGGTTCTTCTTGATGGAAACATCATTTAATCATTCAAACTTGAATTTCTAAGTTTCATACCAACAATTTCTTGCACCTACCAAGCAATTTAAGGAATCTCTGTCCTAGAAAAGATTGCTAACAAATAATCTAGTATAGAACATAACCAATTCAAATTGAGCATGGATGTATGTGTAGCATGTTCTAGAGGCATTGGCATGATTTAAAACTCTGAGAAGCATAAAGGAAATAACACATTCGCAACAATATGATCAAGATTCATTCAAATCAAAAGAGTATTAATAGAAATCTCCCTCATGAGTTAAACGCACAACAATCCCAAAACATGGGGAAATGAATACACACAACTTTCCGTAACATTTTGATTTGCCCCAAAATTTTCTTCTTCCCAATGCAAACTTCGATAATGGTTTGGATCTTTTATTACTTTGCTAGATAAATAAAAACCTAGCTGACTCTATTTACTTAATTATTAACTGCATATGACTCAAACTACTAACTATCAGTTAACTAAGAGATCAAATATTTATTTTTATTCTTCCTAAATCATTAGGTCATAAATCTAAATTAAACATTTTTCTTTAAAACACGAACATATATTTTAAACCTCCAAAAATCTAAGTAGAAACATTTGTCCATGCCCCCACATCATTGAGGACTACATTCGAGTTCATGGGATATATTCCCAATAGAATGAATTGTTTTCTAAATTCAATGGTGCACACTTTAAAACTTGTGTTTCTTCAATCATTAGAAATGGATTTATTGATCTGTAAAGTTGGTACTTAATGATATCCTTCAATATTCCACAGAAACAACAACATAAATTTCTTTGATATCAATATTATCTATAAACTATTGTCGATATTCTATTGGATAGTTTGTCACAACAAATCATAAACAATATTTCAAATATCATGAGGTTATGCTCTATTGCATAGTGTTTTGTAATGGGTAAAATGTAATATTATAAGCATAGTTTCCAAAATATTGAAATGAAATGAGAACATCATAGGAAAATTATAACAATAAAATATAACACACTAGTACAACATTAAACACAATATTTACTTGAGAAAACTTGACATGAGAAAAATCAATAAGAAAATCATCACTATTTCTTTCTCTTTTCATATCAAATTAAATAATGCAATATGTAAAGCAATATGGACTCACTATGAAGTTTCAATAAACATTGTTTCTCATGAATGACTACTTTAGGGTCTTTTATCCCTTTCGTTCTAGTCAAAATTCTGGCTTTACTTTGTTCAACTATGGAACGATAAATCATTACAATAGGAATGAAACCCTTTCTTTTCCTTGTGGATTAATTTTTAACATGCCTTGATAGTCATATAGGGATAGAGTTAGGATTTTTTTATGCCCTAACACTTGATCAAAGTTAGGGTTTTGGCCCGTAAAAAATATTATTCCAATTATACCCACAACTAGCTACACATGTGTGCTTGAGTAATTAGAGATGACGTGGAATACACTTAGTGTCGTGGAGTTCAAAGAATAAGTCTATTTGGATACGGCATAACTTCCTCACATTGAATGTTATTTAGGTGTTATTTGGATTGTTGAAAATCTCTCCTTCATTACAAAAAGATGAAGGGTTTGGTAACTTTGTTCACAATGTTTGGACCAAAAATGATTGTTTTATGTCCAAAACATACTCAATAAATTTAGGGACCCAAAATTATTAAAATATGATTTGCATCTAAAATGGGTCCAACAAGGCCATGACTCTAGTTTTCCACCCTAGAAATTACTAGAATACAAGAGATTTTTATAGAGATAAATTTCAAATCACTTATCTTGGAGACTAACTTCTCTAGAACTAACCTTGTGTCATTGTCAAACCTTCTTAGGGAGACCATTTTATCACTTTTTCATGACATGTATTTATTCACCATAATACACCTATTGGAATATTAATGATATCAACCACTTTTTTTCAATGATTGATCTTCACCCTTTCTTGTCTTGGCATAGTTTCCGCATTATCCTTTTGATTTTCTATGTGTAACTTGTCACAATATTCCATATGTTCTTGCTTTCTTTCTACTTGTACACTATCTTGTGTGCTTTCAATATTTTTTTTGTTGCCTTCCCAAGCTACTTTTTGTGACAGTGACACTTAGGTTTTTATATTAAAAATTTGTGGGTTTTTGCAATCAACAAATAGAGAGAACAAAAAGCAGCTTAATGCCATTTGAATCAATCCAAAAAACCAACTTCTCATACTATCCTATTTATATGGAGATTCCAGTCTCTTTTCCTAATGCAACTCTTTATGCTTGTCTACTAGGATAATTCCTGACAAATTGATCACATAACAATAAGCAATGGAAATACATTCCACCTAATTAGGTTTAGATTCCTCTAAGTAGAAAGTATATAATTTGATTTCTTCATTGATGGGGCATGGACATCTGGATCTTTTCTTGTTCTTGAATGGACAGTCATCCCCTTGTGAGAGGTGGGGATGGTTGATGTATTTTTTTGCAGGAATCAAGAAAGGAGACTATCTCTAGTTTTTTTTAATGAGAGGAGTGGGGGATCCACATTACCAACTTGCAGATTATTTGTTTTCATCACCTCCTTGAACAAATCAGTGTCCTCTTCTTATTCTTTTGTATCTTCTTCAACTGTGTGATATTCCTCATCTTCCTCAGTCATTTCTGTATATTCATATTTTCCGTCAACTGTGGTCCCAGGTTGAAGAAAATAATTCTCTTTGTTATATTTTGTTTTAACTGCTACTACAAGTCCCCAGGAGGGGGATTATTCTTCCATTATCTCTTGGGTTGCGCTTCCTTGATGCTTTGAAAATGGAATAAAATCCATTTGTGTATTGATGTTTGGGTTATCTCTTTATTCCATGTCTTCATATAATTCTAGGGCCGTGAATATGTTAGAATTAGATTTGACCAACTCTTTGGTGCTTGGTCTTTATTCCACGGATTTGTTTTACGTTTTGGAGACAACCTTGAATCCATCTTTTTTGGAGGCAACGGTTTTTCCTTGTTGATGATGTTTAGGATGTTGATCTTTTTTCCTTAGTTGATGATCTTGTTTTTTTGGGAAGTTTTTAGCAAAATGTCCATAGGAGTGGCAGTAATTACAGTTGAATGGGATTTTTTCATGATATAGAACTTGAATGTGAATCCACCCATCTAACTCGATCTAGATTGCTTGTGGGAGCCCCTATTCTAGATCTACTTCCACGCAAATACGAGTGCATGTATAGAGGCCTCCCTTTGGATTTGTGCTGGCAATGAAACAACCTAACTTCTTACAATAGGAAAAAATGCTTCTTTATCCCATAAAATCATAGGAGGGTGCATGAGTCTTACCCAAACATGAACATATTTGATTTCAGCTTTGATATTGAAATCTAGATTCCAAGGGTACAGAAACATCTCCGTCGGCCCCATGAAGGATGGGCATAGGTAGAAGACCAAGTTTCGATATTCTCTAGTTTATAATAGAAAAAGAAAAAAACCTCGGCCAACAATGATTACAATTACATGATATTGCGGAAGAGGAACCCAATGTTTCACTATCCATGTTTTGATTGATTTTGGGCTAGGTAAGAGGCTTGTAAATTTCCAAACCATTTCTATTTCTAACAAGACAAGGGATGATCCTCTTCCAATTTTTGACATATCTTCGATACTAGATCATGTTTCTTGAGGGTGGTTGAGAGGTCAGAAGGCCTTTGAAATCCTCAACCTCCTTATATAAATCAAAATCCACTTAAATTTCAAGGGAAATCCTTGAATGCATCTTCCAAAACGCGTGACATCCCTCCTTGCGACCTCCAACTCCAAGGAAAATAAAAGTGGTTTGAATTCAAGGAGGAAACGACCTTGTTGAATACAATCTCAACCAGAAACAAGTTTAGATCTAGGATGTATGTCTGGGTGACATGCGATGGCATCCAAAACCAAAATGATGGCTAGGGATGAAACCCTAGCCACTTGATATGAACACTTAGAGTGCTCATGCCTTGTTCTCCTACTTCCTGCGTTCATTTTTACATTGTATATGGATTCACATCTAGATTCTCTTGCATCATGTAAACCTGAGGGGTCAAACAATCCGTGGCTCAAAAAACAATAATTGAGATAAATACAACACCTAATCCTTAATTCACTTGTAGACCAAGGGTGCTCTTATATTTAACCATGCCAATAATTTCAGTTCCTTGAGTCCACCTTTAGTTTTCATGGTTCCCTTTAATATGCTGGGAGTGGTGGTGCAAAGGGTTGAGAAAAAAATTATAAATAAAATATGCATCATCTAGCCTTGGAAAGAATTTTTTAGAAATAAACTAAGTGTTAGTAGCTACAAGTGTCTACTATTCCTTGTGATATGTTTCCTCCAAGTTATCCTATCAATGAATGGAAAAAATATCTTAGGAATTTCTTGTGGGATAATATTTTGAAGGACAAATATTGCATAGAGTAAACTCAAGACTTATGCTGTACTCCATTAAAGCACGCCGATTTTGGCATCATCAAGATTGACATTCAATCCTAATAATTATTCACCAAATTGATAATTCAAGCCATGAATGGAAAGGAGGGTTGGAAAATTATACTAAGACAAATCATTTTATAGGGATCTCCACTAGGTAAGAAATTTTATCAGATAAGTTTCTTACAAACATTAGTTACTACTTATGTTATTGCCAAAAAATGTTTCCAATACTTTTGTGATTCCTGCCTCGGGAACAAGCTTCCAGATACAATTGATTCATGTAGAAAGCATTGTGAGTATATGCTTTTATCACACTTGCTGGAGGAGTGTACTTAGGAGTTGGGCACTTTTACCAGTTTACCTTTTGCTAGAATAAGTCTTAATGAAGTTGACTTACTGCTACCGACCTTTTTTTTGACCTGAACTGCTTGCTTGCTTAGGCACTTATACGACCCCAGTCTATTTGCTTTTTAGAAGCTTATATTCCCTTTACTGAAGTGCATGCTACCTGTTGTTGTCTACCCTTTACTTACTGCCTCACTCCCAGTGCTGCTGGTCTCCTTTAAACCAGCTGCAACCCTTGCTCATTTTTCCATCGTGATCCAAGCTGTTTCGCTGCCCAATCTGCGGGACTCACAATGTGGGCGAGAGCATTTCCTGGGCGGGAACATTTGATAGTAACCAATATGAACAAACTTATAAAGGAGGGAGTAATCTTAGGGACAAATAACTTAAGTATTTGGAAGGTCTATAAGGACATAAATCCTTTCATTCACTAGAAATACCTCTCCCTGTAGATTATAGTATCTTTCATAGTAAACCAATTTGGTGATCCCCTTCACTTTAGAATGATGGGAATTTGTTGGCTTAAAATCCCTATTTCTCGGCCTTGTAGGTTTTAGAAAGGATATTCATATTGATAGTGGCTTGTTGATAACCAAGGAGGGGTAAATTACATAGATAAATCTCAATATTAAGTATAGATTGTTCATCCATGGTAGTATAATCTTGGAATGGTTTTAGAGCTTGATTCTAGATGATCTCTTCCTANGTTAAATTACATAGATAAATCTCAATATTAAGTATAGATTGTTCATCCATGGTAGTATAATCTTGGAATGGTTTTAGAGCTTGATTCTAGATGATCTCTTCCTAGGCTAAGCCTACACTCACCTCATGCTTAGCGAAAATACTAGAAATATGATTTCTCTACAACTTTTACAAAATATGACAAGCCATTCTCGACTACAAGTGGCTCAAATTTAATCCTATTCTAAATTTTTATATGAACAATATTTGGCATCTCAAGTCCAAATATAAAATTTGGCTCTTTCAATTGTGAATGATATATGGAATACAATAACTTAAGGTTTCTTTTTGTATGGACGCTATTCATGGGGGTTATTCCCATTGATAAAATATTAACATACTTGAGAGTTCATAACTTGTGGTGCCTCCAATGGAGTGAGTTCAAACCATGTAAATCTTGTTCTATTTTTTTAAGCTTAGTTTAGATTAGCTTAGGTAGAGTCTCTATGTCATCAATACTTCTTGACCTCCATTTCATGGAAGGAAAACTTGTTAAGATATTTTCTTCTTAGGGATGTGGAGTTTTATTTTGCTTGGATTCTTTATTGGGTTGACGTGATTTAATTTCTATGGAAGAAACAAAATGGAGTTTGATTTAGTGAGAGACAATATTCACAAACTTTTTCGTGGTATTGTTATGGTATTACATTAATTTATGCAAGCATGCCTACACTACAATGAAGGTCCATAAAGTCCAGATGGGTATGATTCATTTATAATGGTCATTATATTATTAGGGTGTTTTTCCATAATATTGAGTAAGGATCCGCTTGGTCCCTCCCACGCTTAATTACTACACTATGACCATCGTGATTTCAAGCTTTTCAACATGCCTAATTAAGACAAGCATTTCCATTAATCAAAGACACAAAAGTATGACAAATCCATTTTGATTAGCAACAAAATTTGGAGGGAAATGTAATGAATACATACTTATTATGTCCCCGATGGGGGACATATATAAATCACGAAGCATGATTATTTCGGTTGATTTTAGGCTTTCCTATGCTTTGGCTAATGTTTTGGGAAATTATTAATTGAGTTTTTTTAAGCAATGCATTTTTGTTTCATTCTGATTGGTTGGTAGGAGGTGACACATGCTTTAGGAATCCCTCCCTAGGCATGGACGCTATGCCCCGTCAACATGAATTGACCACTGTGTGTGTTTTTTTAATGTGTGTTTAATGGTGTTTTTGGGAAAGGGAAGAAAAATCCACATATTTGTCTCGAGGATGTTGCAAGACTATGTTACCATCATTTCATTGTACTTGGGAAATTGTATAATCTTGTATGATTAGACATTGTTCTATGGTGGATTGCGATGTGGGGTTTATGACTAGTTGAAGCAGTGTATTTTTTTTAAATGGTGTATTATATAGTGGATTATGGTGCAAGGTGTATGTATTTTATAGTAGTGTGATCTAGTTGTGAATTTTTATTGGCGGATTATGGTGCAGGTGTTGTGGTATTTGTAACTTCAAAAGATATTCTATTATATATTACCATTGTATATTGTTGTACCCTCGCCAAAGATGTTTTCCCTCCATTCGGGATGTCATTATTGTGTATGGTCATTGAGATAAACCCTCTGTTGTAAGTCATGGAAATATCCCCCATGATAATAAAGTAAAATGTATTTTTTAGTCTTCCTAGGTAAGTAGACCCCAAAGAGATAACCCGGACGAGCTAGTTAGTTAAGTAAGTTACACAAGAAGAGAATATAAATAGGGAGGCACCCTCCCTATTTGGACACACACTTACTCACTCTCTCAAGTGTGAATTAGGAGAGAGAGGACAATGAGGAAAAATAGAGAATCACAAAATACATCTTATTCTTGGGTTTTACCATCTTGTGATATTGTATTGGTGAAGGAACTATTCTGAGGAAGTTTGCGGGGTTTTATCTTTTATGGTTTCCTCGTGGAAAATATTTGTGTCTTGTGCATCTCATGTATCTTGATGTGCTTGTTATTCTTTCAGATAAAGATCATAATCGATTTGAAACAGAGTAGAAAAACTAACATGGTATCATAGCTTCTCTGAAAGAAGGCACTATACAGCTGTAAAAACTAGGGCTTCCAAGAACCGACATTTTTCTCCACAATCTTCCCAGAAAATGGGACTAGGTTAACCTTTCTTAAGAAGGCACATATTTTGGTGGATAAATATTTTAGTTTGAATAACTTTCAACTTTGACTGCAGGACACTATGGGAAGGAACTAGGGCTTCCTAGTTCAAGGTATTCTCTCCACAGATCATCAAGAAAAGAGGGCTAGGCTAACTCCCCCTAGAAGGGCACATATTTTGGAGGAAGCATAATCAAGTTTGAAGAATTTTCATTTTTGACCCAGACACTTCTGTCAGGAGAAAATTAGGGCATCAAGATTTTGGGGCTTTCCTCCATCAATCTAGAAAAATGAGTACATTTGGAAACTCACCCTAGAAGGGCGCATATTTCAATGGAATCATAATTCAGTTGCGAGAATTTTCATTTTTGACCTCATCTCTACTACCAGGGGAAACTAGGGCATCTAGTTTTTGGAGTTTTCCTCCACTGAATTTGGTAAAGGACCTCACTGAGAAACTCACCTCAAGGAGGTGCATCTTTATATCCAAACGAAATTTCAAAGTTCCAATTTTGGAGAATTCGGGTTTCTCTAACAAACCCTAGGTCAACCAGCTCTAGAAACATGTTGGGAATCTCAAATTGGTAAGATCTAAATCTCCGTTATTTCCATTTGAGGTTTTCATTTCCAAATGACTCATCACACCCGACTTGATGATAAGCTTGGGGGAGCTGAAAAATTCTGAGCATGGAAGTATAGGATGTCCTTGATCCTTGAAGAAGATGATTTGGATAACTATATCAGTAAGGAAGTTCTAGAGCCAGAGGGAGATGAAGCAAAGGCTTTCCATAAGAAGAACTTGGTCAAGTCCAAGAGAATCATTGCATATTATGGTAAGGATAATCTCATCCATCATGTGCCATCCTTGAAGACACCTAAGGAAGTGTTCGATGCTTTGACGAAGTTGTTCGAAGGAAAGAACATCAATAATAAGATGACATTGAGGAACCAACTGAAGAATGTGAAGATACAAAACTCAGATTCCATGCAATCCTACTTTGACAAGGGTTTCTCAAATTAAAAAACAACTTGAAGCATTCGAAGAGAAGGTAGAAGAAGGATACATTGTTATGACCACCTTGAATGGTATCCCAAGATGATGGGATTCATTCATTCAAGGAATACACACCAAAAAGAAGCTGATCACTTTCAACAAACTTTGGGAAGAATGCACACAATAAGGTGCTAGGCTCATAACCAGAGAAGAAAATATGGGAGCAACTGAAGATCAAGCTCTCATAGTTCACACCAAAATAAATCAAAAAAAGAAGGAGGACCATCATAACAAAATTCAAAGGAAACCTAGAAGAGATCTATCCAGTATTAGATGTTACACATGTGATGAGAATGGACACTATTCTAGAGGCTATCCCAGAAACAAAGGATCCTCCAACAAGAAGTCGAACAAGAAAATACATCATGATCACACTGTTGAAGATGATGAACCAACAACGAAAAAGAACCAGAGAAGAAATATTTGATTCCTCAAGTGATAAGGAATATGTACTTTAATCCAGAAGAATTCAACCCATGACAAAATAAAAACGCCTTATCCTTCTCATTATTTGGATAAGAAGGGATGCAATTGTGAATGAAGAAGTGACACTCAGATTCAGAACCAATATGCAGCTCCATGTGATCTATGGTATAGAAGATTTGCTCAGGAATGAGTAAGACAAACATAGGTTCCCAGAATCAGATGATGAAGTAGAGCACACTGTCAAAGACTCCTGGAATTTATGCAAGAAAACAAGGATCATGAGGGATTCCACCAACCAAACAAACACATACAAGTGCTTAAATTTTCATTTCGTATATATCTAGTTACTTAAATGATATTGTTTAGTTGTGTACATATTTAGATTCAGTTGATGCATGATTGAGTGTTTGCATTTATGAAAAATATACTACTAACTTGCATGTGATGGGTAAGTAGCCTATGGTGTTGTACAACATTCCATTTCTACTTATCTAGAATGAAACCTCTTTGCTGACATATTGGGAGTAGTTCACTCTTTATAATGTTATGGTAGAGTTGAAAGACATCTATAAATTTATCATATATAGACAGGATATGGATGAATGTTGTAGCATTGGCTAAGATAGTTGCATGGTTGTGCGGCATATATCTTTATGCATTATAACTTGTCATTATTAATATGTTTTAGAAATGATGAAATGTTTCTAATCATGAAACTGAATTTGATTGGTAGAAAATATCACATACAATTACCTACAAGAAAATAAGGATGAGACTTGTTCCGAAGAACAAGTGATGATGATTCAGCTAGAATATTCACTGAAACAAAATGAAGAGGAACCTAAAGCTCCTAAGGACAAAGACATCGTGATGGAATAAAGAGCTTCAGAATAATATAAGAATCATGAAATGACCAAGCCATAGAGGGTAGTAGATCCACCACCAAAGATGCAGACCATATTGGGCATGAATGATCATCAAAGATGAAGAAAATTATGATGATACTTCCAAATAAAGTAAGATGACTCAGACACACTCCAACTATGTAGCACTTTTTTGTGACATCATTGATACAAATCCTTCTAGCAATGAAGAAACAACCGATATGAAAGAATGGAAGGATTCCATGGTAGAGGAGTGCCAGTCGATCATGGATAATGATGTCCAAGATATAGTTTCGAGACCTGAGGGGAAGTATGTAGTGTATTCCATGTGGATCTACAAGATCAAGTATGCACCATATGGAAACATGAAGAAGTACAAATCAAGGTTCATGGTTTCTATCATAAAGAGGGAGAAAATTATGGCAAGGCGTGCTTCACTGTCCAGGCACACTGCTCCAGTAAAGTACAAGTATTAAGTAGAGAACCATAATTGCATAGAAGGATTTGTACATTCTCATAAGGAACCCATGGGAAAACACATGAAATTACATGAGGAGCTTTAAGATCACCTAGAGTGATGGAGATCTCAACCTTTGCTACAAGGTTGAAGATGTAAGTCTATAGAAGACGACAAGCTCACAGATGGGTGTAAGAGGAACTTTCAACAAAGTTCAAGATAGAGGACCTTGGTATCCAGTGACCTTAAGAGATGACATATATGGATACATAGAATATTCGTAGTAGAGGAAACTACTTGTTACTCCAGTACAGAATGTTTTGATACATAGAGTACAAAATGCAGAGGGAGGATGGTGCTCTGATTCAGAAGGAGTGACTACAAAAGATCTCATATTTTGAGAATATAGACATGGTACAAAAGGATGGAGAACTTCCTGATAAAATTAGGCTTTACCAAGAGTAAAACATACTCCAACCTTTACTTCAAGTTTGAAGGCAGAAGATCAGCCATACTCTTGTTATATGTCGATGATCTATTTCTTACAGGTGAGGATGAACTCATTGCAGATGCGAAGAGTATTAATATTGCACAATGATATAGGGACTAAACATAAGTCTCATCAAAGATTAATTAACAAATAACTCATGAAATGGTGTAATCGGGCTACATAACGAGTAGCTGCTCTGTATATTCACACAAAGAATGATGATACAATGTCATGCTACAAGCATGAATGAGAAGCAATTTGAATTCCTAAGGAGGTCATTTGAATTGAATGAGTGAGTCTAGCTTAACTAAATGTAAGCCACAGTCAACACTAAGTTAACCACTGATCAAAACCCTAATTGACTCAACTGAGCCCTAACTAAAGTCAGAGTGCAATAAATGACTGAGTCTTGACTAAAAGAGATCAGACACATGTCACAGCAAGCCAACCATCAAGTGGTAGCACTTCATTGACTCCAATGAACCCCAATGAGGTTAGCTGAAGTGTAACTAAACATCAAAAGTGGTTGGAGGCGCCCCTGTTGACTCCAGTTCATTAAATAATCAATTTAATGAAGGGAGGCACCTTCACTACCCTGTTTAACTGATTGTAACCATTAGTTAGCAATTAGGTGCATTAATATCACTCAGATCACCCCCGGAGTGCTCCAGTTAACCTCCCCGAATGTAGGAGAAGGCTAAGTTAGCCTCCTTAACTGAAGGTAGGCATGGATGTGATCTAGCTGATGACATTTAATGCTCCACTGATGTTAATTAAGCCAACAATACTTAGGATAGTGGTTTAACTAGGCCAAATTGACCAAAAAGAGTGTGTAAGGTGGTAAATGTCTCCAACCCCCCCCTTAAGCTATACTTAGGAGGAGTTAGGAAACATAAATTCATAAAAATGATAGGGCCTCGGCAACTAAGGACATAGGTCACCCTGTACAATGCTGAAACTGAAACAATGCTCAAAAAACAAACTAAGTGAGGAAAAGAGGAAAAACTCAGTGGGAAACCCCCCCCTCAAGCTGAACACTAAAAGTAGTCTGAATCACCCTGATGAACTCACCCCCAACAGTGAACGGAGGTAAGTGAACTTCTTTTCTAAAAAGCTCTTGGTGAAGATGTCTGCAATCTGCTCATCAGTCGAGCAGTATTGCAGAATGATGGTCATATCATGCACTAGCTCCCTGATGTAGTGCATGTGGATCTCTACATGCTTGGTCCTCTACCTGGTAACTGGATCTATGGAAATATTAATAGCACTTTGATTATCACAAAATAGGACAGTGGAGAAAGTACTACCAAGATCAAACTCTGAAAGAATGCCTTGCAACCAAACTGCTTGGATGTAAGCATTCATCGCTCCTCGATACTTGGCCTCTGCTAAAGATAGTGTTATGGCAGCCTGCTTTTTGCTAGAACAGAAAATGGGGACACCACCAAACATGAATACATATCCAGAAGTATACTTTCGATCAATAGAATCACCCACCCAATCGGAATCTGTGTATCCAACCAGCTCTAGCTCGGAGTCTGCAACATAGTGAGTGCCGTAGGTCCTGGTTCCCTGAATATACTAGAGGATCCTCTTGGCTGCCTTCCAATGAAGATCATGAGGCTGCTACATATATCTTGATACAGAATTCATGGTATAACAAATATTAGGCCGAGAATGTGTCAAGTACAACAAGCTACCAATCAGTTGTCGATAGATAGTGCAGTCCATGGGAGGTATGCTTTTTCCTTCTTCAAGGCTGATCTCTGAAAGGAAAGAGAATGGTGCAGGCCTACAATCAGCCATGTTAAACTTGAATAACAGGTCTAAAATGTATTTGGACTGAGTGATCATAATCCCATCAGAATTTTGCTCAATTTTGAGCCCCAAAAATTGTTTTAGGAGCCCCAAATCTCTAATTGCGAAGGCATTGTGGAGAGCAGTTTTGATGGCTGAAATGGAGGTAGCTATGCTACCTGTGATAAGTAATTCATCAACATATAAAACATAATAATTATATGATAATCAGACTACTTTAAATACACATTTGGATCTGATATACACCTTTGGAAGTTTTGCGAGAGAAGGAAGGCATCCATCTTGGAATACCACTCTCTTGGGGCCTGTTTTAACCCGTATAGTGACTTCTTTAGCTTGCAAAACAAATATGGATCAGTGATGTATCTCTCAGGATGCTTCATGTATATCTCCTCATGAATATCTCCATGTATAAATACTGACTTAACATCCATATGATGCACTTCCCAGTGCTTAGATGCTGAAATTGCCAAAACTAGGCGGATGGAGTCCATTTTTGCAATCGGTGCAAAGGTCTCATGGTAGTCCACACCTTGAACCTGAGAGAAAAATTTTGCCACCAGCCTTGCCTTATATTTGTAGGTGCTTCCATCAGCAGCAACCTTGGTCTGAAACACCCACTTGCATTGAAGCAATTTCCTTCCCGGAGGAAGAGAAACTAGCTCCCAAGTGGTGTTTTTCTCAAGAGAATTCATCTCTTCATCCATGGCAACGTGCCATCTCGGATCCTTCCAACCATGGTAGTAGGATTTTGGGTCTGTGATAATTATCAAATAACAAGTTTCATATAGCAAATCATCATGACAAGCAAGCGTAATACTTTCTCTTTGGAAATCAGACTGGGTTCTCCTTGGATCATACGGATTTCCAATGTTATCTCCTGCGGAGGAGAGTGTCTGTCGGGCCCATGTGGGAAGATGATTTTGTACTTCAGGTTCTGATTCAAAATTTAATTTTTGCTGCACACTGATATAAAAAATTAGAGGATCCAAATCAGGGTCATCACCCCCAATTTCATCATCCAAATATTCAGTAGAATAGGAAGGAAATTCAGCAGTTTTCTCCTTCACTAGTTCCACCTCCTGAAGAGGCTCATCGAACTTGATAATTCTCTCGATGATGATATATTTTGTTTTGATATCCAGAAGATTGAAACTTTTTGATTCATCAGAATACCCAATAAACAGTCATTCTATGCTTTGTGGTTGCAAAGCCCTTCTTTTATCAAGTGGAATCAGGGCCCATGTAGTGGACCCAAACACCTGCAGGTTCGACACATCCATCTTGTGTCCGAAGTATACTTTGAAAGGGGTATTCCCTTTCACAGATGAGTGTGGCACCCTGTTATAAATGTATGCTGCAGCATGCATGGCTTCAGCCCACAAATTTGCATCCAACTTCTTTGATTCCAACATACAGGTGGTCATCTCCTTGAGAGATCGATTCTTCCTTTCCGCTACTCTGTTCTGCTGGGGAGTGTAGGAAATTGAATGTTGGACTTGAATACCAATTTGGGAGCATATGTATAGAAACTCATTACTGACATACTTCCCACCATTATCATATCTCAAGATCTTGATCTTAAGCCCAGAGGCATTTTCGATCAAGGCCTTCAATTCATAAAATTTTTCACATACTTCAGACTTATTTTTGAGAAAGAAGACCCATGTGTACCTTGAAAAATCATCAATAAAAGTAAGAATATACCTTGATCCATTCATGGATGTGACAGGCATCGGACTGCTGATATTAGAATGTATCAACCCCAATATGCATGTAGCTTGGTTTTCCTTCCCCAAATCGAACTTGTGCTCAGGGTGTTTTCCAATCACACAGCCTTTGCAAATTCCAATGGTTTCCTTGATGACTGGGAGGCATTCAACCATGGAGTTTTTTTGTAATTGCTGTAGATATTTGAAATTAATATGGACAAACCTATCATGCCACAGCCTACTAACTTCATTTCCATGAGTTAGCAAAGAGGTGGGCTTAGCATTCGCCACAAAGTGAGAGAACTCATAGGCTCTTGTATGATGATTTGCAAGGCCTTTAGCAATGAGTTTCCCAGATGAAAGTTCTGTTATCTCAACATCATTTGGGCTGAAAGAAAATCTCTTAGGCACTCCTGTATGTGTCATCTAATAGACACTAAAGAGATTTGATGCGAGAGATGGTACATACAAAACATTTGAAAAATAGCCATTCTCAAGATCAACCGTACCTTGTCCTTCTGAAATGATGGTGGAGTCATCTCCCATGTAGATGGGGATGGATTTTCCGGTCTCCAAGGATGAAAAGGAGTCTCTTTCAGCCATCATGTGGTTTGAAGCTCCAGAATCAATCAAGAGTGCTTTGGACTTCGAAGTGCTTTCCATGAGGGCATGAACTTTTTCATGCTGTGGTTCCTGATCTTGCTGATCTCTCCTCCGAAAGCTTTTCAAAATATTGATGTGATTTCTCTCAAGGAGAGAGGTTGCTTCATTAAGCTTCTTCTTCATGCAGGCATTTTCAGGGTGGAATCCCTTCCCGTAGTATGAACACTTGACTTTTTCCTTTCCATGGTGCCCTTTTCCTTTGTTCTTCCTTGAGCTGGAAGACTCATCATGCTGCTTGTTTTCAAATCTAGGCTTAGGAGATTCGAATTTAGTTTTTGTGTTATTTTGCTTCTTTCCTTTACCCTTCAAATCTTTGGGCCCCGAGACATGGAGGGATCGATCACGGGAGGATCTGATGATCCCCATCTGGACAAGTTTATCATGTTCACTTGTTAGGGACTCAATGAAGGCATTGAATGTAGGCATCTTCCATCCAGGGGTTGTGAGCTTCCCCGCATGGAATGTAGAGACAAAAACTGAATAATCAACTCCAAGTTTGGAGAGTATGGTGAGGATGAGCTGATCATCCACCTTCTCCACTTTGTATTGCTTCAAGAGTAAGATTGTGTGCTTGAACTTTGTGAAAAAGTCATTCATGGTCTCAAAATTGGAGGGTTGGAGAGACATTAATTCATTTTCAAGCTGGTAAACTCTCAAATCATCCTGCTTTCCATATAGGGATTCTAATTTGTCCCAATTTTTTTTGGAGTCTTCAATCCCACAATATGGAAAAGGAGATTCCGAGAAATAGAGAGGCACAAGAACCCGAATTCTTCATCCTTCCTGTTCAAGAATCTTGATTTCTCTATTACAGAAATAGGCTCATCTTCAGTGTCCATGGTGACTCTATAAATTCCTCTGGAGCGTAGTTGAATTTCCGTGTCACCTTTCCATGAGTGGAAATTGTATGGAGTCAAAAGATCTACTAAGGAGGCCATCTGGATTTGCTGGAGCGAATGCTTCACCTGTAGAAAACATGAAAATCACAACAGAAAGGGCAAAGTAAGGTTGGATAGCCTACACATTTTAGGCTTTCATCACACCCAACTTAGTCAATCAAGCAAGCTTGATCAACAAGTTCTTTACTTGGGGTATTAAGTGGTAAGCCTTGGCTTCTGGTGCAGTGCTGGATTTTTGATCTATTGCTCAATTTTCATGTAGAAATCTGTCAAAAAGCTTGTTTTTGAGAGATAGAGCTTCGTCCCGTCGTGAGCTCTGATACCATATTATTCTTGCACAGTGATCTAGGGACTAAACATAAGTCTCATCAAATATTAATTAACAAATAACTCATGAAATGGTGTAGTCGGGCTACAGAATGAGTAGTCGCTCTATATATTTACACAAAGAATGATGATACAATGTTATGCTACAAGCATGAATGAGAAGCAATTTGAATTCCTAAGGAGGTCATTTGAATTGAATGAGTGAGTCTGGCTTAACTGAATGTAAGCCACAATCAACACTCAAGTTAACCACTAATCAAAACCCTAATTGACTCAATTGAGCCCTAAATGAAGTCGAAGTGCAATAAATGACTGAGTCTTAATTGAAAGAGATCAGACACATGTCACAACAAGCCAACCATCAAGTGGTAGCACTTCAATGACTCCAATGAACCCCGATGAGGTTAACTGAAGTGTAACTGAACATCAGAAGTGGTTGGAGGTGCCCCTGTTTACTCTAGTTCATTAAATAATAATTAAATAATTAATTTAATGAAGGGAGGCACCTTCACTGCCCTGTTTAACTGATTGTAACCATCAATTATCAATTAGGTGCATTAGTATCACTTAGATCACCTTCAGAGTGCTCCAGTTAGCCTCCCCGAATGTAGGGGAAGGCTAAGTTAGCCTCCTTGACTGATGGTAGGCGTGGATGTGATCTAGCTGATGAAATTTAATGCTCCACTAATGTTAATTAAGCCAATAATACTTAGGATAGTGGTTTAATTAGGCCAAATTGACTAAAAAGAGTGTGTAAGGTGGTAAATGTCTCCAACAAAGAGGAGGCTTGCCGCTAAGTTCGAGATGAAATACCTAGAGATGATGTACTAATTCTTAGGAATGGAGGTGTGGCCGAGTTCAAGGGGGTATCTTCCTTGGTTAAGGAAAGTAGACAGTGGAGATTCTAAAGAGATTCAAAATGATAGAATACAAGGAAGTAACCACACCTATGGCATCGAAATTGAAGCTATTGTATTATGTTTCATCATAGTCATTTGATTCCATGATGTATCATCAGATGATTGATACATTGATGTACATGAAAAACACTAGACTAGACATATGCTTTGCTGTGAACACCCTGAGCCAGTTCCTGACGGATCTGAGACATGTTCACCTGTTTGCTGCAAAGCATGTATTGAGGTACCTGAAGGGTACAATTGACTATGGGCTCAATTATGATGTGAATCATAATATTGACTTACATGGTTATGTTGATTTAGATTGGGAAAGAAACACCTGTTGGAATTATGCCTTCTCTTCGACCCAGGTTCAGTGCCTTCTCTCCTACACACAACAAATCCCAAGATATAATCCTGATAGATCATAGTCCAGTAAAAAACACCTGCGATGCAGGTGTAGTCTCACCTGAGATATCTTTCTATGGGTAACTTCTAGAACCAAGTTTTTGCAGTTGGGTGGGGGATTTCGTGTCCCTTGGAATTTTTCCAAGGAACTCGACCGAAGCCTGTGGATAGGTTATTTATACTTACTATGCATAGTTATATTACGACACACTTCTTCCTCTATAAATAATATACAATAACCGCAGTACAACATAGATACATTGACTTATGACAATGCGACTGGTATATATATAAACTCATTCATTAAGTAAATACATAAAATTTCATTCACAAGATCATATAGAAATGCAACTTAAACACATTCAACATTCACAAATAAACACAGAATATAACGTGGAAACCCATCCACAAAAAAACCACAAAGGTGCTCTTCATCTGGCATGAGAAATATATGGTACCTTTGGTTTGAGCATTAATCTGCAGACTCTATTCTAGATCTTCTTTGCTTATCTTTACAAACTTCTTTCTCCTCTCATGCTCTCTTATATTATGTTGTTGGTCTTCCTCTACTTGAATCTACTACTGATATGCACACAATCTGGATCGACTTAGTATCTTCTACACTTCTGTGCACTCAACTGCAGGTTCTCAACTCAATGCACTTAGCTAAAAGCCAACAAAGCAATACAATCAGAGTGTAACAAAGACTCAAAGGCTAATGATGCTCAGCAATTTAAGAGAGTCATGAGGTTCAGAGAGTGTCTGAAGCTAACCTACATACAACTTGGGTTCCTCCTTTATAGACTCTTTATAGACTCTTTACATGTCTCTTTCTCAGTTGACTTCCTACAATTAGCTAATAGGTTGTCTTTCCTAATCCAGGGACACATAACAGTAGGCACTAAAGGTTTGACTTACAAACATACCTTCATACGTGCGACTTCCATCGGCTCTAGGAAACCTAGTAACCATGATATTTTTGACATGTTGTTTTCTAATTGTTGCGTCATTGCACGCCTTCTGACATGGCTCCACTTTGCTGCATTCTTTCTCTGTCACGTCCTTTCCTTCTATTGTGGTTTTTCTTCTGTTGCGGCTTATCTTCTGTCACAACCTCTCTCATTAGAGGAGATTTCAATTTAAAATGGGCCTTCCAAAAATAATACAAATTCCATGTCATCATGTATTAGCCAATCAAAATTCTTTAAAATTAAAAAAGGGAGCACCTCTTAAACAATTTTTTAATATAAATTTGGGGATAGGTATCATAAAAAAACTACTTCTTTTGTTGGTATTTTCGACATATCTCCTTGTGTTTTTATTCAAATTTCGATCGGGGGAGCTCGTTGGATGTAGAATTAAATTCTGCATCCAACAAGTACCCACTTGACATAGTTTTGACGGGCCCCGCTACCCAAAAACAAGAAATACCTGAAAAAACGTGATGATAATGTCATCATCATGTTTTTTCAGGTATTTCTTGTTTTTGGGGTAGTGGGGCCTTTCAAAAGTATTTTGAGTGGGTACTCGTTGGATGAAGAATTTTAATTCCGCTTCCAACAAGCTCTCATGATCGAAATTTGAGTAAAAACACAGGGAGATATGTCAAAAATATGAACAAAAAAGTAGTTTTTTCTTTTCTTCCTCCAAGATTAATGAATATTATTTTATTATTTTAACTATTATTTTATTAATTTTTCTTAGGAGGCCCATTTTGAGTTGAAATTTCCTCTAATGTCTATCGCGACTTCTTCTTCTTCAACTCCTTCTTATATTAACTCCTTCCTCTTTATCTTCCTTTGTCGCACCTCATTTTCCTTCTTTTCCTTCATTTGCTATTCCTTCCTTCTTTTTGTCACTGTCTCTGTCGCAACTCCTTTCTCTTGTTTTTCCTTAGCTCCTTTCCATACTTAGGAATAATTCTAAGTGAATTCTGCTTACATTTCCCTAGGACCAACAAGCCCCCAACAATCACATGTGGCTCGTCCCAAGCCACACACAGATTATTCCTCCATTTCTTCACTTGTGCCAGCTTTGCCTTAAAAATCTTGTAATATTTTCGTTACTCTCCCCACTTCCTGTCGCACTTCTTCCACCATATTATTCAATTGATCCACAAGGCTAGAACTGATATGTTCTGACATTACATTTTCTGTTGACTTTGCTTCTTCTCGCACCTTTTTGATGGACAAGCTGAATGATGTCGATAACTCTTTCATCTTCAGCCTGCAACTCTTCAACCTTATTTGCGTGTTGCTGCTATTTCGTGTGCAACACTCTGACCTATTGTTGTAACTTTTTCATCTCTATTGCCTTAGCCATTTTTATTCTAAGGGAAATTATTTCATTGCGCTCTTCATATGGTTCACATATGATTCAACCATCCAGAACTCCTCTGCAACTTTCTCTTACTATGCATCATCTATGAGTGCATCCCAATCCTGAGAGACTTGGTCGATAACTTTAGCACATACTACTTCTGCCTCTTCAATATTCTACTCAAATTCCATTATTGCTTGTCTTCGTTCCTCCAACACCTTCGAGTGTGTGCTTGGTATTACCCGTTCCTCCAACTCTGTGACTTTCCTTCAAAGGTCTTCTGTTATTTCTCCAAGTTGTGCGACCTTGGCATCTGGTACCGTTTCTTCTGTTATTCCTTCCTCTACAAAGTTTGTACAAGCATTGATTGCTGCCTTGTTGAGACTATGGTGATTTTCTTCCAATGTCTTCACCTTTTGCTCAGCCTCTTGTACTACTAATTTCATCTTCTTAACACTTTTATTTGCGTCCTTCGCTTTCTTAACTTGTGCATGTTCTTGCACTTTTATCTTCTCAACTGCAGCAATCTGCATTGCATACACTTGAACCAATTCCATTAATGATAAATCTATCATTTTATAGTCTCTGTCCTTGGAAACATCATTAAACTATGGAATTCCTAGATCAAGAATTCCTCATGATACCACTGTTCTTATTGGCAGAACTGAAACTGCTATTCTAGTTGGTTTCACTTCTGAAGTCTCTAGTGGATCTTGCAACTGAGTGTTTAGGGATGTACAATCTACATCAACTTTAAAAACTTCAACTGCTTTACACAAAAAATTGAGTAAATCAGTAACCGTACCTGAAATCTCTTTTTGTCGCTCCTCTATGGTTTTGAAGCTTGTCTACATAGCTTCAGCTATTACCTAACTCATAAGTTGCACATCTTCATTGTCCAGGTTGATGGTATTTGCACTTTTATAATCTTTCATCTTCTTCTTCTTCCTTATGGACTCTGCACGTTCCATCATAGGGTATTTTCTTTTCTTTTCTATCTCCGGGTCTTTCGGATTTTAATTGGAACGACTCTCTGTTGAGTGTAAATCCTCCTACGGATTTTCTTCTTGATTTTCAGTTTTTGGCGGTGGTGGATTCTCTTGTTGCACTTGTTATTCTTCTTATACCGGTTGATCTTCTGGCACCGAGATGCACCATTCTTCTGGATATTCATCAACAATTTATTTAACTTCTTCCTTTGATATTATGAATTGCATTGACAAGCATTGACGATGTCGGTCCTGGCGTGACTGTATGTTGACATGGCACACACCAATCTTGAATCTAACAACTTGACGAAAGCGTTGAACGGTGGCATCATCCAACCTTTGCATTTCCCTTACCTGGTGCCTTATAGCCTCCCCATGCATAAAGAATTCAATGTTATTTTCTATCTATCATGCCTTTCTATCCTTGTCGAACCAAAGGTTTTGGTATCGCACTCCTCTGCATTGCACTGGTAGATCTACCCCTTGGTAGCTCGGTGGGTCGGACCATGCAATGAATGAAATTAAGATTAACATCCAGGAGTAGTGAAATTCCTTACCCTCCTCCTATGATTCAATGGCATCTTACAACAGTTCATTTAGAAAGAATTGTGACCAGTTGATATGAACTCCCTCTGCACAGAGTTCAACCAAGGAAAATGCTCCCGCAGTGCATTGGTTTGGGAGCATCTTGCATAGTAAGTTTGAGGAAAATACCTTCGTAGGAAAGAAAACAGTATAATAATTAATGGAGGTTATCTGAAATCCTCTGTTATCTCTTGGTCCGTTGTACTTCTCCTTCATCCAAGGAGCTATCGACGCTTCTTGATCCTTCCTTAGAAGTGGCGTTCGGTTCATTCCTACGAATGGTAGGCTTGTGATGAGTGCAATAAGTTCAACATATACAGGTATATGATTCCCAATCCATAGGAAACCACCATGAATGAATACCAACAATTTGTTAACACAGGTGTTTATCAGTATGTTGTGGCCAAAATGTAGCATATATAACATCGACAGTATGTCGAGATGTTCCAATCCTCTAGCCCACTCCTTTGGGACAAATCGCTTGGGCGCATTTGGTGTGTCTTGTATATTATCCATGTAGTTCTTGTGGTCCATGTATTTATTCTTCTTTGTGTCATGGTCAAAAAAATATAACTTCCATAGGTTTGACATGATATCCATCGACACCTCTCCTTTTGGCACCAATGGTGCTATCATCGGGGCCCTGTTTTCTTTGGGATTTTGAATTTCGGTGCATCACTACGTCTGGGCAGAATGTAAGGTGGCAACAAATTTCTTGTCTCGGAATATTCATCCTCCCGTGGGGGTGGCGTTGGGGTCGTCAATGATTTTTCATTCCCCTTTCGATTACTAGTGCGCTTTCCCCATGTGGTTCTAGACGAATGTGGTATGTCTGCATGCATTTCTCCAGACAACCAACGATGGTTTGGATCCACCACTAGAGTGATGTGTTCAAAAATTGGTGTGGTTTGTGCAGCAACTGGTGTAGTTTGTTCAATAACTGGTGCGGTATGTTCGGCAACTGGTGAAACCTCTGCATGCGGTGGAATATAACTAGTAGTATCCTCCATGACTATCGTAGGTGATGCAGGCTCAAACTCAACTGTACTTGTGCTGGAGATGGATATGACCATGCTATAAAAAACTCACTTCGGTTCTCAAGGTTGGAGACAACAATAGCTCTTCTCTCTTGCAATGGAATGAATTGAACTTAGGTGCAAAGGATGATAGCGTTCAAGCATTTTATACATCCACTCTTTGCACGTGCGTGCAATCAATAGAAAGGAATTCGTCCTTTCAGGACCAAGGGATTACCTTCCAAGTCAATTAAGGAAATGTTTATGTATGCTGCCAATTACCTGTCACTTCGAATGGTAGTTATTTCCATAAAGATGGACGTGAGCAAAAAGCACACTACCACATTTTCTCAGATTTTTTGAATTAATCACCTCTAGCCTGTCATATCCATGATTCGGGTATCTTATGTGACAACACCACACTCCTTGCGACTTGTTTTTTTTCTTTACTAGGGAAATTTTCTTGCAACGATGGCACAGTCCTTGCAACCGATTTTTCACCTTCAATAGGGTTCCTTTATTGCGACAAACCAAGTGTCTTTGATCAGAATTTTGACCTTCGCCAGGAGCCAAATTTGTGAAACCTCACCTCGTGCCGTGACAAACTAGCAGTCTATGACCAGAAATTTTGGCTCATCTTTCTTTATTTTATCTTCTCTCTCTCTCTCTCTCTCTCTCTCTCTCTCTCTCTCTCTCTCTCTCTCTCTCTCTCTCTTTCTCTTTATGCGACCAAGTCACAACTATCATAATATGGTTTCAGTCAACTCCCATTGACGAGTCCTCTAACTTCTGTCCTATCTAATTTTTAGTTTCACTGCTCCTCCATGAGTGATGTCTTTGACAATGTATGGTCCTAACCAATGAATTTTAAACTTCCCTAGGTGATTAAAGAATTTTCTATAATACATAAGAACAATATGTCTGACTTGAAACTACTTGTTCTTAATGTGTCAATCATGCCATACCTTTTGTCTTTACTTTTCAACGTTTTGATGAAACCTTGTGACAAAACGTTCTTCTTCTAATTGTATTAGCTGAAGTAACCTGTCTTCGACATCATCAACATATGTCATTTTAATGATTGCAATAATTCTTAGACTCAGTACAATGTACTCCATAGGCATGAAAACTTCTTTCCCATACACCAACCGAAATGGAGTATGACCTGTCAACTTCTTACATGCCGTGCAATATGCCCATAATACTGCGGAAATATTCTAGTCCCAGTCATCTCTTCAGGCATTACAAACCTTTTTCATTGTGTTTTCCATAATTTTGTTGAATCCTTCGACAAATCCATTTGCTTGAGGGTGATATGACGTTGTCTTTCTATGTTGGATCTGAAATTCCTCTGTTAGTTATTCAATCAACTGATTAAAAAAGTGCGTACCTTGATCGCTGATTAAAATATTTGGGCAGTCAAATATTGTCACAACATTTTCATATAGAAGCTTCAAAGAAGTACAATCTTTTACTGGCGCTTCTTCATCCCATCTGGTTAGGTAATCAGTCATAGTGATGATATATTGTGCTCCTGTGCACTTCCCTGTCAGACTGATAGGTCCTACAAAATCAATGACCCAATTTATCAAATGTTTGCATTGTTATATGTGGTACCAATGACATTTCATCTCTTCAGGAAGGATTTCCAGTCCTTTGGAAGACATCACAACTGCGACAATAATCCTGGGCGTTCACATGCATGGTGGGCCACCATAAACCTACTTGCAAAATATTACGCACTGTAGGATTTCCTACATAGTGGCCTCCTGTGACACCAGCATGTGCTTCATTAAATATCATAGGGGGCTTGTGGTCCAAAACGAAGCACTAAAGAATCTCATCAAGACCCATCTTATACAAGTGTCCCATGATTAATTGTAAGTATGCAACACACACAACCAACTGCTTCTTCTTCGCAGTGGTGAATTTAGCTGGTGCATAACTCGTACTTAAAAATTGTATGATATCTAGGTACTAATCATCAAACATGGTTATTGCAAACAATTGCGCATAAGGAATATTATCTTCCAGACTAGTAGGTTCTTCTCCAATTTTGATCGTCGAAATATGGTCTGGTCCCAAATTCAATTGACTAGGTTTAATAATTATCTCAAAATCAAATTCTTTGAGTAAGAGATGTTAGTTTTTCAACATATAAGCTAGCAGTATGATCTTAGGATCTTTTTACTGAGAGAATAAAAAGCACAGCAATAAAAAATAAGCACATCACAAGAGACAAGAGACACAAAGAGTTTTCCTTGGGGAAACCATAAAGGAGAAAACCCCACAGCTTTCTTAGAGATAGAATCAACACCAAAACAGTAAGAGATCTCCCAAAACAGCAGTAGTCTTCTTCTTCTGTCTAGTCCCAATATTTCCTTCTTCACTAGTGCGCCACACTTGAGTGAGTGAATGATGTGTGTGATAAATAGAGATTCTCACTCTCTATTTATATTCTTCCGTTCACTTGAAGTGCACTCAATAATGTCGGCCTAACTTAACAATTACTTACTAGAGCCTACATCTCTATGAGTGTATAATAACCCTAGTGCCCCAAAACTATGGGGACTTTAACAATGACTTGACATGACTTGTTTACATTATTGATCCTCCTGATCAGAACATTGGGGCAAGACAACATGACTCAAATACATAATAGAAACATCCCGGAATAAACATCGGACTACAATACATAGATGAATACATTCCAAAGTTACATATACATCAACACTCCCTCTTAACTAGGAAGGTATTCTTTCGACACAATTTTCAGCACTGGTTTTCTTCTCTGTATCAGCTGGATCATCTCGTCTTCAAGTCATCTTCATTGAATCTGGATCATCTCTCAATTTGGATCATCATCACTGGACTGGATCTGGATCATCACTCGATCTGGATCATCACTGCTGGATCATCATTACTGGATCTCGATCATCACTCGATCTAGATCATCCCTGGTGCTATCTCATGATTCTTCTCGTCACAGGAAGTTCTACAGAGCCAGTCCTTTTTCATACTAGATGTATCATCTCAGAGCTGGTCCTTTTTCATACCAGATGAGGCAGCCACACAAGGCTAGTCCTTTTTCAAACTAGATGAGTCTTCCCAAAGCTAGTCCTTTTTCAAACTAGATGAGGCATCTACACAGAGCTAGTCCTTTTTCAAACTAGATGAGTCTTCCCAGAGCTATTCCTTTTTCAAACTAGATGAGGCATCTACACAGAGCTAGTCCTTTTTCAAACTAGACGAGTCTTCCTAGAGCTAGTCCTTTTTCAAACTAGATGAGGCATCTACACAGAGCTAGTCCTTTTTCAAACTAGATGAGTCTTCCCGGAGCTAGTCCTTTTTCAAACTAGATGAGGCATCACAGAGTTGTTCCTTTTTCAAACTAGATGTGGCATCCTAAAAATGGAAGGAATTAATCCTCTCACCATGTCACTGCTCTTACATCCAACCATGGAAGGAACCAATCCTCTCACCATGTCGGAATGGCACAACACTTATATCTGACCTACTTGTCGGAATGGCCAACACTCACATCTAACATGGAAGGAACTTAATCCTTTAGCCATGACAGAATGGTTTATCCCCTACATCTGATCAAGTGGGAACACATCCCTCTGTCACATCAGAATGGCTACTCAGTGCTACACTGAGTGATCCTGGTAATTGACCAGGTGCCTCCATTCCTAGAATGGAAATTGCCCTTACATCTGTCCTACTCGACAGAATGGCCAGCACTCATATCTGTCATGGAAGGGAGTAACCCTATCACCATGATAGAATGGCTCAGCCCTTATATCTGACCTACTAGTCAGAATGGCTATAGATCTCAGCACTCATATTTGACATGGAAGGAACCAATCCTCTCACCATGACAGAATGGCTATGGGACTCATCACTCTCCCTTGGAGGGAACCTCGATCTGGAGAACACCAAGCTTCTCCCTGAAGTACTTGAACTTCATCCTAGCCAATGGCTTCATCAATACATCGACTATCTGTTCCTCCATCGCAACATACAGGAGCTCCACTGCTCCTCTCTGCACCATATCCCTGATATAGTGGTACTTGATCTTGATATGATTCAACTTGTCATGGAACACTGGATTCTTTGACAACTTCATGCAACTCAGATTGTCATAATGTATACAAGTAGCATCCATCTGGAGATCGAATAAATCAGACAGTAGCTTCTGCAGCCATACTGCCTCACAACTAGCTGAACAAGCTACGACATACTCTGCTTCAGCTGCACTCAGTGCCACACAAGATTGCTTCCTGCTAAACCAAGAGATCACACCTGATCCCATACTGAAGTAACATCCTGAAGTACTCTTCCTGTCGATGGCACTACCTACCCAATCTGAATCAACATAACCCTCCAGGTTAATATTTTGATTTGCATCGTACTTGAGCCCATAATCAGTTGTAACCATGCATGCTTTGCAACCATCGGGTGAACATGTCTCAAATGTCTTCACAGTAAAGCAAATATCTGGTCTTGGGTACATCAAGGACCCAATGATTGATACACCGTAGCATCAACCGTCTCTGATGAAGAATCACTTAACAGCTTCAGGTTCGATGCCATAAGTGTGGTCATGTAGTCCATCATCCTGAACCTATTCAGGATCTCTACTGCATACTTCCCTTGTCCACACCTCCATGCCTATAAAATAGTGCATCGACACATAACAGGAGCATCACTGGTCTTCCACCTTCAACCTTGAAGCAAAGGTTGGAATCCGCTTTACTCTCAGTAAAGCCTAGAGTCATCAGTGATCTATCCATCCTATCGTACCATGTCGAACCTCAAGATATTCTGTAGTCACTCCCTCTGAAGCGAAGCATCATACTCCCTCTGTCTTCTATGCTTTATGCACTGAAAATATTCTGTACCGGAGTGACAAGTAGCTTCCTATGCTACTAATATTCTATGTGACCGTCTAGTGTACAGACTTGCATCTTCAACCTTGTAGCAAAGGTTAAGATCTTCATAGATCTCATCATGTATGTGTTTCAACTCTTACTGGCTGCAAATGTCTCTTTGTAGTCTGGGCCTTCCTTTTGTGAGAAGCCTCGTGCTACGAATCTTGCTTTGTATCCCATGATGTTTCCATCTACTGCATGATGGAACTATGAACTTCTCTTCAGGTCTCGATACTGCGCCCTGACATCATCCTTCTTGAACTGGTCTTCCCTTTCTTCTTGGTGGCTGGAAGGTTCTGCATCAATGATGTCATTGCACTCGTCATATTATTCTTTGTCTTTGAACTGTCGTCACTTGTTCTTCAGAACAAGTCTTCATTCTTCTTTGCTTGTAGGCGATTATGTATGCGGTCTTTCCTACAAGTCAAATGCATTTGTATGGTTAGAAACATTTCAAAAGGAATATTCATACTGGCAAGTTATTATGTATAAATATATGATCGTGCAACTACTTTAGCCAATACAACATTCATCCATATCTCACTGAAGCTTTCTAGATGCCTTCCATCTCTACCAGGACAACATTGAGATTGTGCACTAATCCAATATGTCAGCAAAGAGGTTTCATTATAGATAAGTAACAATGGAGAGTTGTATAGCACCATGAGTTACTTACCCATCACATGCATATTAGTAGTATGCTGTCATAAATGCAAACATCCTATCATGCATAATACATCAACTGAATATAAAAAATGCATAACAAAACAATATCATGAAATGACAATTGAATACTTATCTTTATTTGTTTCGTGGGTAGACTCCTTCTTGAGTCTTCAGCTTCATCGTCTTCTTCATTCATGGTAGCATTGTTTCTTATCCAAATGATAAGGAGGATAAGAAGTTCTTCAAGAGTTGAGTTCTTCATATTCCTCATTGCTTGAGGGATCTTATTTGGATGGCGAGATCTTGATCTTCAATTGCTCCCATCCTCTCTTCTCTTCTTATGATTCAAGGTTCTTCTTCTTCCCAAAGTCTGCTAAAAGTGATCACTTCCTTCTGGCACACTTCCTCGCATGAATGAATCCCATGATCCTGGGAGGCCATTCAAGGTGGCCATCACTACTTCTACATTCTTCACTTCTGCTTCAAGTTTTTCTTGATTTGAGAGACTCTTATGACTGCATGGTCTTTGCATTCTAGATCTTCACATTCTTCAACTGGCTTCTTTAGGTCATATTCTGATTTTTGTTCTTCCCTTCAAATAGCTTGAAATTCTGGAAGACCTTCAACAACTTTGCTTGCAATAGGTAGTGCTCTGTAATGCACATATGCAATCCTTCTATGCCAAAGCTCATTTGGCTCTACTGTGTCATGGATCAAGGCTTGTTTTGGATGGCCCTTCAATTTGTACAAGCCTCCTTCTTGTTCTCCAATCACTACCGCATCATCGATAGTCTTTCCTTTTGGCCACATGATGACTTGACCATCTATGAATGCAACCCGCATTCCTTTTGCATCAATGCTGAAATGGAGAGAAGGTTCTTCTTGAGTCCTGGAACAAACAATACTTCTTTCATTGTTAGAGACTTACCAGAGTCTAGCTTGTATGAATATTCCCCCCACTACCTTTTATTGGATATTGGTAGTCATCTCCTAGTTTCACCTTGTGAGGTGATTCATGTTCTGATAGTCTTACGAAGGATTCCTTGAATCCCGTCATATGTTTGGAAGCCCCACTATCTATAAGCCAATCATCACTTCCATGAGTAATGTTACCTGTGAGAGCTGATATCAGAACATATTCATCCTCGCTTGAAGAATCTTCACTTTCATATCTGGATCTCTTTCTGGATGGTTCATCATCCTCTGCAGCATGAGCATGATGTCTTCTTTTTCCTTGACCAAGTTCTTCTTGTGAAAGGCTTCTAACCTCGTCTCCCTCTAAAACTGGAACCTCTATACTCATGTAGGTGTCCAATCCATTTTCTTCAGAGAGATCAAATAATTCTATGCTTGGAATTTGTCAACTTCACCAAGCTTATCATCAAGCTGTTGTGATAGATCACTTTGAAATGAGAACCTCAAATGAAAATAACAAAGGATTAGATCTTACCGATTTGAGGTGTCTGTCTTGGTTCCAGAGCTGGTTGATCTAGGATTTGCCACAGGACTGTTCAGAACAAAGAAGTTGTATGCCATGCCACGTATCACTGGTTCATCCTCTGAGTCTGATCTTCAGACCACCGAAATTAAAGTTTATACCGTTTCTGGAACATCTTCAGAAATTCCATTTGGACCTTTTTATCCCAATATATTGCAATTCTCCCTAGGTGTCTTTTTTAGGGATGAATTCTGGAAGAGGCTGGAACCCTAACTTGGAGAGATCATATCTCCTGGAATATAGTGAATCGGAGGCTGAATTTTGGACACAGTGTTCTTCATGATTTTATCTTCGGCCCCTGAAATTTCCAGCTTCTGAGACTTCACCAGCCTCAGAATATAGTGACTATACCAAAATGTATCAGTTTTAGTATTTAGGGTTTTTCAAGCTCGGGGTCAAACTAGGGTTTGAATTTCCCGGAGTTTAACCCAACCAAATTTCTTGATCCAGGTCTCTAAACTTCGGTTTTGATGAGGAGAAAAATCCTATGCTATTCCTACTCAAAAATTCCTCTTCTGTAGAAAGCCCTAATTTCCGCATCGAAGACTGAAAATGCTCGGAATCAAATTCCGCTTTGACAGAAAGATGCGCCCTAAGGAGGAGAGTTGTTCCACCTTAATTTTGCTGAAAATATGTGGAGGAAGGTCCATAAACTAGGAATCCCTAGTTCCCATAGCTGCACAGTGTCTTCTTCTCAGGTTAGATCTAATACCATGTTAGTTTTTCAACATATAAGCTAGCATTATGATCTGAGGATATTTTTACTGAGAGCATAACAAGCACATCAATAAAACATAAGCACATCACAAGATACAAGAGACACAAAGAGTTTTCCTCGGGGAAACCATAAAGGAGAAAACCACACAACTTCCTTAGAGATAGAATCAGCACCAAAACAGTAAGAGACCTCCCAAAACAGTAGTAGTCTTCTTCTTCTGTCTAGTCCCAGTATTTCCTTCTTCACTAGTGCGCTACACTTGAGTGAGTGAATGTTGTGTGTGATAAATAGAGATTCTCACTCTCTATTTATATTCTTCCGTTCACTTGAAGTGCACTGAATCATGTTGGCCCAACTTAACAATTACTTACTAGAGCCTACATCTCTATGAATGTATAATAACCCTAGTGCCCAGAAACTGTGGGGACTTTAACAATGACTTGACATGACTTGTTTACATTATTGATCCTCTCGATTGGAACATCGGGGCAAGACAACATGACTCAAATACATAATAGAAACATCCTGAAATAAACATCAGGTTACAATACATAAGATACATAGATGAATACATTCTGAAGTTACATATACATCAACAAGAGAAGCCACCGACAGATATTTCACCCCAATATTGGCTTATTGACCAGGTATTTCAATGCAGAATGGTCAATGTACATCTTGAAATGTCCTCACAGTAAATAGCGTCTGAATTTCTGTAGCACATATACCATCGCTATCCCTTCTCTTTTTATTGTGGTAAAATTATTCTCTACTGTTGATAATTTTCTGCTAGCGAAGTTAATGGTATGATCAATCAATCCTTCACCAGGCTAAGTCAGTACCACACCAAGCACAACAGAGGATGATTTGACATGAATGTGGAACTCTTTTTCCCAGTCTAGAAACACAAGTATTAGCACAATATCCATCTTGTTCTTTAGCTTGTCCAAACTTTCTTGGCAGTCCTCTGTCCATTGTAATTTAATATCTTTTTCAACAGCTTTTCCATCGGAGCAGTTACCTATGCATATCCTTTAATAAGCTTCCTGTAGTATCCAATGTGTCCTTCTGTTGCTCTTAACTGTTTAACTATCATAGGTGGTGGTAGGTCAAGGATGATCGCAATTTTGGTTGGGTCAACCGAAATTCTGTCACGACAAACCACATGGCCCAACAAAGCTCCAAAAGGTGCACAAAAGATACATTTATTCAAATTTAGGGAAATTTCTCTATAAGGTATTTTATTATCCCAAATTTTGTCCAATCATCGAAGTAGAATTCAAGAAATTTGTGTATAAAGTCTTTAAATGAAGCCACTACAATTCTGGAAAAAATCGTAGGCGCATTCTTAATTCCTAAGGGAATTATTTGTATATTGGAAACATCCCCACTCTGTCACAAAGGTATTATTGTGTCGGTTCTCCTTTACAATTATGATCTAATGGTAACTAGAAAATCCATCGGTGAAAGAGTACATATCTTTGCCTCTGACATTCTCCACTACCTAATATGTAAATGGAGTCAGAAATGGGTCATGTAAACAAGCATCATTTAAGTTTCTCAGGTCTTCTTACTTCTTAAACAAATTCGAGCATCATTCAAGCATAATGTAAACAAATTATTACTTCACCTAAGGTCTTCTTGTCCTGTACGACAATTGGGATAATACACTCTGATTCTTCGACATGTTATATAACACTTGCCTCTAGGATCCTATTGAATTTAACCTTAACCTTTTCTTTGTATCATGGATTCAATTTGTATGGTCACTGCTTGACTGGTTTTATGTCGGGCCTCAAAGGCATCTTCATTTCGTCGAGGTTTCCAACTATTCCTTTTATCTCTAAAAATTTGGTAGGGAACATATCCTGGAATTCATGCAACAAATCAATGATCTTCCCCATAGTCTAATCATCCCAATAATCTCCAATATTGGCGAACTTTGGATTTTCAAGTGAGATAATATTTACTTTCTTAATTTTAAGTGGACTTAGGAATTGGTTGCTGGGAATGCCAAATCCTTCCACTGCGTGCATACCTTTCGACTCATGTATGTTTATGTCGAGAAGGTCATATTCATCCGGTTCTCCCGCGACATTGTAACTTTCCATACAATGGTTGATTGTTGCGTTGCATTGATGAAAATTTTTAGCTACGACAAGGATTTCCTCAAATATCTTATCTTTCATTATCTGCAATGAAACATCAATTGTTGGATGATCACTTGCAAAATCAAGTCTGTGTGTGAATCTTGTAGCTAACTCTTCCCACTCGAGAGTTCCTCGTTGCAGCTCCATTTATGTGTACCAATTCCTTGGTACCATATCCAATGTATGTATAAATCGATGAACCCATTCTTGTTGCAGATACTCTTTCCATGTCATGCGACAATACTCAATATCTTTGACAAGACTTGTCAATCCTGTATACTTGTGATCAATATAACTGATCTCTTCTCCAAATATAATCTCTATAAATATTATACATTGCGGTCACTCAGATATAGATTGATTATGTGTACCCCACCATCTAGTGGGATTAGCTTTCAACACAAAATCCAAGGCAGTCAACCGCTGCGATTCTGTCAATTTTTCTTCAAATTCCACTAGAAAAGCCGCAAGTTTAGGTAAACATTCGTATGTATGTAGCTCGTTTTCCTCAAATCCTACCCATCACATAGATCTTGTAATCCATGTGCATCTTTGCATGGAAACTTCATGCAGCCGATTCTTCCAAATTTCTAAGGCTTCGCCTGAATCAAATGTATAGGAGCTAAGACTCTGCCAACTCAAATTTCCATCGGTTGTTGGATTTATATAGTCATATCTTGAAGACATGAAATTATATAGCTGATCCAGGTAGTTACCTTTCCTTTCACTATTCACCGGCTTGACATATCTCTGCCCTTCGAGTGGATCAATTGGCACGACCACCCCTTATTTCTAAATCTTTAAATGACAAGATTCTTTTCTTAAAATTAATTATGGTCTAATTATCTATCGCCCAATTAATCCCCAAAAGTGCAGGATACGGGTTTGTATCATCGACAATGTCAATCACTTCAAAGTATGCATATGTCCTTAGGCCTTTTACTTTGACTGGTACTTGAGACAGTCGACCAATGGGTAGAAACTTCGACTAATTCGGTAGCCTTAACTGAATAGGAGACCAATCCAGTCGCAAATTATTCATACTTTCCCATGTATGTCTTGTTAGGATATTGACATCAGATCCCAAATCTAAAATGATATAATCCATATCATAATCTCTTACCTGTGCACTCATTCGGAATTTGTGACCAGTTTTTAATCTTTTCCCAACATGTTTAACTCATTTTTCGGGTTGCAGGTTGTCTGGAGTTTCTTCTACGAGTGATCTTGATTCCGCTACCGTCATCTCTACCATTTATTAGTACTAATCAAATTTTGAAAAATTCTTTGAGCTTACTAACCTTTTTCATTGGATTCTTCCTGAGTAGTTTCTTGAATATTTTAGGTATCTTTCTTACTTGTCTAGATCTCAACGTTTGATTGGTATCAACAAATTCTGGTCGCACGTCCAAGAATACTTCCTTTTTATTTTGGACGCCTAGTGGTGCTTTCTTTTGTGCCATCGGTCACACCTGCGTTTGTCCATGCCGTGTATTTTGGTCTGCTACTGATGCAACACCTCCTCTTGTAACAAAAACATTATGGAAAATCATCTGGATGTTTTGGTTGGGCTTCAGGTTCAGATTCTGCACATGACTGGGATTTCCCACGGTTCAAGCCTACCATTTCGCAATCATTTACGGACACTGCTTGATAATATGGTCAATTTATTTACATTACATACATGTCTTCGTAGGACTTATACAATATCGGGAAAAGTGTCATGGTTTTCCACAATTATAACATATGACTTGGCCTTTTCCTTGAACAAATCCTCCTCTTCCTCCTTGTTGTTGTCCTCTACCTCTAAAATTTCCACCCCCCCCTTGGCTAAGGGTAGTGTTGCTACGGCGGATACTAATTCTGTTGATATTGTGACTGAGGAAATTGTGGTTGTTGAAATTGTGCTGGTGGAGATTGAGTAGGCTAATACTGAGGTTGCACTCATTCATCTTGTATTCGGTCATCATTCTTCATCAAGTAGGTAACCACTATTTTCTCTTGCAACAACTAAAGTGCTTTGCAATATTTATCATCATGTCCTATTGACTTACAAAATTTATAGTACATATTAGATGGTGTACTTACAATATTTTGTAAATACAAACATTCTTCTGGCTTATGGCCTCACTATTTGTCCAAAATGATACCTTGCTTGAGTTATAGTTTTTTTTATATATCTAAAATGTAATCAATACAATCCACCCACATTACTAAATATTTACCTAGTAGATACTTGAACATGACTTCAAAACATACTAAGATATTGAAATATGCTTTGAGAAAGGCCACCCTAGACATTTCATCAAATACTTGCTATGTATGAATTAGACACTTGTCATATTTTTATAGTAAATTTGTAATATTTCATATTTGGTGTTCTAAGAAAATCTCCCTATGGATAGGTTGATATCCTCTTAGGACTAGAATAGGCCCCTAGTTTTCTACCCAAGAAATAAATACAAAAAATAGACACTATATCACTCGTAGATCTAGCTCATACATAAACAAGCAATATACGAAAAGACAAAATAGGTAGATGGCCTACCTCACTTTCGATGGTTGTGTTCATTGCTTTTAATTTTCTCAAATTCCTATCCTTTAGCCATGGGATTATGAACCTATTAAAAATGGTAAGACAACACCTTATCCAAAGCAATATATTTATAAACAAAGATCTAACTATGAAAAGATAGACAATTTCATGCATTCACCATTAAATACATGAAAGTGGGAGGAATAGGCTATGTTAGATTAAAAAGAAATAAATAAGGAAGCCATACACCATGTGTTATACCTGAATCATTCTTTATTTGAACTCATTCTTCCCTCCTCCAGTATCCCTTCAAGACTTTTAGGATCATAATCCCCACCTCTCCAAGTGCTTCCATCCTCCTTGAGCCATGGGTATGAGGTCCATTATATAGGTGAGGGAGGCCAAAAATCTTACGAGAGATATTGGGACCAAGGGATGAATAAGCAGATTAAGGTATATTGAGCTTCCTTAGCTTATTAAAAGGATACAATTCAAAGTATGGATCAATCCCTTGAAAATCTCCATCAAATCTCATCCCAAAATCTAGGAATTCCACTCCCCTATAACTATGTACACAGTGGAAATTAAGTATTCCCCCCCAAAGGCATGCAAGGAGTGAAATGTCTCCCCTAGGTACACTAGAAGGGGTCTAAAATTCCATTAGAAGGCTAAAAAGTGGGTTAGGTCAAGTGGTTTATGTCCCCTTAGTTGTTCGATTTGATTCCAAGCGTGACTAGGGAAGGGACCAACATAATTTTAAAGGGTCCTAAAACCCCTAGGAGGTATAAAAATCATGTTTCTCATGGTGATATGACATAAATATCCTCAATGGTAAATAATGTGACAATTTGAGGTGTAACATATGCCCCCTAAAGTGTGAGGTAAGAAAAAATCTAATGGTTGAAACACTTTACTAAAAATAGCTCTACAAGGATATCTGAAAGAGAATTGGAGAGGAGTTTCAATCAAACATCAAGCAATATGTCCAATGATCTCGAGGTGAGCATACCCATGCTTGAAATGAACTGAATTAAAACATGGATTCCAACCAATACATTGCAAACCCATGATAGTACTGACCAAGGATATGGCCACCGACATACAATGTGGATCTATACCTAAATGATTGAATAAAATCATGGATACGAGAATACAAAGTAGGTCCATGATGAGATAATAACACAACCACAACCAATAAAAAGTGGATATATGTGACAATACATTAATGAGGTTACCAACATAATGTACATGTGGGAACATACTAAAAAAATCAGCATCACAACGTGGGTATGATAGAAATATATCATAACAACCTAGGGTCTTCTACCCAATCCCGAACAAACACAAATCTAACCATGTGAATATAAGGAGTTGAAGTCGAACATGGTAGAAACCACTTAATTATCGGTCGATGACCTAAACCATTAACAAGTGCAAGGAGATCACCGTTGATGACAATGATTCCTAAGGTATCATAGTACATATCGATGAATGTGAATTGATGAGTTGACATCAAACATTCATGGAATCATTCGATCAAAGGGAAAGAATAAAAACCTATTGTCAAATATGAGGAAACCTAACATTGAGGCATGCAAGTACCAAGGTACTAAGGTGGTTTCTAGGATCAATTCCTAGATGATGTGTTGATATCAATAGGAATAGAGTCATCGAGGGAGGGTGATGCATACGGTAACCCCAAACAACCATTATCCTATCCACTTCCCCAGGATTTAGCTTTCTCTACATTTAGCAAACTCTAAATTGGATTCTTGTCTAAATATTTCTTCTCTCAGAACTCTATTGCATAACTTTGCTTCTACAGGTTCAATTTTGCAAACAGGGTTTCGCAAGCTTGCTTTTGCGCAATTGGCTTTCCACAAGACAATTCCTTCCGCAAGACAAATTTTCACAAATCTTTCTTTTTGCAACACCTTTTTGCAACAGAGTTTCTGAAACTCTGTTTCTACATTTGCGTATTATGGAAATTCCCAATCCAAATTTGACTTCCACAATTATGTGTCTGCAACGCTCCTTTCCATAATCGGATTGCAGATTACAGATTGCTGATCCAACTTTTCTAGAAGTTGAGCTTCCACAATTTTCCTCCCTCAATTCCTTTTCCGCAACTCTTTACAACCATTGATTTCATGCGGCTTCCTTCCTGACCATTGATCTAAGATCAGATGTGGATCTCATCTTATCTTTGCGGATCCTTTATCTTCCTTACACCTTTCTCTTAAGGGATTATTCTGGAGTGTTAGATCTCTTGCGCCTTTGATCTTGTCTGTTGATCTTCTATCTCCAACGAAACTTCACTTAACCTTGCAGATTTCTTATCTTCCATTCACGTTCACTTCGTGACTCTTTCCCTATCATCGATATGTTCCTATGATGATCTCAACCATTCAACCTATGCAAACTTAAACCTTAATTATTATCGATTCTTGCATTGATCGATTCGAGATAAAATCCATTCATGAAGTCTTAATAATCAAATTCTTCCTTCAATTGATCAGATAATCGATCAATCGATCTCTGTTTTACTCACTTTCAGAAACCCTGAATTCACATGCAAGCTTATCATTCATTAATACGGTATTTAAACAAACATTCAAGTCATGAATTCACACACTCAGATAGAATTGAATTTACACACATAGAGATTATGCCGAAATAAGATTTTTCGTTCACATGCTGAAACTGTACATACAAATTTGTTTCAGAACCCGTATTCTGATCTCCTTAGGCTTGATACCTCTTTAATTGGCCTTGCTTGAGCCATATTTACTTTGTTCTGGATACTTCTCCTTCTCCCGTCTGTCTATCTCTGTCTCTGTATCTTCCTCTCTCCTCTCCATGCCTCACATGCTTACATATATATATACAACACGATTCATGAACCATTCCGGTTTAGATCCATAATCCACTCAATAATCCCTAATATTCTACTAACTAATCCTGATTACAACAAATCCTATAACCTATCCTATGAATCACTACCATTAGACGAGGGCTTTGTTACAATGACTCATCAATTGACCCAATGACTCACTCATCCTCTTAGTGACTCACCATCTATCTAGAATCAAATAAAACATAGGCTTATTTACAATGTGATGGTTCAAAGACCATCAATACATAATTGAAGACCCCTTCTAAGCCCAATCCAACATTTAACATGGAATTTGAATGGAGAGCAGGATGCTCCTGCATCAGAGGGCCATGATGAGTCCCATATCAATGACATGAAACCGATAGATGAAAGTGATGTGAAATAATCAATAAAATGGGTGTAGACTGACCAAAAAGAGGTAAAGGCTAACGATATTATAGAGGTTGACTCATGTAGAACTCCATTTGTATAGCATCCCCAAAAAAGACACTATAATTATTTATGTTATTTGATTAGTTTTATTCTTTAATTAATTGAATAAATTAGCTAGATCCGAAATCTGTCAAATGTTTGCTTAATGGATGGATGTAATAAACAATTATAGATTTAATAAAACTAGAAAATATTGGAGGATAACCATGATAAATGAGGAAATAATGCATACGTGAGTGGAGGACCCCTCAATTCAGAATTGAAGACCCCTTCTAAGCCTAATCCATCAATTTAACCTAGAATTTGAATGGAGAGCAGGATGCTCCCACATCAAACTTCCCAGGAAGAAAGAAAGGTCACCTCCTAGTTATAACATTCCATATTTAGTATGCCTGGATCCCAAACCTTGTTCTGTAACTGATCATCCATCTCATCATGTTGTTTTGTCTTTGACATATTTAGTTCTCCTGCTTTCCAAATTTTTTGCTATAATGCTCCACTAGCTTTGCTTATGAAATATTTTTTTGCCATCCGTACTCTGCCACTGTTTTGCCTATTTGCTTTGCTGATGTAAATCTTCATTCTTTCTTCATGCCTTATTTGAGACATCTTCACCATCAACATCCTTAATTCTTCAATCTCCATGTCCAATCTATCCTTTGACTGGTACACCTACTTACCCTGCTTGTCTTTTGTCTTTTTGCTACTGGCCACTACTTGTGGCATCCTCATGTCTTCAGGATTTCTCCTTTCATCTACAATCATACCCCAACTATAAGGTATTCCAAGATGCTCCAAAAAATTATGTTGGACTACCATTTCCCTTGACTGCTGTAACAAAATCATATCATTATAAGACAATTCAATGCCTTGAATTCCCATCTTCTCCTCTCCAATGTTGTCACTAAACATTTCTATGCTTGCATACATTAAGCAGCCATATTTTTCAATCCTTGGATTGAATAACCAATATTCTATCATTTTTAATTCTTCATCATACTCTCAGAGGTTAGAAATTTTCTCTTTATATCCAGTATCCAACTCTCCAACAACAAATTCCTTTAGGTACTGATCACCCCCTTGAGACAATATAGCCTCTTCTTGTGTCATAACAAATTTCTTCCCCTCTCTATCAACAACACATCTATCCAAATATGCAAGTGTTCTCTTTTGTTTATCTCCATGAGACCATGCCATCTTGTCCTTCAATCCCAGAACAAACTTCTGGCTTTGGTCCATGTCAAGAATACATGGATACTCTCCTTCTTCTTCTTTTACCTTTGGGACAACCTCAAAAGGTTCATCACATGTTATTCCTAAAGCTATACACAATTCATTAATTTCAAAAATATTGAAATTTTTATCTCCCATTGACTTTCTTATTAGCATATTCTTTTGGTGATCTGAACTCTCCCAATAGTTCATGAAACTTTCAGCTAGTCCCTCTTCTGCACCATCTTCTTCTAAGATGATTTTATGTTTTGATTCACAACAATGAACATATTCTTTTATCAATGGTCCAATTTTGATTTTTCCTTTTTTTCCTCAAAGCGTCCATCCTATGCTTCACAACCTGCATAGACACATATTTTAAGTGTTCTTCAATACCTACAATCATACACAAATCATTAGATTTAAAAAAATGAGACTTTGAAGTCCCTATTGATATCTTTTCTGGCATTCTCCTTTTGTATTGGTCTGAGCACAACATCAAACTTTCATCATCACCTATTTCTTCAATAGTCTGATATACAGGCTGCATACACTCTTCATAGGATACCATATCATCTTTTACTATAGTAAAATTATATTCTTCTATCATGCTTATGGAAAGCACATCTTCTTTTTCTTCAGACTTCATGACAGTCCAAGGTGACCGTTCAACTTTTTCCTTCATCAGAATGAAATTCTGATTCTTCTCTATAGAAATGTCTTTGCACATTTCTTTTCTACCTTCATTTTCAGATCATCTTCAATTGACTGTGTTCCTCCATTAAGCAACTCATCAATGAGTTCCTTTTTCTGCAATACTTCAGTCCTTTCCTCATTTGAGATATTTTCTTCATCAAATTTTAAGATAGTTTCAAAAGACTGCCTACCATTTGCAACAAAACCTATAATCACCAACAAACCATCAGTCTAAAAAACATTATACCTCTTGGTCTCATTTGACCTCACAATCATCTCCTCCATATGTTGATCTGTACTCTTTACAGAATTTATGAGACTCTCAATTGGTCTCTCTTTTTCTGCTTCATCATCCTCTCCAAGCAAAGGACCCTGTTCAGGTTCACAATATGAAGCCTCCATCTTAGATTCAACTTCTCTGAGTTCTTTCTTCAATTCAAAAAACATCTTTTGTTGTAGTTTCACCTGTAGTGAATGTCATCTTACCTTCCTTTTCCTCATTACCCAACCATACCTTTGGGTTTCTTCTGCAACTGCTTGTATATGCTTGTCGAAGCACCAAATGTCTCTTGCTAACTCTAGTAACTCCCTGTTACATTCTTCTTGACTTTCTTTCTTCTTTCTTTTGTCATGGATTTCCTTTGAACCCCTGCAATGACCTTCAATAGTCATTGTTTCTATCTCCCTCTCTTTTGTGAAATTCATCGTGTCCACTTGTGGAATGATTTCCTAAGCCTCCCTCAGCAAGTCTCCTCACTTGTCTATTATAACTCAACAAGCTATCTCTCCTTGAGCTTGTCCTTTTGGTATCTCTAGTTGTTCTCCTCTAGAACCTTTTGAGCATCTCCTTTTCTCTTCTATTTGGCTTATGCAGGTCCACTTCTCTTTTGAGAGCATGCACTATTCCTCTCTTTTCCAACCTCTGTTGGATTTATGGGTTCTTCCACTGCTTCCTCTTTCCTCTAAGAGTTCATAAACTCTTCTTCATCAGGAACATAAGTGTCCTGTGTAAAAATCCACTTCCTTTAGTATGTTGTAACCTGTTAAATCCTTCCAAGGATTTATTCTGCACTCTCCTGTGGCTAATATCAATTTAAACCACACACTCTTTGTCTGCAATTATTTTCCCATAGTTAATTATAATCATAACGGAAAAAAAAAGATCATTACCTCATTCCAAGAGCTAGCTGTGCTCTGATACTAATCTGATGCAGACGGGAACCCAAAACAACCATTATCCCATCCACTTCCCTAGGATTTAGCTTGCTCTCCATTTACCAAACTCTAAATTTGGCTTCTTATCTAAATATTTCTTCTCTCACAACTCTATTGCACAGCTATGCTTCTGTAGGTTCAATTTCGCAAATAGGTTTTCGCAAGCTTGCTTTTGCGCAATTGTCTTTCCGCAAGACAATTCCTTCCGCAAGATAATTCCTTCTGCAAGACAAATTTTTTCAAATCTATATTTCCGCAACACCTTTTCACAAGCTCCTTTCCGCAACTCTGTTTCTGCATTTGCAGATTGCGGAAATTCCCAAATTCCAAATTTGACTTCCGCAATTATGCAACCGTAACACTCCTTTCTGCAATCAGATTGCGGATTGTTGATCCAACTTTTCCAGAAGTTGACCTTCCGCAATTTTCCTCCCGCAATTCCTTTTACGCAACTCTTTACAACTGTTGATTTCATGCGGCTTCCTTCCTAACTGTTGATCTAAGATCATATGCGGATCTCATCTTATATTTGTGGATCCTTTATCTTCCTTAAACCTTTCTCTTGTGGGATTCTTCTAGAGTGTTAGATCTATTGCGCCCTTGATCTCATCCGTTGATCTACTATCTCCAATGAAACTTCACTTAAACTTGAGGATTTCTGATCTTCCATTCACGTTCACTTCGTGATTCTTTCCCTATCGTCGATCTATTCCTATGACGATATCAACCATTCAACTTGTGCAAACTTAAACCTTAATTATTATTGATTCTTGCACTGATCGGTTTGAGATAAAATCCATTCACGAAGTCTTAATAATCAAATTCTTCCTTCAATTGATAAGAGAATCGATCAATCGATCTATGTTTTACTCACTTTCAGAAACCTTGAATTCACATGCAAGATTAACATTCATTAGCACGAGATTTAACCAAACATTCCATTCATGAAGTCACACACTTAGACATAATTGAATTTACACACACAAAGATTATGCTGAAATAGGTTTATTCATTCACATGCTGAAATTGTACATACAAATTTGTTTCAGAACCTGCGTTCTGATCTCCTTAGGCCTAATACCTCTTTAATTGGCCTTACCTGAGCCATCTTTACTATGTTCTAGCTACTTCTCCTTTTCCTGGATGTATATCTCTGTCTCTTCCTCTCTCCTCTCTATGCCTCGTAGGCTTACATATATATATATAT
>LPNX011176433.1:1098769-1115218 GCA_001517045.1 Pseudotsuga menziesii
ATAGATTTGAAGACTGCTTCTAAGCTTGATCCAACATTTAACATGGAATTTGAATGGAGAGCAGGATGCTCCTGCATCAGAGGACCATGATGAATCCAACATCAATGACACGAAACCGATAGATGAAAGTGATGTGAAATAATTAATAAAATGGGTGTAGACTGACCAAAAAGAGGTAAAGGTTAACGATATTATAGAGGTTGACTCATGTAGAACTCCATTTGTATAACATCCCAAAAAAAGACACTATAATTATTTATGCTATTTGATTAGTTTTATTATTTAATTAATTGAATAAATTTGCTAGATCTGAAATCTACCAAATGTCTGCTTAATGGACGAATGTAATAAACAAATATAGATTTAATAAAACTAGAAAATATTGGAGGATAACCGTGCTAAATGAGGAAATAATGCATACATGAATGGAGGACAAGAAAGATTTAACCTCGAGGAAGTGAAAACAAGTCTCGAGAGTACAATAATGGCACTAGACACTCCCTAAAAATCATGTATTTTGATAGCTGGAAAATTCCAAAAGGAATCGACTGCTTGTTAAAGACATAGGAAAATAAAATATAAAAAAGGGCATATGCGGGAGGTAGGGCACTACTTGGTATGCTAGAGGAATAAAAGCTTGTTGTGTGAGCACTTTGGTGTTAGGAAATAATTTCTTACTAAACAAACAGAGAACTATGACAGAGGTTGACTTTTGCACACTTGGTATGCACGATTTAAATCGGGGGTGATCAAAGTTAGTAAATAAGCGATGCTTTAGATCTATAGTTGGGTGGAGCATGGCTACTCCTATCATATTCCTATCATAAATTTGACAGTATTTACACTCTGATTCAGATCTATTGAAATTGTTTAAAGAGTTCTTGCATTTCTTTATTTAGTTATACTTGGAAAATTTAATAGTATTGAATTGTTTCAATAGTTTTCGTATATCATTTGTTAAATTTTGTATGCAGAAGAATACAATGATAAGATGGAATAGTTTATATATGTGTTACTGAGAAGAGTATTATTTCAGAAGGATTATATATGAAGAGTGTTAGGTCCATTCCTGCATACTAGAATGAATATACTATAAAGTAAAGAAACTGATTGTTTTTCCATTATCAGTATATACATTCTGAATTATTTGGAGTTGTTTGACCCTATAGTGGATTAGTTCGTCAACTAAGGTTTTTACCTAGTTGGTCTATTTAATAATGGGGATTGGGAACATGTTAATTGCGTGATATCACATGAGCATTGCTCATGTACTGAACTAGTTAGCTACATGAGATTCATAGGAGAATTTTCTGACTAGTTAAACATGTGAGAACCCTGAAAAAGAAAATTGTTACTCTACCCCGACCTGTTAAGTAAAAACTGAAACGAAGGGAAGAAGAATCCATTGAAAATTTATATTATATCCTTGGAATGCGAAGAGGGGGTTTTAGAAGAATTATTTTGAGTGAAGATCGACATTTGGTTCAGGATCTGCTTGACAATCACCTTAGCGAGAACAAAGAGTTTGATGGTTTGGTGTCTAGCATAAAACTAATGGGAAATACACTATCGGTATCACTAATGCAGAGAATTATTAAACCTTTTATAGCTAGGACCAAATTGTAAATAGAGAACTCAAGCACAAGTTATGATTTGAGTGAAAAGTATTGTAAAATTTTAAAGAGCAATCAATATCCTTAAGCAATTGTGATTTGTCTGAAAAGTACTATAAAATTTTAAAGAATGACCAATAACCTTAAGCATATACTTTTTACCCAAAGGGTTTGGGTGTTAACTATTAGTATAGTTGTGTCTCAGCAAATGACACATTATTTTATTAGAAATATCAAAACATGAATAGATATTTATAGTTTAACTCTGGAGATAAACAAACTAGATATAATCTTTAGAGAAATCTGGTGCAGGTAAATGCCAAATAAATTCTAACTGAGAATTCCCAACCTTTTTGTCACGTCCCCTCCCCTCTAACCGTTGAGAGAGGACATGCCTACACGTTGTAGTTACTATTAAAATAGGAAATCCAACCCCATGTACATAGCATAAAATTGCATTGAACATAAAACTATATGTAGACAGATGCATTATTCACGAAATATACATCAAAAGCAAATCATTCATCATGTTCATAATGATTCATAAAACAAATATAGTTGCAGGAATTTAATACGTAGAGAATACTTATCTTGATAAGAAGCTTCCCCGCAACAGCTATGTTACTGCAATGTTCCACCCAACCATAGGCTAGTGTACTCATCAATATCTCAACACCACTGCCACCCTCGAGCTGGGCATGATTTCCACAAGGATCTAGGGAACATCAGACTTACACACAACAAGACCATACACACACAGTCAAGCCAACACACAGTTGGGTTTCGCAGACTGCCCAATGAAGCCAATAAACACTTGGGTTTCATAGGCTACTAAGGAAACAAGCCAATAACATATGGGTTCCTTGGGATTACTTAGCCAAGCCAACACAAGGAAATCACATCCCAATACAAGTTCTGGGTATGGACAAAATCATCCTAGGAACCAAAATCGAAAAATGGTAAATGTGGAAAAACGAACTAGGTGAGCAAATTGTTTCAGGAAACATTTAATGGCTTCACAGACGCAAAAACGACCTCTATTCACACCCAAATCGTGAATAAGAAATTAGAAAATTCCTATGGGAATTACGGGAGCAAATACGACCTCTATAAACCCCCAAATCATGGTTCTCCTCCACCCATTCATCGAACAGTACAAAAATGGGTTTCCCAGCTTGGAGAAATTAGGGAACATGCAGAAAAACATGAGGGAAATGCACAACAAACTCCATCTATGTGAGGGAGGCAAGAACGACCTCTTAAAACCCCTAAAACGTGAATCTCTACTACATCTTCACTCAGCAACAACAAAAATGGGTTTTCCCGGCCATGGCAAGATGAAGAAATGCAGGAAACATGAGGGAAAAATGTCCAGGAGCTCCAACTACATGAGAGAGAAAAAATTTATGGGGTGAATAATGGGATGGGAATGCATTTATGAGCATTTACTTGCCCAAGAATTCAAAGACACATTTTCCAAAAATGGGTGCATTCCCAAATTCGAATTTGACTCCCATACTCTTCCCATCGTCATGCATTAACTTCCTAAACCAATTTCTAAATGACTTGGAACAAAATAAAAAATGGGTAGTTGACGGATTTATGGGTTTTCCCTTTGACATTTTCCTTTACCCTATTGGATCAAGGGTTTTAGTATCCCCCCCCGCCTTATTCCTTGTGAAATCATGCCCCATCTCTTTAATGTTGCATTGACATAGCTAGTTGTGGGTATTTTTATTAATTGCGTATTTACATGATGTCCAAAATTATGTTGTGCATGGATAGGATGTGAACTATCGGCATCGGTTTTAATTTTCGAAACATAAAATGCTAAATCCATAGTGGGGCCTTTTCCTTGAGCTCCACACCATTATTTAATAATTTTATTTATATCATATATAATTTAATGCAATTGGGGTCGAAACCGGGGTGTTACATTCCCATCCCCCTTCAATGACACTGTCATCGGTGCTCATCAAAATTGAACAAAAATGCTACACTGGCACTACCTCAGTGCTCTACAAGTTTGAACAAAAATGGATGTCCTAATTGCATGGAATCCTCCAGCTCACATGTAGTATTATCAGGACCGTGGTGCTTCCCATGCACCTTTACCTATCCAATGGCATGATCTGGAACCCTTCCTTGGTTCCACTACGTGGTCGTCTTGCATACAAACTCCTCCAAGTCCTTGATTGCATGCATCAGTACACACCACATGATCTTTTTCTGGGTCTTGGAGAATCCTTCTCATCGGATTGGAACATTTCCAATGTCTTTGGAAATTGACAATACCTATGCTCAAGCCCTAAGAAATGGGTCAATTCTCATGTTAGTATTCTCAGTATTTTTGAAAATCATAGATGAATTGTGTGCACATGTATATTTACATAAAAAAATCAACAAGAAGTTGTCAAGTAAACCATATACTTATCTGCATAAGTATCTTCTTTTGGTTCAACAGGTATCCAACTTGGTTTTATACAACCATGGTACCCACAAAACCTGCCCCATCCCACGCAAGGGTGTGCATTAAAATATATCCAAGTTTCTGGAAGCCTCATATCACCTAAAAATATCTCTCAACCTAGATCTGACAGCTCTGCTTCAAAGCCTAACATTCCTCTAGGTGCCCACCAAGCTCGGTGCTTCCTTTCCGGACACCACAACAAATTAATTTACATGTCAGATTCATTCCCATAAGATGCAATCTATAACAAGATTTTCAAACCATGGCTGTAACATATGCTCATGTGTATCAACAACAACAAAATTTTGCTAAGAAAACCAAATACTTATATGTATAGAATCTTTCAACCGAGATCTGGTAGCCCTGCTACAGAGCCCAACACCTATCTGGGTGCTTAATTGTAGCTCTGCTTAAGGGCTCAACACCTCCTCCAAGTGCTCACCAATTCTTAGGCGCTTCCCTTCCGAACATCATAATACCTAGGGGCTATTCTCTTCACGAAGCCCCCACTCTCGTGACAGTCCCCTTACGATGTGAATGTGTGCATAAATAAGTCTAGTCAGATGTCTTACACCATGGGCATCCCCAATGATGCATATCGGTACCTAGCTAGCCGATGGGTGAAGCTATGTACTCAAGTACATCCTTCCAGACGAGACATGTTTCTCAAACACATCCTCTCGAGAAGCTATGAAATCCAAGGGCGTACTATGATCATCTCACATGCGTTACATACTAGTAGTAGTTCACATGAGATGTTATCATAAAAAAAAAATCAATCATATATTTTCAAATCTATCTCATGCATAGATAAATTTCCAAATATCCAATGATCAATATCATTGATAGTCAAACCAAAATTTGGATTCACAATTCTTCTTCCTACAGGAAATCAGATTTTTTCAACCATGAGGTCATCCTCATATTGTTTGGATTTTGCAAGTGGGAGCATTTATCCCCTACTTACACATATTGCCCAAAACCTAGACATCCACATACAACATGTCATCTTGACACCATTTTAGATCAACCAAACAATTAATAATATTCAATTTAGCAATTAACATCAAAATTTAAAATCTGAAATTTAAACTCTATTGTGTTCAGAAGTTAGATTGTAGTCATGAGATCCTTCTCATAGCGCATGGCAGTTTCCTGCCTTGGTTTCATTGGGTACAACCAGACTGCTCTGCTCAGGTCATTCTTCCTGCAGTCTTCAGGAAGGGCCATTTCCTCATGGAACTACAAGGTCACATGCATGCTTCCTTAGCCTATAAACAGACTCAAATTTACCTGCAGAATATCCTTCAGTGAACCTCTTGCAATATCCTGCAAGTCCCACAAAAGATCTTACATATGTTAACTTTCTTGGAGTAGGCCAACTCCTCATGGCCTCAATATTTTCAGGGTCTACAAATATTCCTTTATCTGATATAATTTGACCCAAATAATGAATTCTATCTTCATAGAAATGATAGTTGCTCAACTTTGCATACAACTGATGCTTCCTGAGCAATTTCAAAATCATCCTCAACTATTCCACATGTTCTTCCTCATCCTTTGAATAAGTAAGAATGTCATCAAGGAAAATAAGAACAAACTTGTCCAAGTACCTGCTGAAACATTATTCCTGAGGAACATAGACATGGCTAGTGCATTCAGTTGTCTTATGAACATCTTCATCCTTGACCCTTACATGATGGTAACCAGACCTTAAGTCAATCTTGGAAAACACCCTTGCTCCTCTCATTTGATCAAAGAGTTCATCAATTCTAGGAAAAGAATATTTGTTCTTCTCAATGAATTTGCTCAGCCGTCTGTGATCAATACACAACCAGAGTGTACCATCTTTCTTTTTCACAAATAGGAATGGTGCTCCCCAAGGAGGAACACTTGGTCTGATGTACTTCTTTTCCAACAACTCTTGCAGCTGCATCTTCAACTCTATTATTTCTAGTATGCTCATCCTATAGGGTGTCTGGGACACTAGTGCTTCTTCAGGCACAAGCTCAAAGGTAAAATTAATGTACCTCTTTGGAGTAAGCCCTAGAATTTCATCAGAAAAAACATTCCCAAATTCCTGTAACATGTGAAATCCCTTCAACATAGTAGTATCATTCTTTGATGCCTCCAAAACATGAGTTGCATACACTCTGCAACCTTTCCCATAGAACTTCTTCAGCTACATTGCTAAATACTTCCTTCCAGAGATCACTTTTGGAATTCCTTTCACCACCTTTAGTTTCCATTCTTCATCTAGGCACCCAAAATTCTTGTTGTAACACTCAAGCTTTTCTCTATGTGCTTCCAACCAATCCATTCCAATGAGTATGTCATGCAGAACATTCATATCTGCACAACTGATTAACCCATAAATGACCAATGGGAACTTCCTTACCACCTCATTGACCTTCTTCTTAGTTCCAATGGCTAGTTGGATTAACCATGATATTCTATGCTTTGACTTCTTCAAAGTGGACATCTCAACAAGTCTAGGGGTGATATAGTCGTGAGTGGATCCAGGGTCATTCAAAACAGAAATAGTCTGTTCAACAATCTCAACCTCAAATTCCACCACAGTTGAGTTATGACCTACCTGGTGGTATTTTCTTGGGTGCTAGGGATTTGACCTTCATTTCCATTCTCAAGTGGACAATTCCTGTGCAGATGGGGTGCTTCACATCCCCAACATTTGAATGGATTCTTTGGATTTTCCCTCATTACTATGGCTAGCTCAATCACATATTGTGATGGCTTCCTTTGCTGCATCAAGAGGTGAGAAGGTTTAAAACCTTTCTTCCTTAGGTTAAGATTCTCATTCTTCTTGTGAGAATTTCTCCTACTCCCTTCTATCTCTGTTAACTGATGCCCAGAGTTTATCTGCCTTTGGAGATCTGCAAAACTATGTAGCATGGATGTAGTCAACTGTTTTTTCTCTACCAGATCCTTGATCATCCTTTTATTTTATTCTTTGCAACCCTACAACTCTACCCTCAGGATTCTTATGGTAGCTGCAACATCTAGGGAACTCTCTTGTTCCCTCTTCCCAAAAACCTTAGTTTCATTTTCTTGGATATTGTAAGTTGTCCTTACATACCCTTCCCTATGTGGACAACTCTTGCACAAATGGGGTCCTCCACATCTCCAACATTGGAGTGGATTTCTGTTGTCTTGTGGATCTCTTGGATTCCCCCCCCATAGCATCTTTCTCCTATCCACAGGGATCCTGTGCATCATCCATGCTGTTAATCTTCTTGGTGCTGATCTTCTTTGACCTTGTTGGTTGGACCAAGACCAACTTTTCAATATGCACTATGACTCTGCAAAATATGTTAACAACATCATTTGTTAGACAATCTTAGAAATTCAAAAATTACTTATCGATTGCTTCTTGCAGGCATGAACGGTTAAGATTGTAGTAGAATCTAGATATACGGTCAAGGTGCATTTCGTCAGGTTGGATAATTTTAGCAATTATGCTAAATAACACTCTTTCTTATTGTTGTTTTCTTTATGCAATAATGACTGTCTCAGGGGGACGATGGGGGTCAAGGGGGCTTGCCCCCTTGTGGCTTCGGGTCGAGGCAAGCGGCCTCATTTTTTTTTTTGTAGATCTTTCATTTTCACACAATCCGGCGCATAAATTTCTGGCCCTTGTAAATCCCACTGAAAACCTGTTGAAATTCTCTGTTTCGATGAACTCAGCTTTTTTTCCAATCGATGAAACTCACCTTTTCCTCCCGGCGTGTTGGTAAATCTCGCTGAGTTTTCCCGACATGTATTTAAAAAACTCACCCTTTTCTTCTGATCGACAAAAATCCTCTTTTGTTTCCGACGGGTTGACTGAACTTGTCATTTCCTTCCGATGTATCGGCAAAACTCACCGAGTTCTAGGGATAATTTTAGGGGCAAAATTTATCCCATGGGCTATTTTTAGGGGGTTTTCTCCAAAAAAAGATTCACCATTTTGCATTTTTTGAAGCCCAGTTTCACCCAATTTTGATGGGGTAAAATGTTTTCACCCTAAAAATTGCCAAATTATTATATAAATGATATAAAATACTTGGAAATTAAAATATGTTTTGAAAAATATCGCCAAACATTTTATAGTTGGTGTTTTAAGAATTGGTAAGATTCGCCAACATTTATACACTTTTAAATAAGTACGATTTCTTAAAATCATCCTTGTCGAGTTCATCCGACGTATCAGAAAAAAACTCATATTTTTGTACCGACAAGAAGATTCCAATCACTTAGAAATTTTTTGAAAATTTTATTTCTTCCTTCCTTGGCAAGCTTACCAAACTTTTTCGACATGTCAGAAAAACTCAACTTTTCTTGCTGACAAGAGAAATTTCGACACTTAGAATTCTTCCTTCTTTATCGGCTCAAATTATCCTTTCATGCCGGCACGGTCGCTGCAAGCTTGGTCAACTCAACTCGGCTAACTCAGCCGACATGTGTCAGCTCAAATCAACTAACTCAACCGACACAAACATAGTTAGAAAAATTTTGAAATTTTTCTTCCTGCTTCCGACATCAACGAAGCTCGGCCTTTCACGCCAATACGTATCGCCGCAACTCGGACGGTTCAACCGACATGTTATCAATACAACTCGGCCACTCTAGTTGACATGGAAAATATTCCAACACTTAGAAAAATTTAGAAGAATTTTTCTATCTGTCTCTTTGTCTGGTGACCACAGAGGGTGATCTTACCTCTGTCAACTGCTCAACTTGGCCCATTGAGGCCCAGTACTGCAACCAGTGCTCTGATACCACACTGTCACGTCCCATCCCCTCTAACCGTCGAGAGAGGACGCAACTACACATTGCTTCTACTATTAAAAAATACAATCCAACCCCATGTACATAGCATAAAATTGCATCGAACATAAAACTATACGTACACATATGCATTATTCATGAAATATACAACAAAAGAAAATCATTCATTCAAGCATTCATCATGTTCATAATGATTCATAAAACAAATACAGTTGCAGGAATTAAATACACAGAGAATACTTATCTTGAGAATAAGCTTCCCCGCAACTAGCTATGTCGCAGCAATGTTTCACCCAATTATAGGCTAGTGTGCTTATCAATCTCTGAGCACCACTGTCACCCCCGAGTTGGGCATGATTTCCAAAAGGAGCTAGGGAACAACAGACTTACAGACAACAAGACCATACACACATAGTTAAGCCAACACACAGTTGGGTTTCACAGACTGCCCAACCAAGCCAATAAACACTTGGGTTTCACAAGATACTAAGGCAACAAGCCAATAACACATGGGTTCCTTGGGATTACTCAGCCAAGCCAACACAAGGCAATCACAACCCAATACAAGTTCTGGGTATGGACAAAAACATCCTAGGGACCAAAATGAAAAATGGTAAATGGGGAAAAACGAACCAGGTGAGCAAATAGTTTCAGGAAACGTTTAATAGCTTCATAGAGGAAAAAATGACCTCTATTCACACCGAAATCACGAATTGGAAATCATAAAATGCCTATGGAAATTATGGGAGCAAATATGACCTCTATAAACCCCCAAATCATGGTTCTCCTCTGTGCATTCACTAAACAATACAAAAATGAGTTTCCTAGCTTGGAGAAATTAGGGAAAATGCAAAAAAATGTGAGGTTAACGCACAACAAACTCCAGCTACGTGAGGGAGGCAAAAACAACCTCTTAAGACCCCCAAAACGTGAATCTCTGCTACACCTTCACTCATCAACACCAAAAATGGGTTTTCCTAGCCATGGCAAGATCAGATGAGGAAATGCAGGAAGCGTGAGGGAAAAACACCAAGGAGCTCCAATTGTGTGAGAGAGAAAAATGTATGGGGTGAATAATGGGATGGGCATGAATTTTCAAGCATTTACTTGCCCAAGAAGTCAAAAACACATTTTCCAAAAATGGATGGCTTCCCAAATTCGAATTTGACTCCCATACTCTTCCCATCCCCATGCATTAAATTCCTCAACCAATTTCTAAATGACTGGGCAGAGAAGACAAAATGGGTAGTTGAGAGCTTTATGGGTTTTCCATTTGACATTTTCCTTTACCCTATTGCTAAAGGGTTTGAATACCCCCCCCCCCATATTCCTCGTGAAATCATGCCCCCATCTCTTTTTAATGTTGCATTGACATAGCTAGTTNAATTGCATATTTACATGATGCCCAAAATTATGTTGTTCCTGGCTAGCACGTGAACCATCGGCATCGATTTTAATTTCTGAAACCTAAAATGCTAAATCCATGGCGGGGCCTTTTCCTTGAGCTCCACACCATGATTTAATAATGTTATTTACATCATATATAATTTAATGCAATTGGGGTCGAAACCGAGGTGTTACACTTTTACACTCAGAGGGTAAAGTAACGCAAAGGTCAACTAGCCTGTTGAAATATCTCTAGCAGCCTTAGCTATGTACATACGTGAAATATGGATACAAATATTTGCATGTCCTGCTTTTTTCCCAATAAAATAAAGTAGCCCCTCAGTGTAAAATACTAGGAAACCTCCAATAAGTTCATGTCATTCAAATCCAGTAAAAGTGATAGACCAAATGTGGGGAATTAGAGTTGGCATATACAATCTTTCAGAATAAACTGGGCATTAATGTTACAAGAAAACATTAGGGATAACAGTCCCATTACTAATCGGAAATTAAAATTCTTTCAGTTTAACCTTATACAATTACACAGATGAAATATTAGCAGGATTTATTAATTCCATTGAATTGGTTTATTTAAATCTGACAACGAGTATAGAAACCATACCACAATCTACAACATGGAAAACATCCCAGGAGTTAAAAGGACCACTGAGGTGAGGATGGGAGAGCAATAAGCACCCCGCTGCAGAGCAATAAATGCTGTGGCTGCGGGGCACATCAACGGTTGGATTTAATCCAGCTCTTCATCCAACGGTTAATGTGCCCCGCAACCACAACATTCATTGCTCTGCAGTGGGGTGCTTATTTCTCTCCATGAGGATGCATCTCCAAACCCCACATGAATCTAAACTCACTTAGGAGAAGTTCAATCGAGGGATCATCATTTCTTACCGTAGGGTTCATTAGAAATGATGCAAGAATTTAAAACTCATATGAAATCATGTACCTTCCACAAAGAAGACCCAATTTAGATCTAAACTGTAAATGAAATATACAAAAAAATTTAAGGTTAACTGCACTCAGAAGGGATAAGCTGGAACCTCACCGTTCGAACCCAACAAATAAAGGGAATTTTGGATATGTAACTTCCTGTAAAAGAATGTCACTGAGTTAAAACTTAACGTCCACTGAAAGCAAGTTTTGTCTTCAGGGTCGACTCCAACCCATCTCAGAGCAGATCTCGAAAAGCTCGAGAGTAAGTTTGATCTTTGAGAAAACTCTAGTACTGCTTTACCTTCGGGAAAGTCACATCGAGATGCTAGGAGTACTGTCAAGGAAAAGCTGTATACATTTAAACCTAATAACTTTCACTGTACTTCTTTAAAATATTAAATTGTACTTCGAACACGAGTTATCCTTAAGTATCTGCTTTTTTAAAAATTCCACGATGTTAAGGAGTTTCGTGGTAGCTCGAAAGCCAGGAAACATCTGCCATAGTGAAAACGTGGCAGAGGCTTGAACATTGTAATACTAGGGCGCCTTTATTTTCCGAAAACCAAGGAACCTGCTACATAGTTTGGAATTACAATTTCCTAGAGCCAGTGAAAGTTTTAATTCCCAAGTTCCTCAAGTAAACATGTGGACTATGTATCTGTAAAAACCTTGAGTTGGAACCTTGAACTTTAGGCTCAATACTTGATAGAGGATAGTATAAGTTTTCATGCATTAGGGGTTACAAGGGCTAAATTTGAACCATTATTGGGTGGGTGGTTTTACCTTGTAATAATTGGAAAATAGTCATGTGAAGTATGCACATAGAAACAAAGTATGACACATATGATACATTAAATAAACATAATGAATTCAGACTACTAGAGGAAAGACTTACCATTTTGATGGACAACTGCCAAGTTGAATTAGTGGCAATTTCCCATGGAGTTCCAACTCCACTAACCTGTAGATTCATTTAAGTGATGTTAGCGTTGTGCTAAGTAAAACAATACTCCTATTGAGAATTGAAATCTTCCTTAGTCAGAGTTAAATCCTATTTATGGAAGCTGGATAAAAAACATAATAAGAAGCTACAACAAGTAATAAAAATGAGAAGTTATGATCGTAAGTTCATTTTCCCAACGGATAATTACACAATAAAATATGATAGGAAACACACACGATTTATTTATTTATTTCAGTTTGGAACAAGTTACATATGGTATCAGAGCCACAAAGTTTCAACACTGTTTCCTTATGGGAAAACCCCATTTAACTGGTTGCACTCTAATTTTATTCTAACCAATAAAATTTATGTTTTATTCTATTTGTGTTTACTAATGATCTAGGACTGACCTATGGAATCACGCAACGAAGATGATAACAATACGGAAGGAAATAACCACGCAAATGATACGACACAACCATAAGAATGTCATTCTGAAGCCAATCAAGTGCTAGAGACTATGAGGCAACTCATTGTCGAAATACAAAGTTTCAAGGCATACAACAAACAATTGAAGAAATACCAAGAGAAGCAACTGTAAGAAATTAATGAAATAATACTGCAAAGTTTACATAAAAGGACCAAAAAATAGAAGAAAAGGAGGATTGAAGAATGGCTGAAAATGCTAAAAAGAAGGAAAGTTCCTCCAACGAAGCTCAAAAATATGAAAACCAAGAAACCCTCACTGGGAAAAGAAAGGTTGACCATTTGGAGGGGGAATTAAAAAAAAATCAAACCAACCACCTTCGACGGAGAATTGAAAATAGGAGAAGAAGCAGAAACTTGGTTGCTGGAAATTAAAAAGTATTTTCAAATCTACAAATACTCCAACAACATGAAGGTAAATATGGTAGTATACGATTTAAAAGGAAAGGCCAACATCTGGTGGTAAGATCTGAAAAATTCAAATGGACTAAAGGAAAAGAGCATGCAATGGTAGGAATTCAAGAAACATTTTTAAAAACAATACCTATCAAAGAGCTATTACGAAAGGAAAAACACAGAGTTTTATGAATTAAGGCTTGGTCAAATGACCATGGAAGACCTCATTAATAAGTTTTTAGATATTCTATGGTTTGTTCCTTGTATTAAAGAGGAGAAAGTGAAATTTCAATGGTTCCTAAGTTGCTTACCACAACCCTACAAGGACATCATAGAATTTGACAATCCAAAAAATTTAAACGAAGTTATAAAGAAGGAAAGACTGTGCTTTGAGTAGTATAGGGAAATGAACGATACACCTAAAGCATGGAACGATAAAGAGAAGGAAAAATACAACCAACGGAAAAAGGGCTTTAGACTACCCCCATTTAGAAACATGCCAAAGAATCAATAAGGAAACCATTATAACAGAAATGAACAGTGACTGTAGAAAGGCAATATACTAGTCCACCTTGGACAAAAAGGGGCCATTGGAACTCCTAAGGCACTGCTGAAATTTTGGGAGTGTGGAGAACCCCATTTACAGCGCCATTGTCCATGTTTCAATGAGACCAATAACATTATTCATAACATTCAAGAAGCCTCTACCGTGGGATAAATCAACATAAGTATACATCAAATAAATGCATCCCTGGAGGATCGACAGGAAGACCACCAATCTACAATTGTGGAAATCGAAGGTACAATTTCTAATAAAAAACTTTATGTATTAATTGAGCCAAGGGCTACCTTGAGCTATATCATTCCCAATATGATGGAAATTTGCCAATTAATAAAATTAAAGCATCTGAAACCATGGTTGGATGAAATAGCTACAGGGGCTAAGCGAAAAATAGCTGATTATATTGTTGATTATGAAATTAAATTACAAGATCATAAGGCTAGAATCAATCTTAATATTTTTCCTTTAGGATCTTATGACATGTTAATTGACATGGGTTGGATGGAAAAATATAGAGTTATACCGAATTGTTTTGACAAGATGTACACAATGTGCAGGAACATGTACATGCATGCAGAAACAAGAAGAAGCAAATATGAGAGGAAAATGGAGCCTTTTTTGACAGAAAAAAAAATAGACATGTTGGAGCTCTTTCTTTTCCTATTCTATGTGCCCATTTGGATGATGTACATTGCCTAAGAGGCATTTTTGTAAATGGAGAAAGTTGTGACTCAACTATAGCATTTTTGGCTTTTTTTTCCGTTGTTTACATAACAAATACATGCACATAGCTCTACACACTATACAAAGTTCATATAGCAATTGATTCATGTATGAAATGGTTTACAATACAATTTTGAAAACTGTCCTTTGCAAGCGTGACTACAACTCTACAAGTCATGACACTTCCAATGCAAATACTCTCTTTTGTCTTTATATCAATGTTCTTATACACTGCTTCCATCAAAATATCGTTCTACTACATTTTTTGTGTCTTGCCAAGTTTATTGCAACTAATTCAATTACGATTTCTTGATTCTTGAGAGTCTGTTGCTTGCAATCTGCATATGTATTGGCATTCTTTTAATTTCAAGTAATTGAGAAAGTTGTTCCATAATTTTGTTAATTTTGTTTTCAAGTTTCAATAAGGAGTTTTGTCTAATCTATTATATGGATCTGCCTATTTGTTCCATTAAATATTTTTGTTTTACATAAATGGTCTTTTTTTCACGTAAAGGGAAAAAACAGTCCCTTGCTATTTCTATTAGAAATCAAAGGAGACTTGTCCATACATATTTTCAGTTTTTACATCCATTGTCCTCTCATCAACAATAATCTATCTCCCATGCTATCCCATACATCACATAATCTATTTCCCTCGCTATCCCAAAACTTGATATTTAGTTACAAAAACTTTCACCAAAAAAGTGAAAGTATAACCAAAAAAGTGCAAATTCTAAACCCATCAACTAAGTACCAATAATATACCACTCCTATCATCATGCTAATAGTATCTAGTACATTTACATGAAACCCTACTGCCCCCCACAAACTCTTCAATATAAATGTAACCTTCATTTATCCTCAAACCCCTTTTGGATAGTCTATCAGCAGCAGAGTTATATTCCCTATGCATATGTTGAAAATGTGTATACTGAAAAGTATCAATGATCTCCGTAGTCCTATCAATCCATCCCAAAATATTGTTGATTCGGATGGGAGGTTTCTTGCTGGCCCAGCCAATGATAGACATCGAATCTCCCAGAATGCTAATGTGATCAATATGCAGTTCTCTCGCCAATCGGAGTAGTGCCCAAAGTGCCACCAGTTCAGCCTTTGTATTTGTACCAGAACCCAAACCCATCCAAAATTGAAAGTAATGGTTGTGTGCCAATGTCAAGGTCCCCCCCCCTCCACAATAACCTCCTTGCTGCGCCCCATCAAAAGTACCCAAGTTGCCACCAGGAAGTAATGGAGGTTGATGTATGCCAACCTTCTTCCGACAAATCGTGCCATTTGGAAAATGACTATATAATCTGATGATACAGCTAATAATGGCATTCATAGGTAACTTACAGTCCTAAAAAATGAGTGAATTTCTGTACCTCCACAACACCCGATGAAGAAAATGGGAAGTGTTTTGTGTAATTGCTGAGACGATTGCCACTCCCAGAGACAGTGTATCAGTGGGCCACCTCCCCAAACAACAGAAATATCAAGATGTAATCCCAGCAATCGCCAAATTTGTAATGAGAAAGTGCATTGACAGAAAAGGTGATCAACAGATTTAGCAGCTTCCATGCATAATAGGCAAATGTTAGGACCAGAAAAACCACGTTTGCACAGTACATCCCAGGTGAGAATACGACCGCTGAGGGCCAGCCACAGAAAGCAGAGGATCTTAAGTGGTGCATCCCATCGCCAAATAACATGATGCCACCAAATGCCAGTAGACGGGAATAATTCTTCGATCTCCGAACTGTATAACTCCTCAGCAGTAATCGATCCAGATTTGCCCCTGTCCCACACCAGCGTGTCTTCACAATCTCTTAAACGGATGCCAGTCTTCTCCAGTACAGCCACATAGCGATCCCAAATAGAAGCATCGCTCCCGGTAATGCCTAGCAGATTACTATCCATCCAATACCCTCGGTTGTAATCCTCCACCCTCCCCGATCTGATCTGATAAAAGTACCAAATATCCTGTGAGTGAAGCCACCCAATAATATGAAGGGGCAAGTAATAATATGAATTACAACCAACCACCGGATCAATGCCAATCAATGCTTTGTTACCATTTCCCAATTTCCAGGCTAACCAGTTTTTAATACGATAAAATTGCTTGTTGAAACTC
>LPNX011176437.1:0-48424 GCA_001517045.1 Pseudotsuga menziesii
ATTAATGCAAGATTGAATTACTCTACGTGGACACAAGCCACTTATTAGCTTCTTCAAATTTTTAAGGTCACACAGTTCATTAAATGAAAAAATTCACACATGAAATGACATCGGAATATTTTTAAAAAAATATCACCATGAATCCAACATAATATTCTACAATTTGTTTTTTTACTGCAAGTCAAAATTCACATGGCATATATGCGTTTTGAGGGCTTCTATCTAGCACATGAGTAAAAAATCAGGTTTTCATCGCCAAATTTGGCCAAAAAGTGTTACCCATCTTCATGGAATCACCCAATTCACAATTTTTTCATTAAGAAAAATATTTAATATTAATAAATTTAATTTAGATTTTTATTCTATTCTAAGTTTAGAATCATTGTAGCAATTTAGGGTGTTTGTTTTAATCACAACTTAGACTTCCTTATTATCTAGCTTAACATTTTTAGGGTTTGGGTTTGGTCTTAGTTATATAGTCAACATTATCAATTTCCTAGTTTTCTCTTGAAATGTGTTGTTAAAGATATCTTAATAAATCTTTATCTGTTACTCAACTAGACTCGTTGTCTTTGTAATGAACCTTGATAAAGGATTTTAATGTAAACATATCAAATGGAGTCTACAATTACCTTGGATACCACTCATCAAACCTATCAACCCAGAATTTAAGAGAAGTGATTGTATATATGTTTTTTGTCAAAATGACATTTTTGAATCATGGAAGGCTCACAAAGGGATTACAACATATAATAGTCCTTTTTTTTGGTCTAATCTTTTCACAAAAATATAAGATGGAATTTTGAAAAGATAGCCGTGGAATCCCTCTCAAACTTCTTCTTGTGTGAGATCCAAATACTAGTAAGATCCACATTGAAGTTTGAAGGATACGTTTTCAATATGTTTGAATAATAATTATATGCACACCGAGTTTTGAAAAGAGAAATGGGAATCCCTATCAATCCCTCTCATTTGACATCTAAATGTTAGTAGAATCAAGACTAAAGTTTGAAGGATAATTTTCAAGTGTTCTAATACTTAGGTTTATTATGGTGAAGACGATGCTTAGGGATTAGGTGGAGTTTGAAATTGAATGGCTAGTTACTCATGACTGGGTCCATATGGACAAACATATCAATTAGCTTTGTGATGGAAATTGTAACTTTTTTTTAGCTGTTAATGGAAATGTGGATTGGAAAAAGGCTTATGTTTTTATTTGGAAAGATACTAATACAATGATTCTAAAAGCTTGTAGAAAATTTTATTTCAAAACACGTAAGGTAAAATGTCATGGAAAATTTATTCTTCTATTTTTTTACTTTTATGTTGTTTCTTTAAACCATTGGTTATGGTAATGATCAAGTGGTCACAAAAAAGATCAACAATTTTAAATCTCTGAGGGATGTACAATGTTAGAAGTACACTAGTTTTAGGTGGATACGTTAGCACTCAAAAAAATTCATCTTTTTAGTTTTTGTTATTAGTGTTAGGAATATAATTCCTGATCTCTTTTTGCCTTGTAACATAGCACTTCTAGTACTGGAGCTCTTCTCAAAACAATTATATACACAAATAAGCTTTAGTACCCCATGAGGCTACTTTCATCCCCAATTTCATATTATTCATTCAGATAAGGTCACTATTAGTTCTCAACTACTCTAATCACTTTCCCGTGATAGGAAACAAACAATTCCCTTCACAAAATAAATAGACCAAATAAAAATGCAATAAAAAAGCTACTCCTAATGGTTATCGCTATGTTCACATTAACAAAACAAGTGCACTAAATGGTTTTTTCCCAATTTCATTTTCCATCACCCCTACATGTTCTTCATCCTCATCCTTTATTTTAGTCTCTCCTCCTCTATACCTACTCTTGAGTAATCCCCCATAAAAAGAATTTGGACGTGATAAATCATCATGTACATGGTCTAGCTCACTAATTCCATGTAAATGATGAATCACTTGGGATTTCTTCTTATTGTCATTTTTCTCTATACACTATTTTTAATAAACAATGAAATTTGATTATACACTTACATTTTCAAATGAAAAGAATGATTTATTTTTACATGTCAACATTGAAGTGTTCAATTTCACACAGCCCTTCAAAGTGAAATGGGACCCTATCCTTCAAATTTGATCCCTGGTCGGGACTCAGAGTGTTCCCAAGTGCCCTCGAATATTCGAATCATGGATGAGCATCTTAGTCCCAATGGGCACAAACCACAGTGAGCCACTCGGCTGGCCAATGCCAAGTTCAACTCGATGAGTTAGGAATATGAATCGGGATTTGATGTTCACTTTTAAAGCATTTAATGGCATCGAAATGCATTACTGATTCACCAACTTCATTAAATCTTGGTTGAGAGAATGCCATCCTGCCAACTTGGTTTTTCATCTTGCATCTTCTTGTTCACTGAGTCACGTGATCTCACAACTTACAAGTCACTTGAGTATTTGAGTATATGATGTGAAATTAAATGTTCATATGAGTCATATATATGGATGGTGTATTGATTTGACAACCCTCCACTGTCAAGGCTTTATAAGGAAAAAGTAATGGTGTTGTTTTTTGGGTTACAACTTACAAGCTATAATTTTCAATGCATTGAGAATCTTTGTCAGATTCAAACCTAACCTGGTCCAATGGGTCTATAAGTTGTCATACCATGGTTTCACCCAGTGCCAAACATTTATATGACCACCACAGGAATGGGATGGGATGATAGATATTTGGTAGCATGCTAGCAACACGTCACCTTTTGTTTTTGTTCATGAATCATATCCTATACTAGTTATTCAAGGATTCGAGGATTTATTCCAATTTCCATTCATTTACTGGGGCCATAATCATTTGAATCAACACTCCCAGTATCCCATGGTCCACCTAGGCCGCTTAGTCTTCCCATCTCATCGGAGGATGAGGGTTATGGAGCAGAGACAAAGGAAACTATAACAGAGTTCCATCCAGAGAGAAGGGTTTTACAATATGCATATAGTTAGCTCTAAAAGAAACCAAATAATTTGTCATATAACTAATTGAATATTATCATTACTTAATTTATCAGGATTTTTACACGTTAACTTCTGCACATGCACTGATTATGAGGGCTAGTTGTGTCGGCAATGGATACGATTTGGAGAGGATCGCTGCCATCATTATACCACCAGTGGGATGCTCCTACAAATATCATTATTACATCTCCCCTGAGTCACTTGCCTCATCTTTTGAATTGATTCCTCTTCTTCTTCTTTCTCTTCCTCACGCGGGCTCTCTAATATGCACCATGGTCACCCTCGAAACAAAGAATGATCTTTGATATATCTGGACACCTCAGGAAAACAATACCCAGTTTTCCCTCAACTGCACATATATATCTATGTTATGTAGAAGCAATTATAAACTGAATTTTTTTGTAATCATGTGAAATTTAAAACATGCATTTGCCTACCTCAGGAAAGGTAAACCAACTCAGGAGCGCCGATATATTGGGGTATTGAGATGGCGTTTCTTTCAATCGTCTTTCTATAGAAGGAAACGGTTGTGCATTCTGATTCCTCGGGTCTTTTGTGATGCACAACTCAAAGGTGCCGCCGTCGTCAAAGGTAGTAGCAAGAAAAGCAAAGGTAGAAATTTGGGTAGGATGGATTAAGCTTCCTCGAACTTAAAGAGATTGGTGAAGTGACAAGTCCATTGGAGAAAAAACAATATCCTGGTTTTACAAGTATAGGACAGTCGAAGGTCGAGACTTGGACTCTCAACTCTCCAATTCCATGCTTCAATGTCTCCCTAATTTCTATTTCCTCCAGATGATTTTGTAGAGCTAACCTGTCGACTTGGTTGTCGTGAATTTACAGGTATGTACAACATTTTGTACTTGTGTAACATTTTATATGTGGAGAAAAGTTAAATTTGTTTCTTGTTGGAGTTCCTTCTCGTGTTATAAATATAAGGGTTTAAAATATCTCCATCCAAAATGTTTTTTGAAATTTGTAATTTATTATGAAACCGCGCGTCTGCCACACTAAGTCTCGAATACTCAATAGATGTAAACTTAAAAACACCAGTATATAAATGAAATCATAACCAAAATAATGTATACTTTTCATAGGCTAGGACCGCAACTTTGTTTGGGTGGAGGAGAAATCATAAAGAGCCTAGTATTTGAGTTCCAAATCTATCAATGCTCTTAATCTGCCATGAATTGTAAACATTAGGTTGAAAGCAAGAAAATTATTTGAATACAAGTGTTCGAATTATTCCAATTTCCTTTATGAAATCCAAAGGTTGAAAGCATAAAATATTTAACAACCGACACTGTAAATGTTGTAGACTCCAACCCCTATGTTTTCCTGTCATCCTTCTAATAATGGCAACAAGAAGAAAAAATTGTCTACCAATATATCTAAACAAGGGAATCCCTCGATGGACGTTCATGAATGAGGGACTAGGAGTGCAATGAGCTAGCAAAGAACATGATTTCAACAGCCTCGATGTCACAAACCTCTGAAATGTGTCTTTATGATCCATCTTCCTTCTTGACTATGGTAGACACTAGACCATGATTTCACAGCCTTGATGTCACAAACCTCCGAAATTTGTGTTTATGATTCATCTTCCTTGTTGACTATGGTACACACTAGACACCCAACTTGTAGTGATATATGTGGGAGAATTTTAAGTTCTTCCTTATAGTGGACTAAAAAATACTTAAGCTTTCTGATAGGGCTGATAAACTTGATATAGATTGGAGGGACTATCCATAATCGACCTAAAATTGAGGCTTTTGTTTGATCACTTCGAATTGGGAGATAAAATCGATATAAATTGGAGGCACTATCCATAATCCACATAAAATTGGGGCTTTTGTTTGATCACTTCGAATTGAGAATCTAGGGAGGACATGATTCAATTCTAAAAATAGATGTTGAATTTAGGGTTGTTAAAAAAGTTGCTGCCTAAAAGCATTAGGTATTACATTATGGGGTATTTATTTTAGGTACGCCCAATCACACTTGGCAAATAGAGTAGCCATCGCCGATGCAATCAATCCTCCATTCAAAGGTCGTTCCAAATTCTAATGCCTTATTTTATCAACAACCTAATGACCGAATTTTTCATCGGCCAAACAGAGTTGTCCCTTATCTAAGTTCGATAAACTATATGCTCTAGGGACAGAGAGAGTAGTGACTGCTTTATATATCTATGGACTTGCATTAGCTAAAATAATGATAATGTTCTATCTTGCTCCATGACATGAATGGAAAAATTACCCCAACGGTTGCCAATGTGAATCATGTGAGGGCCATAGAGATCTAAATTATAGTTTTCCACACAATAATCAAGTGTGTATTATAGTAATCTATTGTGGGCTCCAAGAGGTTGAATAAATAGTTGTTGCTCCTAAAACATTTAGGTGGTGGCAATGATTTTCTTTTTATTTCTGATTTACAATTAGTTTGTGTGCATCCGAAAGCCATAAACCATAATAGAATGAAAAAAATAAAATTAAAAGTTTAAAATACTTAATATTTGTTGTAGAATTTGAAGTGTTTCTGTAAAATAGATAGGATAAGATGTCAATATTAGAGAGACTTGGAAATTATTTTTTAATTTTATTTCCAATTTCTAGGATTTATATAATTAAGGGTATAGAAGGTATTTACTTTTATGAGGATAACCCCTACATTAGGGAGTCCACATAGATAAGAATGTGCAATGTATGCATTAGATCTAAACGATTTCAATTTTATTGACTTTGGTTCTTGCTTTGTGCTCCCTCCCTTACTACAGTCTACCTACTCACCTACTCTTTTATATGTCATGGATAGATAGATTTGTTCATGAATAGATACACTGAACCATTATAGAAACTATGGGCATAATTTAATTACATTATAGGAACTACAAGCATTGAAAACAATATATAATAAGAGGAGAGTTTGTTATTACATAAGTAATATAGCATGTCTTTCATGGTGCATTTCACCTAGAGGGATATATCTCTCTGTTACTATTGTGACTAGTCTCAATGACTATTCCTTTGGGGTGCGCACTTATTGCTTCGAAATGATTTTCTTTTCATTTCCAATTTCCAATAAGTTTGTGTGCATTCGAAAATGACCATAAAATACAAATTATAATAGACACAAAAAAAAAGTTTACCTTTGAATATGAAAATAATCAAAGAGATTAATTGTTAAAACAAAAACGTTTTTACCATAATTGACCTCATTTATATTGTTCAAAAAGATGCCCCTCTTCAATTATTGCAGTGTTGTTTAATGAAATCCACCTTAAATTTTATTATAAAATATTAGATAGCAATACAAGGTTAAGTTGTAGATTAATTTTAAATTTTAAAATTTTATTAGAACTATGCCTTTTAGATTATACTAGAGTAAATGAGATATGATAATCCAGGTTACTTTTTTATAATAAATATTTCCTAGGTTATGGCTAATGACTCACTAATTATTAAAATGATTCTCTTAAATTATTCTTTTATATAAAAATTTGTAGTATTTCTAGGTTAGAATTAGACATTACATTTAATTCTATAGTTTATAAAAATAGATTAAGTAATTCATAATTTATTCATTATGAAAAATATTTAATATTAATAAATTTTATTTATATTTTTATTCTATTCTAAGTTTAGAATCATTGTAGCAATTTAGGGTGTTTGTTTTAATCACAACTTAGACTTCCTTATTATCTAGCTTAACATTTTTACGGTTTGGGTTTGGTCTTAGTTATATAGTCAACATTATCAAATACCTAGTTTTATCTTGAAATGTGTTGTAAAGATATATTAATAAATCTTTATCTGTTACTCAACTAGACTCATTGTCTTCATGATGAACCTTGTTTAAGGCTTGTAATGTGAATATCAAATGGAGTATACAATTACCTTGAATACCACTCATCAAACCTATCAACCCAAATTTTAAGAGAAGAGATTGTAAATATGTTTTTTTGTCAAAATGACATTTTTTAATCATGTAAGGTTCACAAAGAGATTACAGTATATAATGGTCCTTGTTTTTTGTCTAACCTTTTCACATAAATATAAGATGGAATTTTGAAAAGATAACCGTGGAATCCCTCTCAAACTTCTTCTCGTGTGAGATCCAAATACTAAGTAAGATCCACATTGAAGTTTGAAGGATAATTTTTCAATGTGTTTGAATAATAATTATATGCACCGAGTTTTGAAAAGAGAAATGGGAATCCCTATCAATCCCTCTCATTTGACATCTAGATGTTAGTAGACTCATGACTAAAGTTTGAAGGATAAATTTTCAAGTGTTCTAATACTTACATTTATTATGGTGAAGACGATGCTTAGGGATTAGGTGGAGTTTGAAATTGAATGGCTAGTTACTCATGACTGGGTCCATATGGACAAACATATCAATCAACTTTGTGATGGAATTTGTAACTTTTTTTTAGTTGTTAATGGAAATGTGGATTGGAAAAAACTTATGTTTTTATTTGGAAAAGATACTAAGACAATGATTTTAAAAGCATGTAGAAAAGTTTATTTCAAAACACATAGGTAAAATGTCATGGAAAAATTATTCTTCTAATTTTTTTACTTTTATGTGTTGAGTATATAGTTTTCATTGATGTCAAAGGTGTTCGCGATTGACAAAGGAATAACCAGTGGATATGATGAGAGGACAAACTCAGTGAAAGAATCCACAAGAGATCGACGGTGCGGAAGAAAAATTGCGGAAAGAAGCTTGCAGAAAGGAGCTTGTGGAACGGAGCTTGCAGAAAGAATCTTGCAGAAAGGATCTTGCGGAACGGAGCTTGCGGAAAGAAGATTGTAGAAAGTTGAGGATGTGATATGACACATATGATGACATGGAATATGATGGTGTCCTAATGAAGATGTCATAAAATAATTATGGCATGGCATGGCATAGTTGAGGATGTGGCATGACACATATGATGACATGGAATATGATGGTGTCCTAATGATGATGTCATAAAAGTTCATTTATAACAAATATAATGGATGAGATGGACATGGATGATAAGACATCATGAATGACTGATCTAAAGACTTCCAAGACATTGTCAACAGTATGATGTAAACATTGTTTAATGAAACAAAGAACAGAGGTCGAGTGGAAGTAGAGATGTAGGTTGAATGACAAAACAAATAAATTTGTAGCAAGTTGAACGACTGAGATCGATTATCCAAGTAAATCGATGACTCACAATATTCTTACTTAATGAACTAGCGCAGAGGTTAAAAAAGTGAGAAGTAACAGGGTTCTGCAACAATCAATATCGAACGGGATGTATAAGTCCCGCACTAGATCCGATGGTTAAGGATTAGTTCCGATAGTTAGGCGAAAAATTCCAAGTTTCGCAAAAGATTAAAGATCGGACGGTTGAGATTAGTTCCACTAAAAGAGATTGACAGCATGGAAGAAAAATGCGAAAAGGGAATTGCGGAAGTAACGTTTAAATATTTTATGAACCCACAATCCATAACCAGCAATCTGGAAGATCGATGGTCAGGAAAGACTCCACAAGAGATCGACGGTGCGGAAGAAAAATTGCGGAAAGAAGCTTGCAGAAAGGAGCTTGTGGAACAGAGCTTGCAGAAAGAATCTTGCAGAAAGGATCTTGCGGAACGGAGCTTGCGGAAAGAAGATTGCAGAAAGGAGCTTGCAGAAAGTTGAGATACAATTTTGGGAAAAGTTACATCCCACATCTCGCAATCTAGAGAGATCGGACGACAAAAGTTATTTTTGCTAAAACAAATCAACGGTTCAGAAAAAGAAGTGCAGAAAGAAGTTTGTGGAAAGTCGAGATACGATTTTGGGAAAAGTTGCATCCCGCAATCTAGAGAGATCAAACGACCGAAGTTAGTTCCGCTAGAACAGATCAACAGTTCGAAAAAGAAGTTTGCGTAAAGTCGAGAAAGGATTTGAGGAAATGTTACATCCTGCATCCTACAATTTGAAGATCGACGCTCATAGAGAATCCCGATGAAGATCAACAGTGGGGAATCGTTGAAAAATAAATTTGGTGTGGAAATACAATTTCAAGACGAAATCTGTAGAGTAGATCAACGGTCTAGATTGTATCTGGAGAAGGGGAGTGCAGAAGCACTAGACAAGGTTGAACAGAGGTGCGGAAACTGATTCCAAGCTAAGAAAATGAAATATGAGTTGTAGGATCAATGAAAGAATGCAAAAGAGCGTTATGGTGGATGTGATCACCAGATCTGAAAGGGAGAAATGGTGAAAGGTGTGTTTGTTCACTTTGAAGAGGCATAACTATTGAAAGAAGCATAATACTGAGAAGTATTTAAGCAATGGCCTAAGCATGAAGGAAAACGTCTTTTGAGTTTTGATTGCTATACAAGAATCAGAGACCAAAGGGTGTGACAAAATTTAGAGGGAGAGAAATCTATAAGTTTACCAAAGAAACATATTAGGGTGGCAAGTTGGAGCTAGGGTGGGCAACAAGCCTGCAGGGTGTTGTTGCCTCCTTCCAGCAAAAGCTGGTAAATAGGGTGTAGTAGCATCCTGTCAGTTGTAGCTGACAAAACCGGGTGTCGTAGCATCCTTTCAGGAGCACCTGATAAACTAGGGGGCCGTAGCCTCCTTCCAATGGTTGCCGGTAAATAGGGTGTCGTAGCATCCTTTTAGTAGTAGCTGATAAACCAGGGGGTCGTAGCCTCCTTCCAGTGGTAGTTGGTAAATAGGGTTTCGTAGCATCCTTTCAGTAGTAGCTAATAAACTAGGGGGTCGTAGCCTCCTTCCAATAGTTGCAAATAAATAGGGTGTAATACCATCCTTGTTTGTAGCAGCAGGCACAACTATTTGTAAATAACAATTTTGAAGTAATAGGACGTATTGGTGGTTTACCTTATTGGGCTTCCACGTTAAAATTGAGTTCTGTGTATTCTTATAGTTATGTGTATTTAATGATAGATTTAAAAAGTGGTTAAATTAGTAAAAATTTAACGATACTGATTAGCACCCCCCCCCTCTCAGTATTGACCAATAAACAAACAATTGGTATCAGAGAAGGTTCCTTCAGAACAATTTAACCACTCGAAGGTAGATCCTTTATAAAACCACTATGGATCAACAAGAAGGATTGGCCACTAACAGACCTACACTATTTACAGGAGAAAACTATGCATATTGGAGTGTAAGAATGGGGTGTCATCTAATGTCCCTGGGTTGGAAGGTTTGGGAAGCAACAGAAAAGGAACTTAACATAGGAAACCAATACCCTACAGACACAGTTGAACTAGGTGAATATGAAGGTAATGCCAAAGCCCTAAATGCAATCTTGAAAGGATTAACAAACACTGTGTTTACAAAGGTTATGCAATGCACCTCTTCCAAACAAGCCTGGGATAAGTTGAAGATTATCTATAAAGGAGCATATATAAGGTCAAAGAATCCAAACTATAGACATATAAAGGTCAATTTGAAAGTCTTAAAATGAAAGAAGAAGAGAATATTGGCGAATACCTTCTTCGTGTAGATGAAGTTGTTAATGCGACCAGAGGGCTTGGAGGAAAATTAAAAGAAAAATAAGTGGTAAGCAAGATACTAAGAACATTACCAATGAGATATGACTCAAAGGTTTCCACCCTAGAGGAATGAGATGACCTTAAAATAGTGACAGTAGATGAGCTGCGTGAAATTCTCACTGCGTATGAGATGAGAACTAGACTAAATGAAACCTCAAAGAAAGAAGCAGTGTTTAAAGTCTCTTTCAAAAATCAATCAAAGAATTGAGATGATGAGGAAGCCCTCTTTGTAAGTAAACTTAAGAAAGGCACCGGGAAATAGAAATGTAAGCTACCTTTGAAATGTTTTAACTGTGGAAGGATTGGACATTTTTCCCATAAGTGTTCCTACCCAAAACAAGAGGAGAGTGACCATGAAGAATCTTNGAAGAACTTCTATTCCAAGGATGAAAGTGAAGATGAGGAGATGAGTGAAGACAAATAAATCCTATTTATAGGAACAACAAATTCATATGATGAATCAAAAGTTGATATAGAAGCTCAATACATGGTTGTTGTAAATGAAATTGAAATATGTAGGAAAATAAACAAAGTTTTGAAAGAGAAATTTTCTAAATACCAAGAAGAGACAAATCAGATTATTACTAATTTGAGAAACCAAATTCAAAAGGACAAGAAGAGTGAGGAATACCTAGTATTTTTGCTCAGGAAGAGAATTCAAGATTCGAAAAAATTTGAGAAAGAAATTACTCAACTTAGAGAAGGAGTTGATGAAAAAACCATTGAATCCAAGTTTGAGAATAGTTCAAGGATTCTAGATGACATTATGAACATCCAAAGATCATCCAGTGACAGATCTAGGTTAGGGTTCATTAAAGAAAAGAAGCCAGAGAGTTTCCCAGTCACCAATCAAGAAGAAAGAAAAGCTATGCTGAAGTACTAAAGACTCCAGCTAAAAAGGAAGGAAACAAGAAAGCAGGCTTAATTTCTCAAGATAAAAATAGAAATAATATAGCACCGAAGAGACCAAATAGATATATACAGATATTTTTAGGTCACTGCTATTCTTGTAATAATTTTGGCCATAAAGCCTTAAATTGCATAACTTAAAGAAAGGTTTTTGAATACAAGAAGTCATGAAGTAATAGATCGAAGGGAAATAAGAATCTTTTTGCACTACTCCAAAAATATGACAGAGAATGTTATAAGTGTAATAACCATGGACATATGGAAAGAGATTGTAAACTGAAGACCCCTACAAGGAATATTGTTGCAAACAAATCTTAGAACATCAAAAAAAAGATGTGGAGAAGAAAGGAAGACTCCAAAGATGTAGAAGAAATAAATATTTCAAACATCAACGAGGTCTGCAAAGATAACGATGAGAATAATAGAGGAACAAATAAGGATGGCATCATTTATGAGGAAAAGCAAGATGGAGATATAAAAGAATACACCGATAAAGATGAAGGTGATGAAGAAGGATGTAGTGATTGTTGGATCCTTTTCTAAAAAAAGTCTCTCGAGATTTAAAGAAAACCCTGAAAATAACATTAGAAGGGATCTTATACTCAGGGGGAGTTAAATTCAGAAAATTCCAATTGGTGTCTAAGAAAAAACTCAATTGGTGTCTAGTGTTGAAGTATATCGAAATCTATATTCTTCAAAGATGATGGGTGATCAAGGTTGGTGTATGGATGACATAAAAGAAAGTATGAAGTAACGTGAGAACAAAAAAATGTGAGGGTCATGAAGACCATGACGTCTGCAATCAAATAGAAGAAAAAAATGATTATGTTCACTTAAATTCATGACACATAAAAATTGTTAACAGTAGAAGAAAACTCAAGTCTAAAAAATAAAAATTAAGTCTATTGATAAGGTAGCAAGATGAGTTCAGCATTGACAAATGGTTGAGGTTATGAGTCCTTGTGTCTGAGATTGTGAGACTAGAGAAACTATGTAATAAACTGAAGTAATCTGTGTGTTAAGGATCTGAAGTTATGGGTCTCTAGACAGTTGATAATATAGATCTAAAATCCAAAAGAATCCAGCAGTATAGGACAGGTTTTTGTATGAATATCTAAATGCACAGGCTTAAGGAACTCTGGTAAAAGTGGAATCCAGTTAACTTATAGGCAGAATAAACCATTAGATATGGAAGAAGGAACATGGCTTAAAAAAAACATTTATCCTAGACAGAAAATGGAAGAGTGTGAAAATGTTGAGTGTAAACTCTGTCACAAAAATGTTGACAAAGGAGAGGAAGTACAGTGACAGGGGGATTCCATGGATCTATCAATTAAGCTATCATCTAAGAACCTGTTGCAAGAAAGGAAGTGTTAAGATAAATGATAATACATTGATTAAACAACACAGTTTAGTTAACAAAGGGGAGATATGATGATAGGGGGAGTTGTTAGAAAGTAGAAAAAAAGGAAATCCTATATCAAAATAGGTACATCATTGGCATAATAGGTTATCCTTTGTCATTGTTGTCAAAAGGGGAGAATGTTTAGAGGTTTCCATCAATGCCAAAGGGGAGATTGTTGAGTATATAGTTGTCATTAATTTCAAAGGTGTTCACGAGTGACAAAGGAATAACCAGTGGATATGATGACAAGACCAACTCAGTGAAATACTAAGGTAGTGATGGCATGGCATAGTTGAGGATATAACATGACACATATGATGACATGGAATATGATGGTGTCCTAATGAAGATGTCATAAAATAATGATAGCATGGCATGGCATAGTTGAGGATGTGGCTTGACACATATGATGACATGGAATATGATGGTGTCCTAATGATGATGCCATAAAAGTTCATTTATAACAAATACAATGGATGAGATGGACATGGATGATAAGACAGCATGAATGACTGATCTGAAGACTTCCAAGACATTGTCAACAGTATGATCTAAACAATGTTTAATGAAACAAAGAACAGAGGTCGAGTGGAAGTAGATATGCGGGTTCAATGGCAAACAAATAACTTGGTAGCAAGTTGAACGACTGAGATCAATTATCCAAGTAAATCAACAGCTCACAATGTTCTTGCTGAATGAACTAACACAAAGGTTAAAAATGTGAGAAGTAACAAGGTTTTGCAACAATCAAGATTAGACGGGTTATATAAGTCCTACACTAGATCCGACGTTTAAGGATTAGTTCTGATAGTCAAGCGGAAAAGTCCAAGTTCCGCAAAAGATCAAAGATCGGATGGCTAATATTATTTCTGCTAAAAGAGATCGATGGTGCGGAATAAAAATGTAGAAAGGGAATTGCAGAAGTAACATTTAAAGATTTTATGAACCCGCAATCTGGATATCAGAGGTCAGGAAAGACTCCACAAGACATCGACAGTGCGGAAGAAAAATTGCGGAAAGAAGCTTGCGAAAAGGAGCTTGCACAAAGGAGATTGCGAAAAGAAGCTTGTGGAAAGGAGCTTGTGGAAAGGAGCTTGCGGAAAGAAGCTTGTGAAAATTCGAGATACAATTTTGGGAAAAAATACATCCCGCATCCCGCAATATGGAGAGATTGGACGACAGAAGTTAGTTTCGCTAAAATAGATCAATGGTTCGGAAAAATAATTGCGGAAATAAGTTTTCAGAAAGTCGGGATATGATTTGAGGAAATGTTACATCCCACATCCTGCAATTTGAAGATCGACGCTCATGGAGAAGCCCAATGAAGATCAATGGTGGGGAATCGTTGAAACATAAACTTGGTGCGAAAATACAATTTCAAGAGGAAATCTGTAGAGTAGATCAATGGTTCGGATAGATTCAGACATAAGATCAACGGTCCAGATTGTATCTAGAGAAGGAGAGTGCGGAAGCACTAGACAACGTTGAACAGAGGTGCGGAAACTGATTCCAAGCTACCAAAATGAAATCCGAGTTGTGGGATCAATGAAAGAACGTAAAAGAACATTCTGGTGAATGTGATCACCATATCTGAAAGGGAAAAATGGTGAAAGGTGCGTTTGTTCATTTTGAAGAGGCGTAACTGTTGAAAGAAGCATAATACTGAGAAGTATTTAAGCAGTGTCCAGAGTAGGAAGGAAAAAGTCTCTTGAGTTTTGATTTCTATACAAGAATCAGAGACCAGAGGGTGTGACAAAATTCAGAGGGAGAGATATCTATAAGTTTACCAAAGAAACATATTAGGGTGGTAGGTTGGAGTTAGGGCATGCAACAGGCCTGCAAGGGGTTGTTGCCTCCTTCCAACAGAAGCTGGTAAATAGGGTGTAGGATCATCCTGCCAGCCGTAGCTGACAAAACAGGGTGTCGTAGCATCCTTTCAGTAGCAGCTGATAAACCACGGGGTCGTAACCTCCTTCTAGTGGTTGCTGGTAAATAAGGTGTCGTAGCATCCTTTCAGTAGCAGCTGATAAACCAGGGGGTCGTAGCCTCCTTCCAGTGGTAGCTGGTAAATAAGGTGTCATAGCATCCTTTCAGTAGTAGTTGATAAACCAGGGGGTTGTATCCTTCTTCCAGTAGTTACTGGTAAATAAGGTGTAATACTATCATTGTATGTAGCAACAGGAAAACTATTTGTAAATAACAATTTTGCAGTAATAGGACGTATTGGTGGTTTACCCTATTGGGATTCCACGTTAAAATTGTGTTCTATGTATTCTTGGTGTTATGTGTATATAATGATAGATTTAAAAAGTTGTTAAATTAGTAAAAATTTAACAATATGATTCACCCCCCCTCTCAGTATTGACCAATAAATCAACATTATGTTGTTTCTTTAAACCATTGGTTATGGTAATGATCAAGTGGTCACAACAAGGATCAACAATTTTAAACCTCTGAGGGATGTACAATGTAGAAGTACACTAGTTTTAGGTGGATAAGTTGGCACTCGACAAAAATCATCTTTTTAGTTTTTGTTATTAATGTTAGGAATATAATTCCTGGTCTCTTTTGGCCTTGTAACATGGAACATCTAGTACTGGAGCTCTTCTCAAAATAATTCTATACACAATAAGCTTTATTACCCCATGAGGCTACTTTCATCCCCAATTTCATATTATGCATTCAGATAAGGTCACGAATAGTTCTCAATTACTCTAATCACTTTCCCATGATAGGAAACAAACAACTCTCTTCACAAAATAAATAGGCCAAATAACAATGCAGTACAAAAAAAATACTCCTAATGGTTATCACTATGTTCACATTAACAAAACAAGTGCACCAATCTCTTTCTAAATGGGTTTTTTCCCAATCTGATCTTCCATCACCCCTACATGTTCTTCATTCCCAACCTTTATTTTAGCCTCTCCTCCTCTATACTAACTCTTGACTAATCCCCGATAAAAAGAATTTGGATGTGATAAATCATTGTGTACATGTTTTAGCTCACTAATTCCATGTAAATGTTGAATCACTTGGGATTTCTTCTGATTGCCATTTTTTCTCTATACATTGTTTTTAATAAATAATGAAATTTTGTTGTACACTTACATTTTCAAATGAAAATAATGATTTATTTTTACATGTCAACATTGAAGTGTTCAATTTCTCACAACCCTTCAAAGTGAAATGGGACCCTTCCCTTCAAATTTGATCCCTAAACTGGAGACAAGTGCAGGAGGAGAGCCAGCAAGTGACGAAACATAAAACTCAAAAGTAGTCGGTCAAACACATTAAAAACATAATAAACTATCATAAATAATAATAATAGTAGTAGTAATAAATTGTCACTTCACAACAACATACAATCAAGATAAACCAACTAAAAATCCTCATCTTCTTTAACTTGTTGGACAAACACCTTTTAAGTTTTAACTATTAAAATGTCAAAGGATAATGTTTCCCAAATTATGGGTATATCTTGAAGTACATAGATTTGGGTTTGTCTTAAAGTACATATATTTTTATAATGGTTCTTAAAGTACATAGATTTGGGTTTGTCTTAAGGTATATAGACTTTTTATAATGGTGCTTAAAGTACATAGATTTGGCTGTCTTAAAAGTACATAGACTTTTTATAATGGTGCTTAAAGTCATAGACTTGTACTTAAAAGTATTAATTTTATATTTTAAGAATAAATACTTAAATAGAATTTGTGAAAATATATAATATCATAAATAAGTCAAGACCACAAAATTATGGCATGTAGCCCAAGTCTCATTATATCCACCATAAATTAATTTTAACCATGTTAGATAGGTGCGAAACGAAGGGAAGGATTATGAATCGTTGATTGATTGTAACTTGTTGGGGAGGAGCATATGAAATGAAAAACAATAAAAATCTAGTTTTACAATGCAATATTACTTATTGTACATATAGGTGGAAAGCATAATCTTTCAAATGATAACCAACACATTAGGTAAACCTAAGGAATTAGTTGCAGCCGTGTTTGTATCTCCATTGATTAGACATTTATTTCTTTATTTCAAGTGTTGCTAATATGTTTACTTGTTACAAATATCACAGATAAAATATTTGTAATCAATGAGAATCCCAAAAAGATTAAATTGACAATAATTGGAAAAACCAACCAATCTTTGCACACATATAGTGTTGAATGAAACATTTGGGTTTATTACAAATAATTGTTTTATTAATTGCATAGAAATTAATTGGATAAATTTGATTAGCCGGAGATTATTTCATCTATGTCAAAGACATCAAATGTAAATTGATTAATTATAAGCCAATATGTATGGTAGGTAGTTTCATCTTATGTTGAGCCACTCAACTTTGCCTCACCTCATAAATATTTCATGATAGAATGAGACTCAACAATAGGAATTTAGATGGGTCATGTGATCATTGATGCAACAACATTAATACCTAAAAAAAAAAACAAAAAACAAAGCAAAGTACCCAAATTGTGGATAAAATACCTTTCAAATCCATACTAGCTAGAACACCACACCTCAACTAGCCAGCCATTAAGAAGGTAAATATTTTGTAACACTAAGGATTTGCAAGGCCTTGGGGCTAATACTTTATTATAGTAAGGATTTGGCCCTCAAGGAGTGAATACTTTGCTCAAACCTTTGAAAGGCCCTATTTGTTGGTTGGTTTGCCATAGCATAGCATTCACAACAATATTTTGAACATGCCCGACAATGTCCATATTGACATGGCAAGGAAATTGAACAAACAAGGAAAATCATTACTGAAAACTACATACAATATCCTAGTAATGAATTAAGAGTGTGAACCTCTAAAATAAAGCCTTCATTGGTGTTTGCCCCCATTTTTGACATGGGTGTCAACTTGTGATTTGTATCGCACTTTCAATAAGGAGTTACAAGTTGATGATGGTACGGGTGGCATAGTGTGATGAAGCCTTAAATAGTTTGTTTGATGGATATTCATGATGTGCTTGATAGTATCTATGGGATATGATTTTTGAATAATTCCTTGATTTTAACATTCTCTCTTATGGATGATTGATGATGAGTTCATACAATGGTGACACATTCCACTTAGGTCAAATTGGACATCTTTTCAAAGAGAATCCTAGCATTTTTTCTTTGGTATGGCTTCTTCATGGCATAGACAATCGTTATTCATGGAGTACTTAGTTTAGATGAATGATATGGTTACATATGGAGGTTCCCTAGTGGAGAACTCTAGTTCATAACACGATTTTCATTTGGGTTTTCCGTGGAGCACCCTCATCCTAGTGCATGGTTGACAATATATGGTCTATTTTCCATGGATATCTCTGTAGCTCATTTATTGAAGTAAAGTGTGGAGGGAAAGTTATTGAAGTAATAGTGGGTAACTCCTTTAAGTTTCACATAGGCTAACATCATTCTTTGGGGATTTAATCCCAAATGCTAGTTTGTGATGTAACACATTTGCACCATTGTCGAGGATAAATTCCATTTCTCAAAATTTGTAGTCTTGCTCATCTATAACATTTGTAAGAGACTATATTTATAGATTCTTATTCTCACATGGAGACTCCATGAAGGGATAAATCCCTTATTCCTTTGAAAATTCAAAGACATTGTTGGGTGTATGGATGAGCATATTCATCAATTTGAAGGCTTTCAATCTCATCTTGGTGATACCACATTTATTTAGGTATGAGGTACATCATATGCATGCATTTTAGTTGTTTATATTGGGGAAAAAATGGTGGATGTGAATCGTTATTTCTATTCTCAATTTGATTTTTCAAATATCCCTAGACATCCACATGACTATGATAACATCATTATTGAAATATTTGATGAGTATGGCTTGAGATTCCATGGATATCGTGATGCATCATTGGGACATATTACATCCCTCGTAAAGGTATTGTATGATCTTGGACTTGCTTATGAAGTTGAAGTGATGAGATTTTTCATAGCTACTTTTGATGATGATGCCATGGATTGGTGGGATGATGTCCACAAAGGAGAAATATCATATTTTGGAATGCTGATTGAGACATTTTGCAAGAAATGGAGCCTTAATCATCAAAAGGAACATATTCCCTATGTTGACTATATCAAGGGAAGGTTTGAAAATAATATTATTGAAGAGGATACATCTCATTTTTCCATTGAACAACAAGAGCATGTTGAAGAAAGCATTGAAGCATTGATTTCTTCTCCACATCAAGACAATAATTTGGTAATGTATAAACCCTCCAAAAATTTTAAAATTGATGATATGTCACTATGATGATGTTGAGAGGGAAAATCTTGAAGACAAACCGTTGTTTGATGATAAGATTGCAAACTTGCATGTTTCTCTCCATTTCATGAATATATAGATGTCATATTTCAGATTGTTGATCATAATAGGGACATGGAATCCAAGGAGAATTTTGTGGATCCCATACATGACATTTGTAGTGAGGTGTCTAGTAAGGAAATTGCAGATATTAAGCACCACTTTTCAATTCAAGGGTTGATTTAGGGTTTTGATTGCACTAACACTAGTGGAGATTTTCAAAAAGTTGTAAATTTATCCCCATAAAATAAAATATTGTTATTGACAGCACCATGTTTTGATTCGGGGGTTGTTTTTATGTTTTTGATGCAAAAATATGAGTTTTTATGGAAAGAGTTCTCGTTTTTAATATAAAGTTACAGTCGAGTTGTATAATGGGTTTATCCAATTCTAAACAATTGAAGATTATTGAACTTCAACATAAATTAATTGAGTTGGGGGTAGACCCATCAAACCCCACACGTGTGCAAAACTTGATAAAAGACAAGGATAATGAGATCCAAATATTGGAGAAAAAGTTAAAGGTACTAGCAACTGAGCATGTCTAGACCTAGGAACTATTGGTAGTTAAGAGGAAAAAGACCAAATGGTTAAAGTGGCTCAAGAATATAAAGAGTAAATAAAAAGGTTGGAAAAGGAAGCTAGTGATTTGAAACTAGAAAATTATAAGTTATTATCTGCCAAGGGTGGTGCACTCCTCTCATCATCTGCATGTGACCCAACTGATTAACTTTCCAAAACTTTGGCAGATATGACCTTCAAGGAAGCATAACTCAGCAAGGTGAACAAAGACCTAAGGAAGAAAGGAGAGGAGGTAGATAAAAGATTTGGAAGAAAAACGAGACTTGGTCATCACATACCTACATGAAACCAAGAACAAATTGCAAAAAGAAGTGGATCGTCTTACGAAGAAGCAGTCAGGGAAGCCTCTTTTAAAAGGAGCAAAGCACTTAGCTTGGGATCAAATAGTTGTTGTGTTTACCAAACATTGGAACTATTTTACTATTGTTCGAGATGAATGGAACTTGATTTCCACCACCTTACAAGATGGAAAGAGGACATTTACCAAACTAAAGAATAAACCGAATATTTCCTTATCGATCATTGATACCATGAATTATAAAAGAAATGAGGATCTAGAAGCCTTGCCAATAAGGGGTATAACAAAGAAAATCGTGGATGCTTCTAATTTGATCACCAAAAAGAAGCTAACCCCCATTGTAAAAGACAAAGCCACTCAACTGGCAAGAGATGCCATTTCCTTCAAGTCCATGTTTGATGACGTCATCAGTCAAGGCCTCTCATCCCCCTGTGATGGGAATGAGGATCTTTATCCCAAGCCACATTACGAAACTCTAATTGCATTTTGTAGAAATAACTTAAAGTTTGAAGATGTGGAGTGGACTCTTAAAGGGTAGATTGTACTTGATCAGTTGCAAGAAGAATTTGGATTGCTATATAATATGTAGGATATCTTTTAAATTTTTCCTCAACCCACCTACATTCATTACAAAGATTTATATATGACCCTCAAAGAAATGAAAGCATTTGAGTGCCCATTGGGAAAGGAAGGGAAATCCATCGTCAAGTTTACTACACTATCATCTGCTCAGCAAGCCCTATTGGCAATTACTCAGGGAGCCCCAGGGAATTCATCCTCACAGTAAGCATAGAATCCATCTTAGAAGTTCATTCAATATCAAGGGAGACGACCATAACAACTTAGTTGGTCAATTTTTGTTAATTACTTTGAAACAACAAAAACAGCTTGTAGAGAACAACAATAGACAGTTGCAACAAAATTATCACTTAGAAACATAATAAGGCAAAGTTGCATCATTCAAAAGATTACATTTTTTAGAGTAGAGTGTAACTCCTCCAAATTTTGTTTGGTCACAGAGCTAGCAAAGACAAAGATTATGATTTTTTATGTTCTTGAGCTAAAGCATATTCAGACCTCTTGTTTTAGCAGTCAGTATTCCCCACTATATTTTTGTATCATCCTTTGTATCTCCATATCTTCCATACTTCTATGTAAGTTCTCATATGATATAATAAAATCCTCTGAGGCAACTTTTCATCCCATCTATTGGTTCATGATGTGATAGTTATCTTTTATGTTGTTAATATGTTATGAAATATTCATGATATGTTGTATGGTGTCAAAAATGTTTCTCTCAAATATAATGTGTATGCAATTACATTATATGTCAACTGTTGAATTCTCTATTTGCTTGGTATGTTTTCCTCTATTTAGAGAAATGGGATTTACTACTAGCGGTACCTTGTCTCTCTAACATTGTTAATTCTGTCATTTCACCCATCTTGAAAAGCTATGTGTTTGTTATTTCAAGAACAATGTCTTCCTAACTCATTACATCTCATACTTATAATGCTCAAAATCGGATAATTCAAGAAATACACGAAGCAAGTAACAAGAGGTCTGTGTTCCTCAAACATAATATTACAAGCATACACCAATACAATGTTTGTAGGGACTAACACATATCATTGAAAATTCAAAAGTGACAACTAGCCTTCATAAATACCATGTGTCAATGCCATGTCTGAATACAATATAAGAATACCACAGGTCAATACCATGTGCCAACACCATGGTCCAATACCATGACCCAATACCATGTGCTAATACCATAGGTATGAAAAAGGGGGCGCACCACCACCTAAGAAAAATGGGAAATAAACTATGGAACAACCAAGTGTTAGACATTATAAAGTATAGCTTAGGAAAATAACTTAATTCTATGAAAACATTAACATAACTGACTATTATGTGCACTTTTCTAATAACTCATTTACTTAATTTTCCCAATAACCTTAAAACTACCATGGTGGAACTATAATTGATCTAGATTTCATGTTACACCCATAAAGACTAAGTGAACTTCATATGTTTCCAAGCAAGGTGAGGTTGATGAAGTGTATGTAATGTAATGAAAGATAAATTAACTCAAATGTTAGGGAAAGGGGAAGGGAATTATTTCTCCATGAGCTAGTCTTTCATTGCGTCATATTTTTCAATCTTTTTTATTTATATTTTTATCCATTTTTTGCTTAATCCATTTGTTTTAGATTTAGATTTGATAAGCTAGTACATAGGATCATGCTTTTTTTGCAATATGAATAGCTCACAATCATCTTTTAATTTCATTCCCTTTGACTCGTTTGACTTTGATTTAGGAACCATACATGGGAATCATATGCAAAGACTTTAGAACATGGCACATAATTAATTAATATTGTTGTTAATGACATGAAATGAGGGTCATACTTACTTAAATCCCTAAGGGCACACCTAATTCCATAAGGTCATACACTTAATCATATGAAGAAAAAGGAAGTATAACCACACCATGATGCTTCATAAGATATTGAAACAATATATGAGGATGTATGAGCCATTATGGAGTAAAACCTTTGACCTCATAATGTTATGTCTACACATAATAGAACGTTTTACCACAAGTAGAGAAGATATGTCTCTGGCATATGGCAAGGTAGGCTAAGTAGGTTAAAAGTATCTCTGAGCTAGCTGAAAGTGTTTTTATCAAGTGTCTATGGACCAACCATAGGTCTCATATGTGGAACTGCTCGATGCAATGGAAGATCACATAGAAAATGATGATCAAGTCACGCCATACATGTTAGGGGGTAAAAAATAATCTTAGTGTATTTCTACAATCATTTTGTACAATGTTAGGGTTTCATTATGGCATGTGAATGCAACTCTTGTTGTCTTAACTATTCATGAACTCACTCAACATCTTAGACTATCCCCTTGACTCCATTTTCCCTTATTAAATTGGAACTAATCGCTTGGTGCTTCCATCAACATTTTATTCTATTATAATATAAGTGTAACACCCATCTAGGGTAGTTACTGAACTAATACTCTATTACATATTCACATAGCATAAAATATCAAAAAATCATGTAACTATAAAAGTAAGAACAACATGTAAACATTTTTCAACAAGATATATCATTTTTGAAACAATATATACTTAATTTAAAATATAAAAGAAGAATACCTCGATATATAAATGGTGAAGAATTCCAAACTAAAGCAAGCTTCCTTCTTCTCATCAAGTTGCTTCCATCTTCATTTCATAAATCAGAACTACAGTTTTACCTCCCAACCAACTAAGGGGCCTAGTTGGCTCACTAGCCCCAGTAGACGTCCATGTGGCCTCTTGGCCCTCCGTGCCCGAGACCCCAAGAGAACAAAACAGTGATGCACGAGAAAGCTATGTATCACTTCTTCCAAGAGTTCTCAAACTCTTCCAACACTTCCAAACTTCTTATCCCCAAAATATCTCAAATTCCCCATCTCTCCCAAAAACCCTCACCAAAATATCTTCAATAAAAGAACCTCCCTCCTTCCACTCTCAAGTCTCCTATTTATAACAAAAGTCATCATCCAAATTTGATTTTAAATTAAATTTCAATATAATAATATTCAACAAACAATAAAATTATTTTCTTCAAAAACAACATTTTGGTTTAATTAAATAAAATAATAATAACATGATCGTAAAGTCTCACTTTTCATGCTACCATTTTAAATGCAACTATGACGACTATTTGGTAAAAATTTGTGCAACTTTATCTATCCATTTATTTAAATTATCCTCTCACACATAAGTTAAATTAGAAATTTTCATATACTATATTATATTAAATGTATATAATTATATATATTATTCAATAATCCAATCAATTTATTTAAAATTAAAATATAGTAAACAAGTCAACACACACACACACACACACACACACATACTTTCAACACATAAGTAATACATCAATAATTCATCCACCAAGTTGCTAATAACTAATGTACCCATACTAATTTATTCATCAACCAACCAATCATATTCATGTACTCATGAATTGACATATACGTGGCCAATGCACACGTCTTAAGCATGTGTACTAATAATCACTTTTAATGCATCATTATTATATGCGTGCAATCAACATATCGAAGACCAACATAACAATGTATCATTTCGCATTCATAATCATTCGTACAAAAGTAATAAAATTGAATTAGATAAACATAATGAAGCAATCAAACACATAATCATAGTAGTTTGTAATAATGAAGAACACCATCCAATCCATCATTGGTCCAATCAATCCCCAACAATACTCAAACCACATAATCACCACTACTTCCATCTCCTGACCTCACCATCACGTCCTCTGTTGGAATATACCATAGCGTCGACTATACCGACCTAACCACATATAGAACCTGTAAGTAGAAGTGTCGAGTCCTAACAATCAACCAAGCTTCTCCAGCAAACACCCACTACTTGTCATCACACGTCAAGGGAAGCGTGCTTAGCACATCCCTCCCACGACTCCGAGTTTCGGGGGATAAATGGTTCGAAATGCCTCCAACCCCTTCATAGTACTAGGGCCAACACCCTACATCAAGTATAATGTGCCATCACTGTTCTAGGGGTCTCGTCAATGAAAAACCACTTTGGGATATCGTGGTTCCTATCAAAACTCACATTCAGCCACAAGCAATAGAAATATTGGAATTAATAGCATCGAATGTGATATAACATCATTATCTTCTTGATGTCTAAGACACCTTGTTCCTTGGCACTATAAGAATTTGGCTATCTTGTAGACAAACAACATGTGGGTTAGTTCAACACTAACATAAATCTCATGTATAAACATTTCCAATTTTTTTAGATGATAATATTTATCATTAAAATGACAATAAAAATAATCATGTAAGTTCATTTTCAATATATATATTGTACTTTATCTATATGATAAATACAACTAAACTAACATCCATATATTGGTATCCTGCCTTCCATTTGTATGTTCAAATGAAATAGCATATCCATCACCATTGATAAATTAAAATAATAAATTTCATTTACCATCCACACATGAAGGGAGTCCACATATCCACATAACAATAATCTTAATCAACTATTTGAGTCAAACAAATAATAAGCAATAAAATAATAAGTTAATTCACATTAGAGTTTTAATTAATGAATGCCAAAATATGGGGAATTACAACAAAGACAAAACCATTTTGATAAGCTATATCACCTTGTCCTTAATTGTCATAGCCTTTGCAATCATATCCTAGGAATCCCTCACTATGTTGGAGAAGAGACAACCTAAAGTGTAGAGAGAGTTATAAGGTGACAATGGGTAACCCCTCTAAGTTGTTCATAGGCTTGCATCGTTCAATGGGGTTTTAATCACACATGTTAGTTTGTGTTGTAACAATTGTTACATTGGAAAGATACTAATAAAACAAATGTTTTATAACTCATACAAGTCTCACTCATATATATATATATATATATATGCTCCTTGGGTTTGGTTAGTTGATAAAATGAATCCAAGAATATCACTAATTCCATGATTGTTTATCCTAAGTGTTGCAGGATCACACTCATCGAGAGAGTTATTGAAGTAATTATTTATTCTAGAGCATATCACACATCATTCCTGAAGGAGTAATGAACAGGATCATGAAGAATGTAAGGTGCTTCTTATGGTTAAGGAAGAAGATAGATACCTCAATTCCACTTGTTAAATGGAACACAATTTGTCAACCAAAGCATATTGGTGGATGGGGACTTACATGGGAATCATCTTGCAGTCTCTCGTGTCCAAATTGGCTTGTAGACTCATTTTTGGAGTAGGAATTTTGCATGAGTTAGTCTACAATGAGTATCAATGGCCACAACTCTTACACACTGGATCAGAAGCCCTCCTAGAATTTACAACAGTTCCTCTTTATTTTGGAGATCAATTCAAAAAAATTTTAACTTTGTTAACAGATCACTTAATATGGAAAATGGGAAAGGGTGAAAGTGTTCTTCTAAAAGGAGATCCATGGATCATATCAGATCTTGACTTCCAAATTGATGAGGAGTTGCCTCGTTTTCTAATCACTAATAGCTTCAAAAACCCTTGCTGATATGAGGAATGAGACTTTACTTTTGGAAGAGAATAGTGTAGGAATTGATTCAAGTGCCCAGGCGCACGATGAAGGACAACAATTCGATTGAATGAATCGAGCACTATTATGGTGGAAGCATATTAAAATAAGCAAAGCATGAAATATACTACACAGACGAAATGCAAGAATTCGAACCAAACTCTGTTGTTATTTTACTACTCTATTACTTGCTTGTATTTTACAATAGTGTACATGCTTATATAGAATGCTAAGATGCTCGGGTGAATACCTATTACGTTCAGTTACAAAGAAGTCATAACAGTTTGGAAGTTCAACTGTTACATATGACCGGAAGACAAAGATACTGTCTGTCGTAGTCGTGTCAAAATATTGGAGTCGACAATGCATGTCGAGGTTGTGTCGAGGTTCGGACTTGTCAAAGTCGATGTTGAACCTATGGAAGTCGAAAAACATGCCAACTATTGGGTGGATCATTCCTCCTTCCTTAAGAAACAATGGACCCCATTGTTTGCTCGTTCAAGTGAGGAAAACTTGTTGGTGAGTTCAGTAGTAGAGTACCACTTTCCTTGGGAGGGGAGTTGTTCGTCTTTAGCCACTTGAAACAAGGGAATTGTGTTCGCCCATGTATGGCGTATACGTCATCCAACGATGGTGTCACAAGGAAGAGGCTCCTAAACATTTGGATGGATGTCTTCGAGTTTTGTTGTGTGCAAGTCATTATGTTCGAACAATGGTGCATTTTATGGTCAAAGTAGATCCACATTGAACACTGGATGCAGACCCAAGTATGAAGGAATGTCGAGCTAGAAATTGTTTTCTCCAATCTTCTTAAGGATATGGTACGAACCATATCACAAAGGCTTTAGCTTTCTATATGCACTAGTGAAGCGCTCCTTCTTTAGATGTAACTAGACTCGATCCCCAATTTGGAATGAATGAGGAGTACGATGCTGATTGTGTCGAGCCTTGGCTTTCGCATTAGCTCGCTGCAACATTTCATGTACTTGCTTTTGGATGTTGTAGATTTGATCTCGAAACTTCAATGATTTTTCAACTTGTCATTGGTTAGAGTTGGTGTCATTCGATTCTGTCGATGAACTGATCAAGTCGATGGGCGCTAAGGGTTGAAATCCATAATAGATTTCAAAGGGACTCTTGCTCGTAGAGTTGTGTTGAGCATGATTGTAACTACGATGTATGCATGGGAGACTTTCATCCCATGTACGACGATGCTTGTGGTTGTACATGTGAAGCATTTGTACTACCAAGCGATTCACAACTTCTGTATGTCCATCTATCTGAGGATGGAAAGTTGTCGACAAAGAAAGTGTCATGTCGAGTTGTTTCCAGAGAGTCTTCCAGAAGATACTGACAAATCTGACATCTCTATCCAAAATGATGGTCGTTAGAAGGCCATAATATTTCCAAAAATGTCCAAAGAAGAGTTGAGAAATCTAATTTGTTGGCATAGTTTTCTTGAATGGAATGAGGACAGACATCTAGTAAAATCTGTCGACTACTACTAAGATTGCGTCATGCTGATGTTTGGTAGTAGGATATCCCGTCAGGTAGTCTATAGAAATATATTCCCATGGTTGACTAGGAACCGACAAAGGCGTGTAAAGTCTTTGTCGTCGATTTAATGGTTTAGCATTGACACAAACCACGCATGATCGAATGTACCTGTTGATGTCATATTTAAGTGAAGGCCAATAGAAATACGTTTGGAGGATAACAAGTATTTGCTACTCCAAAATTTCATGTAGTCTTGTTGTAGTGCACGTCCCAAATGAGCTAGTGTCGATGCTCATCGGCCAGTACACAAATCTATCAAGCTTGAATAGCAAGGTGTCTTTCAAGAAGTAGTCGGTAGTGTTGAGCATATAGTTATCATTGATGTCAAAAGTGTTCACAAATGAAAAAGGAATAACCAATGGAGATGGTGGAAGACTGAAGGTTGTAGGTATCCAGAATAACAAAGGAATGACAAACGAATAACCATATAGCAAGTTGAATGAGGATCGGTTTTTGTATAATACACAAAAGATCAAAATGAACGGTGGGGATTGAGTCTGCAGACGAAGATCTGATGGTCTAGGAGAGATCTGTGATGAAAGCTGCAAGGACGATAACAGATCTACAAAGATCCGTGAGATTCACACCAAAACATAAATCGACAGTCGTAGAGAAGGCCGCAAAGATCCGACAGTTGGAAATATTGCGGAGGAAAATTTGCGGGGAGGCAACTTTGGAAAGTTGGTCAAGCATCCCGTAAGCCGCATGTAAAGAGAAAGTTGCGGAGAGGCAAATTTTGAAAGTTGGTCAGGCATCCCACAATCTGGAAAGATCGGATGGCTGAGATCAGTTCTTCTAAAGCATATCAACGGTGCAGAAAGGAACATGCAGAATGAAAGTTTCAGGGAGGCAACTTTGGAAATTTGGTTGGGCATCCTGCATCCCGCAATCTAGAAATATCAGACGGTTGAGATTAGTTTTGCTAAAGCAGATCGAAAATGCAGAAAGGAACTTGCAGAAAGACGCTTGCAGAAAGGAGCGTGCGGAAAGGAGTTTGCGGAAAGGAAAAAACAAACAGTCGACATCCCGCATCCCGCAAAATAGAAGATCAATGGTTGGGAAAATACCCAATGAAGATCAACGATGGGGATTCATTGATGTGGAAACCGTGTTGGGAAAATACGATTTCAAGAAAAAATATGTAGAGTAGATCAACGGTCCGAAGAGATTCGAATATAAGATCAACGGTCTGGATTGTATCTGGAGAAGGAGAGTGCGGAAACACCAGACGACGATAAACAGGGCTGCAGAAACAAATTCAGAGTCGTGGGAAGAACGAAACATTGCCATTGCTGAAGAAGATGTGATGATTGAGCGGTTGGATGATGATTGGGTGTGTCTATAAATAAACAGTCATGATGCAAAACGAAAGAGCGCAGCAATGAAGAGTTGCATTGATACGAAGTAAGTATAGGGTATTTAAAATGAATGAATATGTAAAGAATTAATTGATAGAGTCCAAAGTGAATAGTTTATAGCTATTCCAAAAGTCTAAGAAAATCATATTAGGGTGGCAGGGTGGTGCTAGGGCAGGCCACAGGTCTACAGGGGGTCGAAGCCTCCTTTTAGTTGTAGCTGGAGAACAGGGTGTTGTAGCATCCTTGTTTGTTGTAGCAGGCATAAAACCATAAGGGTGTTGTAGCATTCTAGTCTGTAGTTGCAGGAAAAACCTAGGTTGTGCTTTGCATCCTTTCTATAGTAGCAGATAAACAATTTTGTAAAATTCATCTTATTAATGAGTTTGTGTTGGTGGTTCTCTCTTTGAGGTTTCCACGATAAAATTTGTCTTAATTGTTTATTATTGTGTGTTTTAATTGAAAAAGGGTCAATACTGATTCACCCTCCCCCTCCCCCCCCCTCCCCCTCTCAGTATTGTGGGATAAACCAACAATTGGTATCAAAGCAGGTTCCTTCACAACAGTTTAACCACTAGAAGGAATATCCCATCCAAAAATCACAATGGATCAACAAGAAGGTTTGGCCACTAACAAACCTCCACTATTTACTGGAGAAAATTACGCTTATTGGAGTGTAAGGATGAGGTGTCATCTGATGTCCCTGGGATGGAAGGTTTGGGCAGCAACCCAACAAGATCATAAAATAGGAAACCAATACCCTACAGACACAGTTGAACTAGGTGAATATGAAGGTAATTCCAAAGCCTTAAACACAATCTTAAGTGGTTTAACAAACTCAGTATTCACTAAAGTGATGCAATGCACATCTTCCAAACAAACATGGGACAAGTTGAAAATTATATATGAAGGAGAATATAAGGTCAAAGAATCTAAAATCCAAACATATAAAGGTCAATTTGAAAGTCTTAAAATGAAAGAAGAAGAAAATATTGGTGAATACCTTCTTCATGTAGATGAAGTTGTTAATGCGATCAGAGGCCTTGGAGGAAAATTAAAAGAGAAGGAAGTGGTAAGCAAGGTACTAAGAACATTACCAATGAGATATGATCCAAAGGTATCCACCTTACAAGAACGAGATGATCTTAAAAGATAACAATAGATGAGCTACATGGAATCCTCACTGCTTATGAGATGAGAACAGGACAAAATGGATCTTCAAGAAAATAAGCATCTTTTAAATCCTCTTTAAAAAATCAATCAGAAAACCCAAATGATGAGGAAGCTTTTTTCATTAATAAACTTGAGAGAGGAACTAGGAAATACAAAGGGAAGTTACCCTTAAAGTGTTTTAATTGTGGAAGGATTGGACAGTTTTCCTCTAAATGAACCTACACTAAATAAGATGAGAATGAAGAAAATGAAACTTCGAAGTTCAAAATGGGTAAATTAGGAAACAAGAAAAAACACCATGGGAAAAAGAAAATTGTTTACACCATGGAAGACAATGAAGATTCGGATGGAAGGGAAGTTGAAGAAACTGGAGTTTTATTCATGGGACTAGATACTCAAGCCTCAAATAGTGACTCAGATATGGAAGGAGAAATACACCTAAGAGCTGAACTTGTTAGCGCCCTTGAAGAACTTGAGAAATGTAGGAAAAAGAACAGACAGCCAAATCTTCTCATCAGTTAGTTGGAAGCACAACTCCTAGATGACAAAAAGGTTGAGGAGGAACTAAACCTACAACTAAAAAGAAGAATACAAGAGTCTGAAAATCTTGTAGAAGAAATCATGCAATTCAAGAGAAAGCTTGATGAAGGATCTATCAAATCAAAGTTTGAGAATAGCTCAAGGATTCTAGATGGCATTCTGAGTATCCAAAGACCATTAGGTGATAGGTTTAGTTTGGGGTTCGTTAAATAAAATAAGCCAGAGAGTTTTCCTGTCACAAATCAAGAAGGAAATAAGAAAAGCTATGTTGAAGTACTAAAGACTCCGGCTAAAAAGGAAAGAAGCAAGAAAGTTGGCCTAATTTCTCAAGATAAAAATAGAAATAATCTAGCACCCAAGAGACCAAATAGATATCTACAGATCATTTTAGGTCACTGCTTTCTTTACTTGTAATAATTTTAGTTATAAAGCCTTAAATTGCAGAACTAAAAGAAAGGTTTTCGAATTCAAGAAGAAGACATCAAGTAATGAGTCGAAAGGAAATAATAATTTTTTTACATTACTTCAAAAATATGACATAGAATGTTATAAATGTAATAAATATGGACATATGGCAAGAGATTGTAAACTGAAGACACATACAAGGAATATTGTTGCAATCAAACCTCAGAACACCAAACAAAAGAAGCATTTGAAAGAGAAGGAAGAAATGGAAAGTTCCATGATTGCTTTATATGCAACCGAAAGCCAAAACTTGTGGCACTTAGACAGTGGTTGTTCAAAACATATGACTGGTGACTCAAGAAAATTCATAACACTAAAGGATAATAAGGGAAAAGTCACTTTTGGAGACAGATTGTCTTCCAAAATAATCGGCAAAGGAATAGTCGTTGTCAACAGCAAGATCAAAGAAGAAAATGTTTTGCTAATTGAAAACCTCAAGCCAAATCTTCTCGGTGTAATTCAAACATGCGACCAAGGACACATTTGTATCTTTGACTCAGAAAAATGTGAAATCAAGAATAAGAAATCAGGAAAGGTCATTGGTATTGCTATGAGAAATGCAAACAATGTATACATATTGGAAAATGAAAACCAAAGCTACTTAAGTATGGTAGATGAAAGTTGGTTATGGCATAGAAGGTTGGGACATTTACGTTTTGACAATCTTGCCAAAATAATCACAAAGGAAGCTGTAAGAGATCTACCAAAAATTGTAGTTCCTCTAAACTCTATATCTAAACATTGTCAACATGGGAAGCAAACCAAAGTCACTTTTAAAATAAAAGAACATGTGACCTCACACCCTATGGAAATAATACACACCGATCTTTGTGGACCAACCAAAACTAAAATTATGCAAGGAGACCACTATTTCATGTTGCTCATGGATGATTACACAAGGATGACCTGGGTGGCATTTCTCAAAGAAAAATCAGAAGCTTTTGAAATATTTAAAATCTTCAAGGCAATGGCTGAAAATGAATCAGGTATGAAAATCAAATGTCTTAGATCAGATAATGGGGTAGAATTTACTTCCAATGAATTCAATGAGTTCTGTGAGAATCATGGAATAAAAGGACAATTTTCAGCTGCAAAAACTCCTCAACGGAATGGGGTTGTTGAAAGGAAAAACGGAACAGTTCTAGAAGCTGCTAGAACAATGCTTAATTAAGCAAAACTATGAGATTATTTTCGGAGAGAAGCTATATAGACAGTTGTTTACATACTTAACAGAGGGCAACTCAGAGTGAAAAAGAACAAGACCCCCTACTAATTATGGTATGGAATACCAGCCTCAGTCAAATATTTTAAAGTGGTTGGTAGCAGTTGTTACATCAAAAGAAATGAGGATGACCTTGGAAAGTTTGACTCTAGGACTGATGAAGGGATCTTTCTAAGATATTCATCCACCAAAAAGGAATATAGATGTTTCAATAAAAGGTTACATAAAATTGTAGAAAGTGTTGATGTAAAACCAAGGAAAGAGGAAGATCCTAACAATATTAATACATGTGATGACAAGATAGAAGAATTGCAAAAGGACAAGAGCATTCATAATGAAGAAAAAGACAAAAAGGAGAAATATACACAGGAAGATGAAGAAGACTTCCCTAGACCTGACACTAAAACTCCATCTAGACGGATACAAAGGGATCATCCTGAATCACAGATCATGGGTGATAAAAATGTTGTAGTTAAAACAAGAAGACAACTACCAGGTGTTGAACAGGCCCTACTCTCAATAGTATAACCCAAGAACTTTACAGAAGCCAGCAAAAGTGATGAATGGGTCAAATCCATGAATGAAGAACTAGACCAGATTGAGAAAAATGAGACCTGGGAACTTGTCCCAAGACCTAAAGATAAGAACATTGTAGGAACCAAATGGATTTTTAAAAATAAGTTCAATCAAGATGGACAAGTAATAAGGAAGAAAGCAAGTTTGGTTTGTAAGGGGTATGCCCAAGTGGAAGGTATTGATTTTGAAGAAACTTATGCTCTTGTAGCTTGAATTGAAGCAATCAGAACTTTTTTTAGCACTGTCATGCCATAAAAACTTCAAAGTATATCAAATGGATGTCAAGTCTGCATTGTTAAATGGAAAACTAGAAGAAGAAGTATATATTGAACAACCTGAAGGGTTTCTCTTGTCAGAGAAAAATGACTATGTATGTAAACTGAAACAGGCTCTCTATGGTCTCAAACAAGCTCCAAGAGCATGGATTTCAAGACTAGATAGCTACTTAAACCAACAAGGTTTTAAAAGAGGAGCCACGGAAAGTAATCTTTACCTATGGACGATATCATATTTGGAAGCAATCTTCAAATCCTAAGTGTAGATTTTGCCTCTGCAATGAAGAAAGAATTCGAAATGTCAATGTTGGGGGAATTAACTTTCTTTCTAGGATTGCAAGTTTACCAAACTAACAAAGGAATTTTCATCTCTCAAACTAAGTACATCAAAGATATGTTGAAAAAGTTTAAAATGGAAGATTTCAAACATGCGGCTACTCCAATGGTCACCGGTTGCAAGTTAAGTAAGGATGATGAATCTCTGGAAGTAGATCATACCATGTTTAGTTCCATGATCGGTAGTCTGTTACATGTAACAGCCTGTTGTAGCTGCAACTGTTTTCCCAAATTTTTGAAATTTTGGACCCTCCTATTATTTTATATTGCCTAATCTTGTTTGGATTCATGAATTCCGTTTGTTTTCTCACTGTTGCAAGTTGGATTGTTTTGAGGACAACTATTTCACGCTTTTAGGAAAATTGCTTATGTCAAAAACTATTCGATTTTGCCTTTTTGATTGGTGATCTCTTTCTTTCATATCGAAAGTCTTTTTCACTGTTTTCACCTCTATTCTGGAGGTGAAACAAGCTTTTCGTCGCTACCCGGCCGAAGGTCTGTTGGAACTTGACGTTTAATTTTTAATTTTTCGGAGGCCATTTAAACAACGCTTAGAAGCCATCTTTCCTTATGGAGCATTCATTACGGAAGCTGAACGATGAGTGTTCTACCGGATGATGTCGACTTCTCCGATGTCATGTTGTTATTGTTTTGACTTGTTTTGCATTGTCGGAAGGTTTTATAACTTTGATCGAGTGTGGCAGTCTGATTGCCTTCCACCATTGCGGCTCTTGAGTAAACTAAGTATCTGTTTTGTAGTCGCTCCACTCGCCGATGTTTTGTTTGGTTTCGCCGATGTGTTTTATTCGCCATGGAGTCCGTAATCGTTTCGTCTTCCTCCATTACGGCTACGTACGACACTAACCTCCCGATGCTATGTCGCCCTGGTCGCCGATGAGGATCCTCCGCCCGATGCTTTAGTGTTTAGTCTTCCAGACGCCGATAAGCTTAGTGGTCCTGCGGAACTCGTTGTCTGTTTAAAGCCCTCTGTTGCGGACGTTCCTTAAACTATCCTCCCGATGTTTTAATGGTCCAAGCTGCTGATAAGGTTTTTCGCACCATTTTGTGAGTTTTTAACTTTCTTTGGGTGGCAATGGTTTTTGTTTCGGGTTAAGGGTTGTGCAACAAAAGCGCAGTACAGGGCCCCATTTTTGTTGATCAGTTTTATTGTTAGTATGGTTGAAAAGATGCAGTCCTAATTAATTGTTAAATTTTTGTAGACAGACTCAGAAGATTCCTCAGATTACTGCTGCAAGGAGACATAGCTAAAGGATAAAGCTGAGGAGAGTTGACCGAAGAGTGACAAACAAAGTTTTCTTATATCAAATAAAGACAAGGCAGGACCAGTGACGATAGAAGCCTAGACTCGGGAAAGGACCCGTCAGTCACTAAGTTGGCCCGGTTCTATGAAGGACTCGTTAATCTTAATTCGAAATGTAACGTATTACGCGAATCATGAGCACTGACAAGAAAACAAAATTGGGAAACTAAACGGTTGGAGGAAGCCGAAGAGTCATCAATGGGCAGCGCAACAGTTTGATTGTTCTTGTATAAATATAGGAGATTTAGATAATAAAATGACTTTTTCCTAGTTAGACTAGTGAAGACTTATTGTAAGAAGAACTATTTCCTTTTGCAATAGAGAATTATAGTTTTCCTGTTGGAGAAAGCTTGGTGGGATATTCAAATGTTATGCTACGGATTTGTTGAAGAGGAACTATTTCGTTTTCATCTTTATGTTCATTAACTGTGAGATCATTCTAACTCTTAGGACCTATGTTCTTGTCTGAATGATTTCTGGTTCATTTTATGAAAATTACCACCATGAGTAATGAATGTTGTTCATAAGCAATTGGCTATCTGGTTGTCTAAATATCTTTAATTGTTCATGTGTTTTGGAAGGAATATTATCTATCTGAAATTTCTCTTTATAATGCATGCACAAGATACATTACTCATTAATAAGTGACAGTCTTGCTCCCTAGGGATAGGTAGGTAGTTAGATTTAATTTCTTGTTGTATGTGTGATGTAGATGCATGAGAGTTTAAGACGAGAGGTAAGAACTTGCGCATCACATTGTGAATACTCCTTGCATTCTCTATCAATCTGCATGTTAAATAGGCACTTGCATATCATTATTAAAGTCAAAAATACAAAAATATATACGGTGGACCGGGCCGTATCCGGTAAAACCTCTTATTTTGTTATTTGACCTACGGTAGCCGGACCGCAAACCAGACGGATTCCCTACACCAAACAGTCACAAGCTAGTTGGGAACATTGACTAGGGAGAATCCCTTGCTATTGTTGCCTGTGATTTTCCAGGCCTCAACAGTTTTCTGGTGCTAGAAGGAGGGCCGCCAGTGCATGGTTGGCCGAGGAAACCCGTTTTCTCGAAATAACCCCACCAGTGATAATTTTGAAAGCAGTTTCTGTCTCGATCCAAATAGTCAAGAGAGAAGGAACATCTGTTTGATGTGGACAACCAAGTAATAAATGATCTGAGAAGACACACTAGGGAATATGTGAAGAATATTGGAGGATTACCAATTATCCCTGATTTTCCCAGAAGAGAATATAAAAGGAGAGATCGTCCTATATTGGAAGACTCATTGTTGGTTGGAGATTTGGAAGAACTTGTAGAAATAGCCTTACAGGAAGTGGTTCAACCTTTGAATCAAGTGGGCCCAGAGACACCTTACAGTTCACCTGCCCGTACTCCTATTCATTCTCCCCCTCACTCTCCTCCTATACTCATGGCAGGCGTAAACGCTAATCAACCGCCTAACCCACCTAATCCTCCACCTGCTTGGAAAGCCAGGTCACCTTTGAACTTAACACCTCCATTGCACAACTTGTCTCAAGCCTTTGAGAAGATGCTGCCTAAGTTTGATCCAAATGAGAAAATGTTGGTTGATGACCATTTACAAAGTTTTTTTTTTGCAATAGAAGTATTAAGAGCTGGGGAGCATGAAGGTGTAGTTTGTAGACTTTTCCCACACACTCTTAAAGGCGCAGCAGCATCATGGTATTTTGGTTTTCCTGCAAACTCTATCCCAGATTGGGATACCTTTGAAAGGATTTTTAGAAGTAAGTATGCAACCCAAAAGACGCATGCAACACTCATGAAAGGACTATGCTCTTTAAAGAAGGAAAGAAAAGAGAAGGTGCATAGTTTTACTTAAAGATTTGCGGCCTATCTCAATAATTTTTCTGAAACTGACAAACCCTCAGAAAAGGTCCTGATTGAATATTATACCTCAGCTCTGGGACCCGAGTTGGCCATGTTTTCCAAAATGAAGGCCAAACCAACAGTAGAAGAGACTTATGAAGACACAGAGAAGGTAGAGGCCGAAAAGGAAATCATTGAGGATTATCCTGAACGATTGGGAGAAAAAAATGTTGGGGGAAAAGCTTTGTTATTTACGAAGCCTAAAGAGGAGAAATTGTCAGATTTCGAGGGAATGGCAAAAATGATGCAGAAACTCTCTAACAGAATCATAGACTTGGAAAAGGACAAGGAAGCCCATAAGATCTATAAACCTTATTACAAGAAAAAGGAGGACAACAGTCAACCCCAACCCCCTCCACATGGCCCTGCATCTATGAATTTAACGAAGGTAGGAATGGATAACTTCTGCACTTTCCACCAACAACCCCATTCTGAAAAAAAATTGTCCTCAATGGATAAATTCGATGACGTTGGTTATGAATCAATTGTTAGATTCTAAATTAACAGAAGATAAAGATGAAGAAGCGAAAGACAGCAATACATCAACGGAAAAGCAGGAGGATGAGACCATGTTTTTATGGGACTGTGTTTCTCTGTTCGATGACACTGAGGAAAAGGATTTGAGAAACGAGAGCATCCTGGAAACAAATGTAGCAACAAGAAGCCGGGGGTTGCTTAAGGAAAACAGTATTATGCTCCCAAAGATCAAAAGACTTCAAAAGAATGTTAAGAAACTTCAAAACAACTCCTCAACTAATAAAATTCCGGAATTTACCATCACCAGTCAAAATCCTAGATAAACCAACATGTTTACTAAGCCCAATGAAGAGAAAATAGATAATGTTAAATCAAAGCTCACAGAACATAAGATGGATTATGACATTGTGGAGGATATCAAAAAGGTAAGGGCAAACATCTCGTTATTTGAAATGTGCAATGTGCCCCAGCAGAAAGAAAAGTTGTTCAAAACACTTGAAGTATCAGAGGAGAGGCTGCCTACTGACAACCAGCCCTAGGAAGAAGAAATTGGTGAAGCAAGTATGGGAGGTAAGCCTAAAAGCAAGAATCCACCTTTTATTCTTACTTTTGAAATTTTCAACCACAACGTGCATAACTGCCTAGTGGACTCGAGGGCATCAGTCAACGTCATGCCGTTGTCGGTCTGCAAAAAGATAAATGGGAAGCCTAAACCATCCACCTGGAGGGTCTTCCAATTGGATAGAACAAGCGTGAAGGTAATTGGGGAAATGGAGGATGTCCTCATTCGTCTGTCTTCGAATGATAAGGTGTGCCAATTCATTGATATTGTGGTGGCTGACATACCAGAAGCTTATGGGCTTGTTTTAAGTAGGGATTGGTCGGCTAAGTTGAACGGATATTTTGCCTCGGATTGGTCACATCTGTGGCTACCATATAAAGGAAGCCCAAACCAAATTAAGGTTTTGAGGGAGCCTCACATGAAACACAATGTTACTCAGTTCAAAGGTAAAAATGAACTAGTGGATTATGTTTTGGGAAACTACTTTGTTGAGCTCGAACCAGGAAACTATCAAGCGAAAGAGGCCAGTGATACATCAAACGCTCAGCCTGATCTCCTTCGGTTTTCATAGGTTGATGAAATGGATTGTAAAATAGTAGACTTAGCTATAGGAGTAGATGCTAATTCTTGCACAGTAGTTAGCGATTTTTGGACACTTTTCTTTGATGGCTCTAAAACTTTAGAGGGGTCGGGAGCAAGCTGTGTCCTGATTGACCCTGGAAAGAACAAACATTTTCTTGCATGTAGGTTAGAGTTTGAATGTACAAATAACACAGCTGAATATGAAGCATTGGTTCAAGGAATAAGGAAAGCAATTGAATTTAAGGTAAAAAATATGAAGGTGTTTGGGGACTCTGAAATAATTGTAAAGCAAATCCGAAATCAAATACATTGCATTTCTTCGCATTTAAAAGCTTATCAAAGTGAAGTATGGGATTTACTTAAAAATTTTGAGGCATTTAACATTGTATCGATTCCGAGAAGAATGCCGCAGCTGACTTATTAACCACCTTAGCTGCAAGGCTTGTGCCTTCTAATAATCGGTGCTCTGTTGAACTACTTTTTAGGCCTTCAGTTCCAGACATGATAACCAATCTACGAGTGTTCGATGATGATCAGCAAATTATAGAATGCTTGACAAATGACGAAACTTTCAAAGGGGCCATTATTGATGATGAAGAACATCAAGCCGAGTTTAGATTCGATAACTTCATTCCTAAAGGAGTCAGGACTTTAGAACGAATGGTTGATTTAAACGAGAAATTTAGAAGACCAACGAATGCGAAGACTCATATCTCATCTCTACAGTTCGAGTTGATCAATTTGGGGACTGAAACGGAGCCCAAGTACGTGAGTTTGGGAAAATGTTGTTCCCCAGACGAAAGGAATAAGTTTATCAATCTTTTCAAATGATATAAAAATGTTTTTGCTTGGACATATGAAGATCTGAAGACGTATGACACCACTATTATCCAGCATGTTATCCCCATCAGATCTAGAATCAAGCCATATCAGCAGCCTTTGAGGAAAATGCACCCAAAATTAGAACCTTTAATCCAGAGCAAAGTCAAGAAACTATTGGATGCTAGGATTATCTTCAAGGTTATACACTCGAAATGGGTTTCAAACCTAGTTTCGGTAAGAAAGAAATCCAGAGAAATCAGGCTATGCGTGGATTTCAGAAACTTTAATCGCGCTTCGGATAAGGATAATTACCTCTCCCGCCCATGGAGCAGATATTGCAAATAGTTTTGGGTTCTAAACTATTCTCTTTATTAGATGGATTCTCAGGCTACAATAAAGTATTAGTAGCTGAAGAAGACAGACTTAAAATGACGTTTAGAACTAGGTGGGGAACTTTTGCTTACAGAAGAATGCCCTTTGGACTCATAAACGTTGGAGCAACTTTCCAAAGGGCTATGGACATAGCTTTCCGCGGTCTAGTTGGCCGTAGTACTGTAGTATACCTTGATGACATCACGATATTTTCAAAGGAAAGAGAGGAACACGCATTCCATCTAAAGAAGATTTTTGAACGCTGCAGAAAATATGGTATCTCTCCAATGATGTCTATTCCCCGCTGCAAAGTCCTTTAGTATAAGAAACTTTTGGTTGCCTGGAGAGTATCAGAATTCTGGAGTAATTAAAGTCCTTTAGTATAAGACTGTATACTATTATAATTTCTTCTAGTTTAGGAGTTTTCTTGAATGGCTATGAACACATTGAAGTCCTACTTAATCCTTGTAAAATAAACCAAGATCAAAGGTCTGGAATACTATTTTGAGGCTCCATCCATCTCACATTTAAAATGTCTTAGGGAGTGACAGCGAAGGACCCACGAAAAAGAAGTAAGGTAAACGGTATATTATATATAAATGATCCCATGTCAAGAATTGAAAGCCAAAAGGCAGATAAGAGTAAAAAACTCCTATAAAAGCATTATGTATCGAAACAAAGTACTAAACCATATAAGTACCAAATTGCCAAAGTTCTTCTCCATCCGTGAGTTGAAAGTTAAATACATCTCTCACACAAAAGGACACTATGGATAGAAGAGCCTGAATTTAAAAAAAAAATCAGAAAGAAAGGCATGCAGGAGGACTCATATGCAAAGAACAAAAGTTCAAAAGCACAAAAGTGCACAATGACATGGGAATGAGGAACACACGAATATTTCTGTTTACCATATGTTACAATCCTGTGGTGTCCAAACTATGAGCTACCCGAAGACAGAGGTAATAAATGAAACTCATTTGCCTGGCCTTAAAAGAGTTATCTCGACTTGGAAATCTTGTTTTCCTCTCCCCTAAATTGGACTATCATCACTGATTAAAAGTACATATATTTGCCATTTGGGAAATCCAGACATCTAAAAGAATTCAACATGTTGGTTCTATTGTTAAAACAGTCTGATACTTAAGAAATAAATTGTCCAGAGATCTAGGTTCACCAGATAGTCGCCAATTCTTACAACTGCAACTGTTTTCCCAAATTTTCGAAATTTTGGACCCTCCTATTATTTTATATTTCCTAATCTTGTTTGGATTCATGAATTCCGTTTGTTTTCTCACTGCTGCAAGTTGGATTGTTTTGAGGACAACTGTTTCGCGCTTTTCAGAAAATTTCTTATGTCAGAAACTGTTCGATTTTGTCTTTTTTATTGGTGATCTCTTTCTTTGATATCAAAAGTCTTTTTCATTAGAGAGAATTTGAGGTAAAAAATGGGCCTCCTAAGAGATGTACTACAAAAATATAAGATATATTAAAATATTATGAGTTAGGGGTTTTATGGGGTAGGTATATATGACAACTCATCTCATACACTACTTTTTATGCACAATATAAATAACCATGGTTGAGTTGCTTTTTTAAATTGACTATAAATAAAATTAATAAAATAACTCTTCAATGATGTGACTAAGATTCATTGTAAATTCCCAAAAAATTATTGTCCTTTAGCATTTATTTGTATTGAATTTGTAAATGAAATTAAACAAAAATGAATTTAATTTATATGCATAACTAACATATTTTTTTCATATAAATATCATTCATGAATTTAATTTAATTTAAAAGTACAAGATTTTATATATATATATATTAGTTTGACATTATGATATTAAATACAATTGAGTGAATATATAATTTAAAATTAAAAAACATGAAAATGACAATATATTATTTTATAAAAAAATGTGAAAAGACATTTTTATGAATTATGAGTACTTTACTTGAAAATGACAATAATATTATTTTATGAGAAAGTGAATTGTGAGTATTTTACTTGAAAATAACAATAATATTATTTTATGAGAAAGTGTGAAATGATTTTTATTGTGAATACTTCACTTTATGACTTAAAAGTACTTGTACCACTACCTTGGTTAACTATGGGTTTTCATCCACCATAGAAAATGTGACAAATAAGCATTCTTAACTCATGCAATGCCACCTCAACCATGGGGGATGATGTCATCTACTAGAATGTAATTGGTTTATTTTTATAGTACATTTTGGTCCTTTTGAGGCCCATTTTTGACCTCAAATTCTCTCTAATGCGCTGTTTTCGCCTCTGTTCTAGAGGTGAAACAAGCTTTTTGTCGCTACCCGGCCGAAGCTCTGTTGGAACTCGACGTTTAATTTTTAATTTTTCGGAGGCCATTTAAACAACGCTTCAAAGCCATCTTTCCTTATGGAGCATTCATTGCGGAAGCTGAACGATGAGTGTTCTACCAGATGATGTAGACTTCTCCGATGTCGTGTTGTTATTGTTTTGACTTGTTTTGCATTGTCGAAAGGTTTTATAACTTTGATCAAGGGTGGCAGTCTGATTGCCTTTCACCATTGAGGCTCTCGAGTAAACTAAGCATCCGTTTTGTAGCTGCTCCACTCCCCGATGTTTTGTTTGGTTTCGCCGATGTGTTTTATTCATCGCGGAGTCCGTAATCGTTTCGTCTTCCGCCATTACGGCTGCGTACTGCGCTAACCTCCTGACGCTATGTTGCCCTGGTCGCCGACGAGGAGCCTCTGCCCGATGCTTTAGTGTTTAGTCTTCCAGGCGTCGATAAGCTTAGTGGTCCTACGGAACTCGTTGTCTATTTAAAGCCCTCCATTTCAGACGTTCCTTAAACTATCCTCCCGATGTTCTAATGGTTTAAGCTTTCGATAAGGTTTTTTCCACCATTTTGTGAGTTTTTAACTTTCTTTGGGCGGCAATGGTTTCTATTTCGGGTTAAGGGTTGTGCAACAAAAGCGCAGTACAGGGCCCCATTTTTGTTGATCAGTTTTATTGTTAGTATGGTTGAAAAGATGAAGTCCTAATTAATTGTTAAAGTTTTGCAGACGGACTCAGAAGATTCCTCAGATTACTGCTGCAAGGAGACATAGCTAAAGTATAAAGCTGAGGAGAGTTGACCGAAGAGTGACAAACAAAGTTTTCTTAAATCAAATAAAGACAAGGTAGGACCGGTGACGATAGAAGCCTAGACTCGGGAAAGGACCCGTTAGTCACTAAGTTGGCCCGGTTCTATGAAGGACTCGTTAATCTTAATTCGAAATGTAATGTATTACATGAATCATGAGCACTGACAAGAAAACAAAATTGGGAAACTAAACGGTTGGAGGAAGCCGAAGAATCATCAATGGGCAGCCTAACAGTTTGATTGTTCTTGTATAAATATAGGAGATTCATATAAGAAAATGACTTTTTCCCAGTTAGACTAGTGAAGACTTATTGTAAGAAGAACTATTTCCTTTTGCAATAGAGAATTACAGTTTGCCTGTTGGAGAAAGCTTGGTGGGATATTCAAATGTTATGCTATGGATTTGTTGAAGAGGAACTATTTTGTTTTCAGCTTTATGTTCATTAACGGTGAGATCGTTCTAACTCTTAGGACCTATGTTCTTGTCTGAATGATTTCTGGTTCATTTTATGAAAATTACCACCATGAGTAATGAATGTTGTTCATAAGCAATTGGCTATCTGGTTGTCTAAATATCTTTAATTGTTCATGTGTTTTGGAAGGAATATTAGCTATCCAAAATTTCTCTTTATAATGCATGCACAAGATTACTCATTAATAAGTGACAATCTTGCTCCCTAGGGATAGGTAGGTAGTTAGATTTAATTTCGTGTTGTATGTGTGATGTAAATGCATGAGAGTTTAAGACGAGAGGTAAGAACCTGCGCATCACATTGTGAATACTCCTTGCATTCTCTATCAATATGCATGTTAAATAGGCACTTGCATGTCATTATTAAAGTCAAAAATACAAAAAATATATATGGTGGACCAGACCGCAACCGGTAAAACCTCTTATTTTCTTATTTGACCTACGGTAGCCGGACCGCAAACCGGATGGATTCCCTACACCAAACAGTCACGGGCTAGTTGGAAACGTTGACTGGGGAGAATCCCTTGTTGTTGTTGCCTGCGATTTTCCAGGCCTCAACACAGCCACAAGACCAGATGTGATGCAAGTTGTTGGATTGATAGCTAGATTCCAGTCAGGTCCCAAGGAAACACATGTAACCGTAGTAAAAATGATTTTCAAATATTTAAAAGGCACTATGGAGTACGGTTTATGGTATCCAAAAGGACAAGACTTTACCCTAAAGGCGTTTAGTGATGCAGATTGGGCAGGAAGTGTTGACGATCGAAAAAGTACTAGTGGAGTAGCATTTTTTCTGGGAAATTGTTTAGTATCATGGTCAAGTAAAAAACAATCCTCTATTTCACTCTCTACAGTAGAAGCAGAATATATTGTTGCCGCCTCATCTTGCACTCAGGTTATTTGGATGAGACAATCCCTAGAAGATCTACTTGTAAAATATGAACATCCAACATTGATCAAATGTGATAACGCTAGTGCTATAAATATGTCTAAAAATCCTATCATGCATTCTAAGACAAAACATATACCAATCAAGTATCACTATCTAAGAGAACATGTATCTCAAAAAACTGTCAAATTGGAATACATTGACACAAAAGAACAAATTGCTGACATTTTCACCAAACCACTACCTAAGGAAGCCTTTGAGCGTCTTAGACAGAAAATGGGAGTAATTCCGTTACAAAAGTACTAAGAGGAGATAACTCAATCTCAGGGGGAGAAATGCTAACAGGGAGAGTTGTCAGACAGAAAAGTTCATTTGTCATTGTTGTTAAAGGGGGAGAATGTTTAGAAGTTGCCATCAATGCCAACTATTCATTTGAGCATATAGTTGTCATTGATGTCAAAGTGTCCACAAATGACAAAGGAATAACCAGTGGAGATGGTGGCAGACTGAAGGTTGCAGGTATCCAGAATAACAAAGGAATGACAAATGAATAACCCTATAGCAAGTTGAACGAGGATCGATTTTTGTATAATCCGTAAAAGATCAAAACAAACGGTGGGGATTGAGTCCGCAAACGAAGATCTGATGGTCCGGGAGAGATCCATGACGCAAGTTGCAAGGGCAATAACAAATCTACAACGATCCGTGAGATCCACGCCAAAAAATAAATCGACGGTCGTATAGAAGGTCGCAAAGATCCGACGGTTGAAAAGATTGAGGAGGAAAAGTTGCGGGGAGGCAACTTTGGAAAGTTGGTCGGGCATCCCGCATCTCGCAATCTGGAAAGATCGAACGTCTGAGATTAGTTCTCCTAAAGCAGATCGACGGCGCAGAAATGAACATGCAGAAAGAAAGTTGCGAGGAGGCAACTTTGGAAAGTTGGTCGGGCATCCCGCATCCCACAATCTGGAAAGATTGGACAACTGAGATTAGTTCTGCTAAAGCAGATTGACGATGTGGAAAGGAACTTGCGGAAAGGAGTTTGCGGAAAGGAAAAAACGGGCAGTCGACATCTTGCATCCCGAAAAATAGAAGATCAACGATTAGGAAAATGCCCGACGAAGATCAACGGTGGGGATTCGTTGATGAGGAAACCGTATTGGGGAAATACAATTTCAAGAAGAAATATGTAGAGTAGATCAATGGTCTGCAGAGATTTGAATATAAGATCAACATTCTGGATTGTATCTAGAGAAGGAGAGTGCGAAAACAGCAGACGACGATAAACAAGGCTGCGGAAACGAATTCTGAGCCGTGGGAAGAATGAAACATTGCCATTGCTGAAGAAGATGCTATGATTGAGTGGTTGGATGATGATTGGGTGTGTCTGTAAATAAACAGTCATGATCCAAAATGAAAGAGCACAGCAATGAAGAGTTGCGTTGATACGAAGTAAGTATAGGGTATTTTAAAATGAATGAATATGTAAAGAATTAATTGTCTCTGTCAGTAAGTTTGATAGAGTCCAAAGTGAATAGTTTACAACTATTCCAAAAGTCTGAGAAAATCAAATTGGGGTGCTAGGGTGGTGCTAGGGCAGGCCACAGGTCTGTAGGGGGTCGAAGCCTCCTTCCAGTCGTAGCTGGAGAACAGGGTGTCGTAGCATCCTTGTCCATTGTAGCAGGCATAAAACCATAAGGGTGTTGTAGCATCCTAGTCTGTAGTTGCAGGAAAAACCTAGGGTGTGCTTTGCATCCTTTCTGTAGTAGCAGATAAACAATTTTGTAAAATTCATCTTATTAATGAATTTGTGTTGGTGGTTTGCTCTTTGAGGTTTCCATGATAAAATCTATGTCTAAATTGTTGATTATTGTGTGTTTTAATTGAAAAATGTTCAATACTGATTCACCCCCCCTCTCAGTATTGTGGGATAAACCAACAAGTAGTAGACAACGTGTCGGTCTGAAGTTGTCGATAAATTGTGGAGAAGTCGCAGTCTACCGAATACAATTGCGACCAAGTAGTGGTGTCATAATCATGCATACTCATCACTGTAGAAAGTAGAGTAATGGGTGGTCGGCTGAGACAATCGATTGTGACATTGGATTTACCTTTCTGATACTTAATTACCAACTAAAATTGTTGCATGTAATCAATCCACTTGAGTTGTCGAGTTGTTTTCTGGAACAGTGTGCACTGTGAGGGCTTGTGGTCAGTAAGGATGACCGTTTCCTTCCCAAGGATGTAATGTCTCCATTACTTAAAGGCTTGCACGATGGCATACAGTCATTATTCATACGTCGGATACATTTTAACAATGTCGTTGAAAGTTTCGAAATGAAAAGCAACTAGGTGACCAGATTGAGTGATCACTGCTCCCAAATCATGGTTTGATGCGTCCGTCTCAATCTCAAAAGGCTAATGCAAATCAAGTAACACAAGTATTGGTGCAATAAAAACCTTGTTTTTGAGTTGCTCAAAAGCTTGTTGTTGTGTCGGTGTCCATTTGAAGACAGTTTTCTCGTTTCCCTTAGTCAATTGATTCAAGAGCCAGGCTATATGACTGAATCCGAGTATAGACCATCAATAAAAAACGTCAAACCAAGAAAACTTCTTAGTTCATGAATGTTTTGAGGAATCTGCCAATATTTGAGGATCTGTACATTTTTTGCGTCAATGTGAATGCTTGCAGAGTCAATTACATACCCAAAATATTTGATGTTCATCGCAAATGAGCATTTTTCTATGTTCAAATATAGTCGATGGTGTTCATCGCAAATGAGCATTTGTCCATGTTCATATATTGTTGATGTTGTGGGAGAGTGTCGAAGACTTGTCGAAGTTGTCTGACATATTCTTCCCATGATCGACTAAAAATCAAGATATCGTCGAGATAGACAATGCCACACTTGTCGATGAAAGGTCGTAAAAGGTCATCCATATATCGCATGAAGGTTGTAAGTGCATTTGTTAAGCCGAAAGGCATGACTAACCATTCAAACAATCATTCATTGGTTTTGAAAGCAATTTTCCATACATCAATGGACTCGATAGGAATATGATGGTACCCCGACTTGAGGTCGATCTTAGTAAATAATTTAGCACCTTTTAGACAGTTGACGAGTCCGTCTATCCTTGGAAGAGGGTATCTATTCTTTATTAAAATTTTGTTGAGAGCCTGATAGTCGATGCACATGCGCCAAGTCCCATCTTTCTTCGATACGAGGACAACTGGACTTCCACAAGGAGAGGAGCTAAGTTGGATGTGACCTTTGTTGATCATATCCTGAATTTGTCTACGGATCTCTTCATTTTCAAGAATGGATCTTCTGTAAACATATGCGTTAGGTAATGAAGAACCAGAAACAAGTTCAACGGAGTGTTTTACCTGGCAATGTAGAGGTACTTCGCTTGGCTCTTAAAATATGTTCCGGTATTCTTCAAGAACCTCGTCGATTTGTTGTTGTTGTCAAGAGTTGCACTGGTCGGTGAGTCGACTCATTGTTGCAGTCTTCCTGGAATGTTGAGGCTTTATCATAATCAATGTGAATTTCTAAGCATGGTTGATAAGATTTCTTTTGTAGAAATCATTGCAACTGTTGGTATAGGTTGTCGCTCTAATATGCCATACCACTAGTTCTGAATTTTGGCAATCACCTTCTCAGGCCATGACTGATAACTTCCATGTCGATCCCATAGTCAAGGTTCCCCAAACAGGGCATCAGCTACAAAAAGCAATGCCACCACTGAATACTTCATCTTCAAAGAACTTAATGAAGTAGATGAGTTTGCATTGTCAGGTGATCCTTAGTTCATGTCCATCCATTCATTAGAGGAAATTTCAACTCAAAATGGGCCTCCTAAAATGAATTAATAAAATAATAAGTAAAATAATAAAATAATATTAATTACTTTTGGAGGAAGAAAAGAAAAAAAACTACTTTTTTTGTTTGTATTTTTTACATATCTTCCCGTGTTTTTACTCAAATTTCGATCGGGAGAGCTCGTTGGATGCGGAATCATTAGAGGAAATTTCAACTCAAAATGGGCCTCCTAAAATGAATTAATAAAATAATAGGTAAAATAATAAAATAATATTAATTAATTTTGGAGGAAGAAAA
>LPNX011176437.1:48436-77555 GCA_001517045.1 Pseudotsuga menziesii
ATCCAACAGATATTGTAAGGTTGAGAATGTGGAGTGGTGACAAGACCGAGTTTCTTCACTAGATCTTCAGAAATGAAGTTCCCCTGGCTACCATTATCCACAATCAGATGCAATGGATTGTTTTGAACCCATATCTATGTGTGGAACAAGTGTTCTCGATCATCCCTGTCAACAATGGTCGTCGAGTCTATCGGAGTGGTCGATGTTGATGTCAAAAGTGTCGATGCTTCTGGGTCAGATTCTACCAGGATTTTATTAGACAAGTCAAATGTCGACAATTTTTTCAAAAATGTCTTCTAAGCTTTGCATTATGACGTATCATGCCATGATGACTTGTGATAATCACACCATTTCCCGACAGGGGGCTGCTTACTATGTTACCTTTTGTCTTTTTTAGAGTGCTTCTTGTGATAATTTGGCTTTGGCAGAGCCGATTGATAAGGGTGTCTTGACTTGTCGGAGTCAGCTAGTGACTTCTTGTCGGATGTTCGACCTTTCGGCTTGGTTGTGAAACATGCTTTTCCTTTCTATTTAGCTTCAAGCTTGATGGTGTAGTGGAATGCATCCGCAAGTGTACTGACAGTCAGAAACTCCATCTCTTGTTGAATGTACAAGGATAATTGTAACACCCCGGTTTTGACCCCGTTGCATTAAATGTACATGATGTATATATTGTAATGATCATGGTGCGGAGCTAAAGGCCAAAGCCCCACCATTGATCGGTTATGCTATGTTTTGGATTTAAATTGTCACCGATGGTATATCGAGGCAAGTGGCATACATATTAAGTTTCAGCATCATGTAAATATGCATCTTTAATTAAAATGAACCCGACCAGCTACGATCGCGGCAACTAAAACGAGAAGGGGCATGATTTTCACAAGGATAAGGGTGGGGAAAATGTCAAACCTTGGCCAATAAGGGAAAATACCCATGTGTCTTCTTTCTTTACCTTACCCAACCACCTCCATTGAAGAATGGCTGGTGGTGGTTGAGGTAGTTATTGTTTTGGGAGTGGGGTGGCAGGACTGTCAATCCTCACCCACACACACACTCCACCACGTTTGACTTCACAATGGCAAGAGAAACCTTCACGCACACTCCACTACGCAGGCCTCACGATTGTCTGTTCACCTCCACGCACATGATTTACCTGGTTTCACTCCCGCGGGCACATTCTCCTCTCCACGCATGTGCTGAACACTCACGCACATCCAATTCACGTCCTCTCTGTAGCCTGTTCATCCACGCACAAGCTGGGACCTATTCATCTTCGCACATGAACCATTGTCCGTTCATTATCCTCACGCACAGGAATTTTCCTGGTTTTCCGACTGATGCAGCGAGCTGAGAGCCGTGCTCTTCCATCCACGATTTGCTGTGAAGGGCCATTCACATTTTCGGCTGTCTCGCAGACGGGTATGGTCTATGTAAGTCTTCCGATGGATCCATTGCCTGGGACGTGCTGTTGTCTCCCCACGTTTGTTGGTATTGTACGTTGATACATTTTGGGACTGTTGTTTTCCCCATGCTATGAGTCATGTTTGCTGCTACGTTTTGAGGCTGTTGTGGATTGTTTGGAATCGTTTTCCCTGTTAAGTTGTAATAGCTAATTGATTGCATGTGTGCAATGGTTGGTCTTCGGACTGCATTGGGAGCAAGGATGGGGGCTTGGTTTGCTCGATAAACCTGGTGTTTGGAAACCAAACATACAAAGCTAGAGGGCTGACTTTCTTCTCCACAACCCCTGAATAGCACTGGAAGGGAATGCAGGGCCTGAGGGACTGTGTATCAGAGAAGGGACCGATTCCTTGTGTTGGGTGTGTGTGGGTGTCTTAGAAGTCAGGCTAGTTCTGGTGTAGGTGTTCTTGGCTCTGTATTGATCCCACCAGCTTAGCATTTAGCCTTTCCCAACTCCTTGATGGCCTGATAAACCCAACTGTATTGGCTTGGCTGTGTTTTGTATATCCTTGGCTATGTGTAAGCCTGCTAGTTCCCTTATTCCTTGGTGAATCATGCCCGGCTCGGGGGTGGCAGCATTGCTGAGAGATTAAAGAGCACGCTGGCCTACGGTTGGGTGGAACGTTGCAGCGACGTAGCTGGTTGCGGAGCGAAGTTTCCATAAGATAAGTGATTTTGCACATTTTTACTTCTGCACTATATTTCGGTTAATGATAATGTTGAATGAATGCTTGAATGAATGCACATTAATTCCGCTGTGCAAGATACATAATTGTAGCTGTGAATGTTGAATAATTGCATCCGTGCATAATAAATATTCATGTGTGCTTAGTTTATAGTTGTGTGTGATAAACAATGGCATTGGTGCATGTTTTATTTCAATGTATTTCCGTTCAGCATTCTGTTTCAGCAATTTTGAGCATACGCAAGTTCATGGGGCTCTTAGCCCGGATGGTTAACGCCATGGGTCGTGTCCTCTTCGCTGGTCGGAGGCACAGGGACGTGACAGTTAGTGGTATCAGAGCTCATGTTGCAGCATGGGCCTGAATGAGCCATGAAGGATGCAGCGACAGAGGTTGTATTTCATTCTGCCCAGCAGAAGTCATAATATGAATGACTGTAAAATTTAGAAAATTTGGCTAAGTGTGGAGCAGTCGGATCATCAGAACGGATTAGAGGAACAGACTTCCGATGTAGCAGAACAATTAGCGGTTTCCAGTCCACCGTTGCGGCTGCCAAAAGGACTAGGATGTCGAAGTCACCGTGTTAGTGGATCTGATTGCCGGCAGTAGAGAAGGAAAAACGCGGAAATTTTCTAAGTGTCAGCGGCCATCGGAAGAAGTTAGTGTTTGGTGTGCTGCCGTCGTTGAAGCGAAAGCACTAAGTCTTCCGACGAGAAAGACTGCCGACGCCGATCGAAAGAGGAAAGTGGTTCGTGTGCCACCGTCGCAGAAGCGAAAGCACTAAGTCTTCCGACGAGAAAGACTGCCGACGTCGATCGAAAGAGGAAAGTGGTTCGTGTGTCGCCGTTGCGGAAGCGAAAGCACTAAGTCTTCCGAAGAGAAAGACTGCCGACGCCAATCGAAAGAGGAAAGTGGTTCGTGTGCCGCCGTTGCGGAAGCAAAAGCACTAAGTCTTCCGACGAGAAAGACTGTCGACGCCGATCGAAAGAGGAAAGTGGTTCGTGTGCTGCCGCTGCAGAAGTCCAAAGCACTAAGACTTCTGACGAGAGAGACCGCCGAAACGTCGGAACGATTAGTGGTTCCGAGAGTCGATTCTACGGAAGAATTAGTTGTTTCGATAGCCGATTCTGCAGAACAGTTAGTAGTTTCGGAAGTCGATTCTGCGGAACGGTTAGTTGTTTCAGGAGCCGATTCTGCAAAGGAAATTTTGAATTTTCCGTGGGATTTCTCAGCGAATTTTGATGGTATTTAGTGGGATTTTTAGCAGTTTTTCAGTGAAATTTCAGGGCTAAATAGTGAGAAAGTGGCAGCGATCTTATGCACCAGATTGCGCGAAAACCAATGATTTACAAAGGGGGCAAGCACCCTTGACCTCCGTCGTCCCCCTCAGATAGATGTTCTTTGATGAAGAAAATCTAGTATTTGGGAAAATTGTTATTTTATGAATATTCTAGGAGAAGGTAAGTGATTCTGATTTATATCAATGTTATGCATCTAACATTTGTGTTATTAACACGTTTGCAGAATCATAGTCACCTTCAAGGGCAGTATTCCAGGTAGTGCAGTTTGACAAGTAAGTGGTGGTTCAGTATGAGAATCCATGATGGGTATGATGCTCGAGATTCTTATGAGCAAGCAGAAGATGCCATGGGAGAAAATGTCCGTAATAGAAACGATGACATTGAGTCCAATGGAAGGTGATTCCAAGGGACACCGTCAGATGTTGCAGCTACCATATTGAGAAGTCTGATCAAAGCCCAGGAAGAGCAGCATCAGTTGAATGCTGCTATGTTGCAGAGTTTGACAGACTTGCAAAGAAAGATAGACTCTGGACGAGGTACAGCAAGACCAGAAGGCAGTAAGAGCAGTACTAGGAGAAAGAGAAGGACTTCTAGTGGATCATCTGATTCGGAAGAATCCAGTGGGGATTCAATCTCTTCTCCGCATAAAAGGAAAAGAAAGAGACACCATAGGGATCGCTCTCGGGATGAATTTAAGAAAGCTAAACCTCCTACATTTGATGGTGAGATAAAGACCGGACAAAAGCTGAAGCTTGGCTTCTTGGGATAAAAAAGTACTTTCAAGTGCATGATTATTCAGGAAACATGAAGGCAAGAGTTGTCATATTCAATCTGAACGAAAGAGCATCCATTTGGTGGAAACACTTCAAACAAGTAAAGAGGATCAGTGAAAGGAGACTTAAGTGGAAACAGTTCAAGAAGTATTTCAAGCAGAAGTACCTCTCTGACAGGTATTATGATGACAAGATTAAGGAGTTCCATGAGCTGAGATTGGGACAGCAGACCATAGAAGAATATGCAAATAAGTTTTTGGAGCTGTTGAGGTATGTCCGGTACATCAGAGATGAAAAAGTGAAGGTCCAGCGTTTTCTGAGTGGATAACCTCAGTCTTACAAAGATAGAATTGAGTTTTATGAACCTAGAACTCTTGAAGAAGCAATAAGAAAAGCTAAGTTTTGTTATGAGCAAAGCAAAGGTAAACCTGATTACCATAAGGCATGGAAGGACAAGAAGAACGAGAAGTTTGATCAAAGAAAGAAATGTTTTAAACCTTCTAATTTCAGGAATCAGTAGAAGCCGCCATCTCAAGCTACGAGTAAGCCAGTTGGAGTGGCAAGAGAAAAGCCTAAGGATCCACAACAGAATAGAGCACCACTCCAATGTTGGAAATGTGGAGGACCCCACATGTGCAGGAATTTCCCACTCGAGAATGAGAGTGCCATGCCAGCTTATAACGTTCAAGAAGCAGAAACAGTGGGTCAAGTAGCAAGGGCAGTACCCAGGATTTATGCAGCATTGGAGGACCGCCAAGCAGATCACCAGTCAGTTGTGGTTGAAGTAGCAGGTAAGATTGCTGAGCAATCTGTTTCTATTTTGATTGACCCTGGTTCTACGCACAGTTACATTACCCCTAGAGTAGTGGAGATTTGTGCCTTTAAGAAAGTAAAGCATAGGAAGTCTTGGTTAGTTCAGCTAGCCACTGGAACTAAGAGAAAGGTTAGTGAAGTGGTAGATAAATGTCCATTGGTCATTAATGAATTGGTCACTTGGGTAGATCTGAATGTTCTACTGCTTGGTTCCTATGATGTTCTCATTGGAATGGATTGGTTAGAAGCTCACAGGGTGAAGCTTGACTGTTACAATAAGACTTTTGAATGCATGAATGAAGAAGGGAACCTAGTAGTTGTGAAAGGTATTCCAAAGGTGATTTCAGTAAGGCAGGTTTCAGCAATGCAGTTAAAGAAGTTCTGTAGGAAGGGTTGGCAGTTGTATGCAGCTCATATTTTGGAGGCATCAGGAGATGAAACTCCTAGGTTGGAGGACTATCAGGTGTTACAGGAATTCATGGATGTGTTTCCTGATGAGATTCTAGGGCTTCCTCCAAAGAGGGACATTGACTTCACAATTGAACTTGTGCCAGGAGCAGCACCAGTGTCCAAGGCACCCTACAGGATGAGTACACCGAAGATGCTAGAGTTGAAGATGCAACTGCAAGAGTTGTTAGAAAAGAAGTATATCCGACCTAGTGTGTCTCCGTGGAGAGCACCAGTTCTGTTTGTAAAGAAGAAAGATGGTACACTCAGGTTATGTATTGATTACAGACAGTTGAACAAGGTTACTGTGAAGAATAAATATCATTTTCCTAGGATTGATGACCTCTTTGATCAAATGAGAGGAGCAAAGGTATTTTCCAAGATTGACTTGAGGTCTGGTTACCATCAAGTGAGAATCAAGGATGAAGTCATTCATAAGACCGCCTTCAGGACAAGGTATGGGCATTATGAGTTTGTAGTGGTACCCTTTGGTTTCACAAATGCACTAGCTACATTTATGTGCCTTATGAATAGCGTCTTCAACAGGTATTTGGATAAGTTTGTTCTTGATTTCCTTGATGACATTCTTGTTTATTCTAAGAATGAGGAAGAGCATGAAGAGCATTTGAGATTGACATTGAATTTGCTCAGGGAGCATCAACTGTATGCAAAACTGAGCAAGTGTGACTTCTATAGAGATAGAATTCAGTATTTGGGTCACATTATCTCAGAGGAGGGTATATCTGTGGACCCTGAAAAGATAGAAGCCATTGTGAAATGGCCTACTCCAAGAAATGTGACAGATGTAAGATCTTTTATGGGACTTGCAGGATACTACAGGAGATTCATTGAGGGATTCTCCAAAGTTGCATATGCCATCACTTCTTTGCAAAAGAAGGGGATGAAATTCGAATGGACATCGAGGTGTGAAGAAAGTTTCCAGAAGTTGAAGAGTCTTCTCACTAGTGCACCAGTATTGAAAGTTGCAGATCCAGAAAAGGATTTTGTGGTGTGTACCGATGCATGCAGACAAGGGCTTGGAGGAGTCCTTATGCAGGACAACCACGTGATATGTTATGAGTCAAGAACGCTGAAGGAACATGAAAAGAAATATGCCACTCATGATCTAGAGCTTGCAGCCATAGTACATGCTCTCAAGATGTGGAGGCATTACTTGATGGGTAGGAGATTTGAGCTCAGGACAGACCATTGTGGTCTGAAGTATCTATTTGATCAACCTACTCTGAATGCTAGGCAAGCAAGATGGCTGGAGTTTTTATGTGAGTTTGATTTTGAAATCAAGCACATAAGGGGAAAGGAGAATAAGATAGCTGATGCCCTCAGCAGGAAAGTGCAAGAAATGTATGTGGCATCTCTTAGTATTTGCCAATCGGATTTGAGGCAGCAGATTGTTGATCATGTTGCTGGAGATGAATTGTATGAGCGGGTCAAGGACAAATTGCAGCAGCAAAGCCTTGAGAAGAGATATGAGGGATATAAATTGGCAGAAGATGGACTTCTCACTTATAAAGATAGAATTTATGTTCTGGATGTAGCAGATTTGAGGAGAGTTGCTATGGATGAGATCCATCAAGCTCCATATTCTGGTCACCCAGGATATCAGAAGACAATTGCTACAGCTAGAAAGCAGTACTTTTGGCCAGGAATGAAAAATGACATGGCTGAGTACATCTCAAGATGTTTAAAATGTCAACAAGTAAAGGTTGAGCATCAACATCCAGCAGGTTTGTTGCAGCCTTTGCTAGTTTCAGAATAGAAATGGGAAGTTATTTCCATGGATTTTATTACAGGATTGGCAATGACTTGGAGACAACATGATCCTATCATGGTTGTGGTGGACAAGTTGACTAAGGCAGGACATTTTATACTGGTTAAGTCTACATATGAGACTGGCGACATTGCAAAGATCTTCATGAAGGAGATTTTCAAATTGCATGGATTGCCTAAGGCAATAGTCTCTAACAGAGATGTTAATTTCACTTCCAACTTTTGGAAGGGGTTGTTTGCAGATTTGGGTACAAAGTTGAACTTCAGCACTGCATACCATCCTTAGACAGATGGTCAGACAGAGAGAGTTAATCAGGTGCTTGAAGATATGCTTCGCATGTACGTAATGGACAAACCAACAAAGTGGGAAGATTACTTACACTTGGTAGAGTTTGCTTATAACAATGGACAGCAATAAGGTGTAGGACACCAGTGACTTGGAATAATCCAGTGAACAGGATTGTGCTTGGTCCAGAATTGCTCAGGGAAATGGAGCAAGAGGTTGTCAAGATCAGGAAGAAGTTGAAAGCAGCACAGGACAGACAGAAAAGCTATGCAGATAAGCATAGGGTGAATAGGGAGTTCAGTGTTGGGGATCATGTTTACCTCAGAGTGAGGGCAAGGAAGAGTTCCTTGAAGCTTGGTAGTTGTGCCAAGTTGTCACCGAGATACTGTGGGCCGTTTGAAGTGCTTGAAAGAATAGGGTCAGTTGCATATAGACTTGCATTGCCTACTAGCACTAGAGCTCATAATGTTTTTCATGTTTCTTTGCTTAAGAGATATGTACATGATCCTAACCATGTGATAAATTGGGATGTGATTTAGGTGGAACCCGAGGGAGAGTTCTGAATCGAGCCAATGCACATCCTCGACAGGAAGGTCACAATGCTCCGGAACCGAGCCATAGGTCAGGTAAAGGTGCAATGGGAGCACTTCGGACCTGAAGAGGCTACATGGGAGCTGGAGGATGACATGCAATTGACACATCCATTTTTGTTCAATTTTGTGGAACACTGAGGCGATACCAGTGTAGCATTTTGTTCAATTTTGTAAAGCACTGAGGACAGTGCTATTGAAGGGGGAGGGGAATGTATCACCCCGGTTTTGACCCCATTGCATTAAATGTACATGATGTATATATTGTAATGATCATGGTGTGGAGCTAAAGGCCAAGGCCCCACCATTGATCGGTTATGCTATGTTTTGGATTTAAATTGTCGCTGATGGTATATCGGGGCAAGCGGCATACATATTAAGTTTCAGCATCATGTAAATATGCATCTTTAATTAAAATGAACCCGACCTGCTACGATCGCGGCAACTAAAATGAGAAGGGGCATGATTTTCACAAAGATAAGGGTGGAGAAAATGTCAAACCTTAGCCAATAAGGGAAAATACCCATGTGTCTTCTTTCTTTACCTTACCCAACCACCTCCATTGAAGAATGGCTGCTGGTGGTTGAGGCAGTTATTGTTTTGGGAGTGGGGTGGCAGGACTGTCAGTCCTCACCCACACGCACACTCCACCACGTTTGACTTCACAATGGCAAGAGAAACCTTCACGCACACTCCACTATGTAGGCCTCACGATTGTCTGTTCACCTCCACGCACAGGATTTGCCTGGTTTCACTCCCGCGGGCACATTCTCCTCTCCACGCCTGTGCTGAACACTCACGCACGTCCAATTCGTGTCCTCTCTGTAGCCTATTCATCCACGCACAAGCTGGGACCTGTTCATCTTCGCGCTTGAACCATTGTCCGTTCATTATCCTCACGCACAGAAATTTTCCTGGTTTTCCGACTGATGCAGCAAGCTGAGAGCCGTGCTCTTCCATCCACGATTTGTTGTGAAGGGCCATTCACGTTTTCGGCTGTCTCGCAGACGGGTATGGTCTGTGTAAGTCTTCCGATGGATCCATTGCCTGGGATGTGCTGTTGTCTCCCCACGTTTGTTGGTATTGTACGTTGATACATTTTGGGACTGTTGTTTTCCCCATGCTGTGAGCCGTGTTTGCTGCTACATTTTGAGGCTGCTGTGGATTGTTTGGAATCGTTTTCCCTGTTAAGCTGTAATAGCTGATTGATTGCATGTGTGCAATGGTTGGTCTTCAGACTGCGTTGGGAGCAGGGATGGGGGCTTTGTTTGCTCGATAAAACTGGTGTTTGGAAACCACACAGACAGAGCTACAGGGTTGACTTTCTTCTCCACAACCCCTGAATAGCACTAGAAGGGAACGCAGGGCTTGAGGGACTGTGTAGCAGAGAAGGGACTGATTCCTTGTGTTGGGTGTCTTAGAAGTCAGGCTAGTTTTGGTGTAGGTGTTCTTGGCTCTGTATTGAGCCCACTAGCTTAGCATTTAGCCTTTCCCAACTCCTTGATGGCCTGATAAACCCAATTGTGTTGGCTTGGCTGTGTTTTGTATATCCTTGGCTATGTGTAAGCCTCCTAGTTCTCTTATTCCTTGGTGAATCATGCCCGGCTCGGGGGTGGCAGCGTTGCTGAGAGATTAAGGAGCACGCTGGCCTACAGTTGGGTGGAACGTTGCAGCGATGTAGCTGGTTGCGGAGCGAAGTTTCCATAAGATAAGTGATTTTGCACATTTTTACTTCTGCACTATATTTCAGTTAATGATAATGTTGAACATGTTGAATGAATGCTTGAATGAATGCACGTTAATTCCGCTGTGCAAGATACATAATTGTAGCTGTGAATGTTGAATAATTGCATCTGTGCATGATAAATATTCATGTGTGCTTAGTTTATAGCTGTGTGTGATAAACAATGGCATTGGTGCATGTTTTATTTCAATGTATTTCCGTTCAGCATTCTGTTTCAGCAATTTTGTGCATACGCAAGTTCATGGGGCTCTTAGCCCGGATGGTTAACGCCATGGGTCGCGTCCTCTTCGCCGGTCGGAGGCACGGGGACGTGACAATAATCCGCTGACGTACTCCGGGACATGCAATTTCTCTTCTTCTTGGACGCCAAGTCTAGCCATGAGTCGATAGAACTCGTCGGTGTAACTCTCCACGGACTGGTCTTTCCATTACCTTAGTTGTTGCCACTTCTTATACTATTGTTCAATGTATTTGGGCGGGTAGAACTCCTTTCGGATGTACTTCACAAATTTATCCCATGTGTCTATGGGGTCTCCTTCTCGCTCCATCTTTGTCAATAGATTCTCCCACCAGCAGTGCACAAAGGTTGACATCTTTAAGGATGGAATGGTGATCTTTTCAACTTCCGAGAGTTTATTCACAGAGTAATAGGATTCTATTTGTTGTACCCAATTGTCTACGGATTCCGTGCCAATCTTTTCTTCAAGATTCAGTATGTCCAGATTCATTTGCACCTTGAATGAATTGATTTTTTCGGAGTGCGATCTCATCAAGGATCCTCCGAATGTCGAAGCAAATCATGTGAGAATTTCATTGAACTGAGCAAACATTTCAGTTTGTTATCGAGCCAGTGCTTTTTCTATGAGTTGCTATGTCTTGTCAGTTGCAAGACTATTGTCTATTTCTTCAGTGATCTTCTCTGAAGTCAAATGTAGTGTCTGCTTGAATTGTTGAGTTTGCGAGTGTATCTAAACAAGCATAAGTCAAGTAACTTCGATAGAAGTGTCTACACAACTTAAGCTCTAAATCTGCTTTAATACCAATGATCTGGGTGCCTAGGCGCACGACGAAGGACAAGAGTTTGATTGAATGAATCGAAAACTGTTATGGCGAAAGCATAATAAAATACGCAAACCAGGAAATACACTACACAGACATAAAGTAAACGCAGACAAAATGCAATAATTCAAACCAAACTTTGTTGTTATATTACTGCTCTATTACTTGCTTGTATTTTACAATAGTGTGCATGCTTATATAGAATGTTGAAACACTTGGGTGACTACCCGTTACGTTCAGTTACAAAGAAGTTAAAACGGTTCGAAAGTTCAACCGTTACAAACGACTAGAAGATAGACAGCCTGCCGTAGTCGTGTCGAGATGTTGGAGTCTAAGATGCATGTCAAAATGCGAAACTTGTTGAGGTTGTGTCGAGGTTCGGACTTGTCGAAGTCGATGCTTAACCTGTCGAGGTCGACAAACATGCCAACTGCTGGGTGGATCAAAAATCTTCCCAAGATATAGGAGCTCCTCATCGCATCCTCCCAACCTAAGACTTATTTCAAAATTATCTTACAAAGTATGGCACAACGCTATCTAGGGAAGAAGATTCCCCAAAATAGGGAAACGGTTGTTTAATCATTAAGTAGTTTGTTTATTTGGCGTACATTATACATTTCCACTATAATTACCTTGGACATAAAAAGGACCGGTGGCCGTGATTATGGATTGTGAAGGCTCCTTTAAAACCCAAGTTATATGTTTATTTTTTTGATCTCAAGCCTAGATAAAATAATTCATAGTGATTTTCACTTGCTGAAAAATACTTTAACAGCTCACTAATTAAATTATACTGTTGAGACATATTAACAAAAAATTACAATGGAACCAAAATAGAAAACATATCACAAATACATGCACAAATTTCTGCCCTCCAAAATCAGCTTTGTATTCATTAAATTCCAAGTTTTCAAGGACTCCCTTATTAGGAAATGGCCCTGAAAATACACAACAAACCTGGAAAAATATACCCTTCAAAAGACCAACTTCCTCTCCAAATCTGCAAAAACAAAAAACAAAAAAACCAGAATTTTTTTGTCTACAAAAATTGTCCTGCTTCCACGTACCGTACTGTACAGTTGTAGACCCTGTTTCTGCACTTCTTATGTTGCTTATATGTGCCTCTGTCAAACTGGTATGGCTTCATGTTTCTCCTGAATTGTTGTATTTTTGCTCCTTGGCCAAGAAATCAATAACTACTTATTTCCGACCTTGGATGAAAGTCCTTCACCCTTGGCCCGAGAGACTGAAAATCAAAAAGTCATTTTCTTAATTCCCACTCAATGCTTGAGTCTCTCTCTTGTCTTTCTCTTCTCCCCTTACCTGTCTTTTATACTTTTGGAATGAACAAAAACTCTAACTCCAATGGGTGAGATTAGATCTCACTCACTTGAGATCAACAGTTGTGATTCATTTAATTAATTTAAATCACCAATGCCCCAAAACTTAGGCATTTCTCCAAATTAACCCCAATTACTTATAAAAAGGCATTCACTTTAATGATTCATTTAATTAAAGCGAATTTCCTAAGTCCCTGAGAGGTCATGGTGACGATTCCCATGGACAAGACACCACCCCATGGAAATGCATGTCCGAACTACAAACATCAACAGTATGCACATGGGTGGACTTGGAAAACAAGTCGTTAACCAGGGATGGTCTCGTGAAGACAATTTGTAGGCACTGGCCTATCTTCACTATGCAATGAAAGTGCTGAAACAACCCAACCTCTCTTCCACAACTACCATTTTTCTCTGGAGGTATGGGATCTGATTAAAGGAAAGTATCCAGGATCAAAACAGTGGAAAGGAAATGGAAAGTAGGAAACCCTCGAGGACTGGTTTTGTGGATACAAAGGCAGAGAGGGCATTCTATCTCTGCCTATTTATTTCATATGGTCCATATCACTATGTCAGAATGCAAAAATATTTAAGATATTAGCAGCCCCTTGGAGGTCCAATACAAACTAAACATACTCTAGACTTGTTTCCTTCATTGCACCCCTAAGTTGCACGAAATGGGGAAACGGGTGAAACGTGACCGCCCCCCCCAAATTTTGGAAACGGGGAGACATGGTGTATATATATATATATATATATATATATATATATATATATGAGCAAGAATATTTTTTANCAACAAATCATTGCCTACGTTGAGATCTTATTCATCAATAAGACCCTATGCCTCCCTCCTCTAGGCTCTAACCTTTGCCTCTACCTCAAATTTTAAACTTGATCCTCCAAGGGCATTAGTCAACAGCTCAACACCCTACAATTTTGATGAAACTTCCTAATCCAATTGTTAAAATAAGGTAGAAAAAGCTTCCCATGCTTAATAAGTGACCTTCTTTGAGTGAAGAGTATATTTTTCTTAATGTCATGACAAAGGAGTTCAACAATCAACGCCGCCAACATAAAGGTACAAATAGGGGTTGATGTGCTTGATTAAATACCAATTCCATACCCTCACACATGATAGAATCTGGTGGAAACTTTGCAATCCTGAAATCCTGAAAACTATTAAGTTTGCTGAATTTAGAATGGGATCTAAAATTATACCTTTTGCATAATGGTAATGTTAAAAATTTAAGTAAAAGGATGGAAAATAAAAGATAAGAATTTAACATTACCATTAATATCACCAAAACTACTGCTCCATGGCAACATTTTTTGGAAACATGACCTCATTGATTGCAGCCGTATCGGAAACGGGTTTCCGTACGGACGAAACGCATTTCCATCTCGACAACATGTTTCGTCCATACGGAAACGCATTTCCGGGCCATACGGTACACGTTTCAGAGTTTCGAAATGGGAAACGCTGGAAACAGGGTTGGGGCCCACGTTTCCAGCAACATAGGTGCACCCCAAGCAAAAGCAAAGGATGATTCCTTCTATTACCTTGGATCACTCCCAACACATTGGATTCTTCTATGGACTTGAAATGGGAAACCTGAAATAGGAGGCACAGGAGGTGTAATCTATTTTTCAGCCATTCACAAACTTTCTTTCAATGTGGTCTGGGAACATGCACAAACAGGGCAAAGATAGCCACTGCTCATCTACTAATGAAATTGGCATTGGCAAATGGAATTAAAATTATAAAGGTATGTAGGGAGTCTCAGCTCATTGTAAATTGGCTATCCGGCAAAAACTCAGGTGAAGCAGTTAGCATTAGTTTATTGGGCTCTAAAGGCCACCCGATTAATTATCACATTAGAGGAAATCTCTTTCCAGCATGTTTACTGAAAATGAAACAGAAGCAGACAAAATAGCAAAGGAGGTAGCAACCTTGGCACCAGGACAATTGATTTTCTGGGAGAGTGGAAGGAGGGGGATGAAGGTCCCCAAACAACTCTGATAGATGACTGACATCATTTGCAGTTTTGTTGGTTGGATTTCTGCACATAATTTCAACTACTGCTGGTAATTGCAACCTTTTTTGACATTAATATCTGATGACATAAAAAACATAGATACTCAACACCGTGCTAGACTTGGAAGGACCATAATGGTATCTTTAGGACAAATTTTGTAACCTCTCAATGAGCATATAGATCTAAGCTTCATGAAGCATTTACAGTGTAACCTTTATTAAAGTAATATGAAGTGTCTGGCCTTTTCCAGTGGAAAAACACACAAACATATAAATGGTGCTAAAGTGATAAAATGTGGCCAAGTCCTAGACTCTAAATATACAAAATACATGCAAAAGACACAACTATACATCGCAGACACAGTCAAGTAAAATGCAAACATACATATCGCACATTATATTCAACCATTCTCACTATAATACTGTTTTTTGCTTAATCTGTAACCTGTTAAGAGCAAGACTTTGCCAGTTCCAGTTATTCTAGCAAGCAGAAGAAAGAATACAATAACAACTTTTGGACTGGTCCTTGATGCAAACTGTTTCAGTGAAGGGGAAAGCAGAGATGTAGCTAATCTCACGGCAGTATAAATTGTGAGAGTTAAGCCATTACTGATCAATGACTGGGATAATAAAAATAAAAGAATGGCCTTCGCCTATAGCCTATAGGTGATTCAGCACACTGGCCTTTTCTTTTGTGAAGAAAATAATTCCTTTAACTATCAAGATAAACAAGGCATGCACATACAGGGCATTTTATACAGGAGGGTGGGAGCATAGGCAGCCTCCAAAAGCAAAGGGACCAAGCATCTAATAAAAAACTGCCATTGCTGATAGTACAAAATTGCCACACAGGCTTAGAAGCTGTACACAAACATTAAGAAACAATAATATCAAATCCCTTCAGCCAGCTAGGCCACACACTATGAAAAGTTCTGAATTCAATAAACAGAAGTCATGCTGTTGACAGAATCAAGCCCGCATCGTCATGGTCCTTCAGGGATGGCCCCCAACCATCTTGTGCAGGTTCAGGGTCCATGATAATGGGCTCCCACCCATCATTTACATGCTCAGGCTTGGAAGGCTAGCATCCTGGCCTGAATATTATGTATGTCATTAGTCAAAATTACCTTGAAAATCATGACCACGAGGAGAGACACGAAAATGCTCTTAGAACAATGTAAAGGGTTTTAAATGTTTACTCAATTCTAGGGTTGAAGATGCCTGAAATCAAATCTGTTCTATTATCCTATCACTTCAATCAAACCTTTCTTAATAGCATTCCAATAATTAGATGAGTTGCTGGTAATGTTCAGGTATAAAAATGTGACTCTTCAGCAGCTCTCCTCCTGACATATAGGATCCTTCCCCAGTACAAAGAATAAAGTATGTATGGAATATATATTTGCATACACTAAGGATGTGATGCACCCTTTTAATAAGGGATGTGTGGAATAAAATATTTACAATAATTTCTCTCATTGATATCAATATTGAATGTATTTCTTTACTCAAAGAAAACCATCATTAACCTTTTAATTATATATAAAAAAGGAGTACATTGAAAAAGCATTGCCCATCATTAACCTTTTAATTATATATAAAAAAGGAGTACATTGAAAAAGCATTGCCCACTTGGGGACTGTCAAAAATAAGACCAATATCCAAGATGGAAATTGTCTTTCTTACCTATACATTCATCAACAGCATAATGCTTTCATCGGCAGAATTAATCTACATCATTTACAACAACATAAAATTTCATAAGAAAACTCAATGGTAGCCTGAGATTCTAGAAACTTTGGCATGAAAGGAAGGGTTCTTCATTATCTTCAATCATCAGATATAATCAACATCAATCCAAGACTCCAAAAAACCTTTAACATCTAGACATCAATAGTTCTTGGAGGGAGTGATTCTTCCACCAGTGCTCTCATCTCCTTGAACAGCAATGAGCCAGGATGCCTTCATGACAGAGTCAAACACTTTCCAATGACTGGTTCATATTTTCCCTGTGTACTTGAAATGCCTTTCATAATCAAGTCTTAGTGCCTGAAGTGCACTCCGACGAGGACCCTCTACAATATCAAAAGAAATTTTCAATTCAAACATGTACATTGTATTTTTTGTCAGAAATAAAAAGTTACAGCCATAACTATATAAGACAATATCAGCATCTAGTTATTTTTTTAGAAACTATCATTGTCTTTTATGATGCACTATGCTTGGTTCAATAATTTCAATGCCGATCCTTTTTTACATTGTTGAAAGTAGAAATTAACTAAAATAACAAGGTAATTATTCAGTATCCAGATTCCAGACACCCTTTCAACTAAAACTATTATAAATGCCCATGGGAGTGTAGTCTAGCAGCAAACAGCAAGGTGATTGGGTTTGTATTAACATGAGGACCCGGGTTCAAAACCCCCCAGGTTGGTGTGGATGAGACCAGGTACAAGTCCTTGGTGATTTTGACAGCATAGATATGCTCCTCGTAGCACAGCAATTTAGCCAAAGAGATTTTATAAGTATTTCCTAATTTACCAGGATACGGATATAGATGCAGATCTGGATCTGGATATAGATCCACCAGATTTTATAAATGCCAGGATCCGGATAAGGCAGAGAAACTGCAAGTACAAAAATAAAAACTTATTTTTATGATTAAAAAAATAGAGTTAAGAATCAAAGCCATTTAGGAATCACAACAGTAGAACTATAAGTTATTGCCAAAAAAGAGAGTTCTCATGCATATTTCCATTAGCCATCCATGCACCATAACTGATAGTTTAATAAGTTATAACCATAATTGATAACTGATCATTTTGAAGACCATTTCAGCATGAGCATGAAGCAGGTCATAACAGTGTTTTTGTGTGCCATGTCCACATGTCCATATCAGTAGTCAATAAAGTGGTTTTCTGGAAGTCTATAGCAGGAATAAGTAACAATGTGGGTGAAGTGAGCAACAACATAGCACATAAGAATAGATCAGACCTTGACCATACTGATAGATGAAACCTTGAGATCTGCCCTTGATAAATCAGACTTTGAGAGCAGATTTTGACATAAGTATAGATCAGACCTTGAGAGCAGATCTTGACATAAGTATAGATCAGACCTTGACCAGGAATGGGATTTAAGGTTTTGCCTTTAAGGCATTTAGAATTTTGGGATTTTTTCATTAAAAAAATATTGTTTGGGGGATTGGTGGGTCAAAAAAGAACGGGAAGATTTTGGATCCAGTTCAAAATTTCAAGATCCATTTTATTTTCCACAGGATCCATTTCATGGACTCAAAATCAATTTCCTTCACCAGGGGGTTTACTTCCTGGACAGAACCTAACGTATCTGAACCAGATCTATAGACCTCACACACAAGGGTGGTGGATCTAGTAACACAGGTATTTCCCCCAAATAAACTATTATAAACCATAAAGTTACAAACTATTTACCACACAAAATCAGCATTTCCCTAAGATTGTAACATAATGCTTGTGTTTCATTGACTCCCATTTATAAAATACATACAACATTCTCACCCTCTTAGCTTAGTAGATTCATAGTAGCAATGATAAAAATTTGTAAAGCAATAAACACTCCCAAAGTATACAAAATTGAAAAATCATACTCAAACAAAGAACAATCAACATATAAAAAAAATTTAGCGAAGTTGCATAAAACATGGAAATGTATACTAGTTTCAGAAACAGGAACACCTGGAAACATGCTATCTTGCAATAAAATAAGAATGATAGGTTAAATTGTAGGTAGTTTTAGAAATGCATTAGAGGCTAATTTGTCTTCAGCATAGTTGAAAAAATTGGCATCAGCAAAAAATCGGCAAGGGTCCCAAATACAACTTCTCGGCAACATTGGCAAAAAAAATCGGAAAAAATAGGCAAACCACAGCAAACTATAAAAAATACAAAATATATTCATTTTTTTCAGAATTTTAAACAGATAAAGCAACAACAACATCAGAGAAACACATTGCCACGTAAATATGGAACTAAGTTGTCAGGAAACTTGGGGACGGGGACAGGGATGGGTTCGGGTACAGGGACGGGGACGCTACTTTTTGAAACAGGGTACTTGGGTAGTCAGGGGTACTATATATATATATATATATATATATATATATATATATAATAAAAAAAACATGTCACAGTCACATCATACATGCATATTTCAGATTTCTTCATAAATTATGAATCATGATTCATAATTCTAAATTTAATGATTCTTTGAACAATGAACATTCACATAAAAATTTGATAAATCATTGTACTATGCAGCTGTAACAAACAGTCAAACTTAGACCTGAAGGTACACTTGAAATCTTATTTTAAACATCTAATTGTACTGCTGTTACAGGCAATAAAAAATCGCAAATTGCCAAATATATTCCTGGTTTGATTTGAGTGTATATCTCAGTATTAAATACATATGTATATTTTTTATGTGCACGTTTGGTAGTCAAATTATGTTCCACGAGTGCTGAACACAAAATCATAAAAACATTCAGTGTAAATCAATGCAAAATCAGTCTACCAGATTTGGACAATATTCAGTGGAATTTGAACAGTGTTGCAAAGTGTTTGACATATAAGTCCTATATCAGACTCAATACGAAGTTAGCAAAACATTAGTTCAGATTTGGTTGGGGGTCATTACATTTTCCCCAGCAAATTGCATTTTACTGAGTTGGTCGTACCCCCGGAGTAGCCAAACATGGGGTATGAAATAGAGAAACTCTATTTCTTACGGAAAAACCCAACGTAAATAAAATAAATAATCCATGTATGGATAATAAAATATATTTTATAAGATAAGATAAGTGATGATATTACAATGAGAACGACGTTTGTATAAATACCCATACTGGGTTCCTTTTTGTAAAGAGGCATAACCTTTCATCAAGGTGCCTCTTCATTAATTATTAGTTCATCATAATTATTAATGTTTAATTATTATATATATATTTTGTTCATTACATCGCCTTCCCCTTAAGGGAAACTTTGTCCTCAAAGCTTTATTGAAGACAAGGCAGGCGTCTGATGTCTTGGTTGTAATGTCATTTCTCGATCCTTTATTTTAGTACCTGTGACACTTGAGGAAATGAGATGATACGAGTTATGAATTTACTGGATGAAATGCTGCATCGTCTGTGATGTGGTCCATCTGAGGTCTATTTTCATCAAAGGTGATCGTTGATCGTCTTGTTGGATAAATCTTCCTGTTTTTTGTTGAGGTTGTAGATTTTGTGTTCTTTCACTTTTGAGTTTATAACCCTTTTGTTTATGTTCATTTTGACCCTGTCATTGGTCAAAATGCTTTTTGTAATTTGGGTGTCGGTCAGGATTTCTTGTTGCTTGTTTTTCTGTTGGAATGACTTTCTTTTGAACTATGATGGGAAACGAATTTCTATTTGTTTCCTCAACTAGAATTTGTTTTCTGGATAGTCTAGATGCTTCCTTCTAGATTAATTTGTGCTCTAATAGGTTATTTTTATCCTGAATCTTCTCAAGCCTTCCAACTTGTGACTGTTTGTCTTTTTTTAACCTCTCGATTTGATCCTCTAGTTCTTGATTAACCTTCTTCATGGCGGAATTTTCTTCATATTTTCCCAGTAATTTTTGCTGGAGAGCTTGAATCTTCTCTTCTAACTTTTTACTGCATTGAACTTTATCCTTTGCCTTCTTGATTTGCAAAAGTAATTTCTGATTATGATCTCTTAAACGAAAGATCTCTTCATCTCGTTCTTGAATGTCCTTGTCGAACTTATTTCTCGCAATTTCAAATTCCTTAGTTTGTTTGGTGGGACTCCCGAATACGATCTTTCAATTTGGTATTTATTAAATCATTAAAATACTTCTCCTTGCATTTTCAAATTGTAATTTTTGATTGCTTTCCTTGTAGTATCCTAATTCGCTTTCAAGTTTTTGCTAAGTTACCGGAAACGTTTTAGCAGGCCTAGGAAAGGTCGTTCCCTGTTTCGGATACTGAAACAGAGGGGATAAGGCAGTGATATGTTTCAAGCTGGTACAAATACGTTTCAGGTTGCACGGATACGTTTCAAGCAATTTATGATACGTTTCAGGCAAATCTTGATACGTTTCTGGCAAACCTTGATACGTTGCATGGAAATTGTGATAAGTTTCACCCAAAAACTGAAACGTTTCAAGCAAATCATGACGTGTTTCATCTATTTTAACTTTTAAAAATTGAATTTTTTATTTTTACTGCTGTTTATAGGAACTTTAAGAGGCCCACTACCCCTCCAACAAGTCCAATCTAGTAAACCAAGTGGTTCCCTCTCTCATAAACACACAGAAACCTGAAAATGATTTGCAGCCAGCAGCCCAACAGACTTGCTAGAAGGACATGTTGAGCAACTTGCTGGTTTAGTGCTTGAGCAATGAGTGAAGGCATGAAGCTATTTCTAATTTCAGATATGACCTTTGTTCTTGCTTGGCAGTTGATTTCGTTTCAATATGAAAGTTTTAACAGCTCAATAGTCAGCCCCATACAAAAATAAATTGAACCGTAAGCCTCTTCTTCAAGTCAAAACCACATAAAATTTACTACCCGTGACTTAACTTTGAAGTTTGAACTTAAAACGTTGAAGTCTGAAGATTGACGTGTAAGCAAGTGTGAGCAAGGCACATCTACAGTGTTAATCTTGGGTTGAATGATAGTCCATTTTATCACTGCTCTCAGGCTTCAACTTTGTAACAACTTTGAACTTTGGTTAAGCCATGTTTTCTTGGCCAAAACTGTAGTGCTAAGTGGAGTTTTAAATTTTTAAATGAGTTTTAATGAATCCGAGTCTGAATAAAACAAACTGTTGCTTTTCATCTCAATCCAAAAAGCTGCCACCAATTCCTAAAATTCTCAGCTCTGGAAAAGATAATCATTAAATTTTTAATATATCAATGTATCATCATTTTGCTATCAGATTCTATGTGAAATACTATGTGAAATTGTGAATAAGCCTAGATTTGGTCAAAGGAATGCTCAGGCATGAACATTGAAAACAGGACAGGTCTAAACGGTCATTACAAAGTGCTTCAGGTAAATTTGAAATATCATTATCTTGAAGTATATACTTCTACAGGAAATTCCAATGTTCCCCCAAGTTTCCGGGACGGGGGGACACGGGAGCGGGGAAACACACACTCGGGACGCGTGGAGACCACCCCCAAATTTAGGGAAATTCGAGGGGGACGTAAAAATGTACCTTGCACTGTAAATTTATGGAGTCAATATATGCTGCTAGCCTGCCATTGGTCTATAAAATTTATGAGTTAAAGCACATCTATTTCTCCTAACCATCATACTTAACACTAGCCAGTGATCATGCTTTAATTTTGAAATTTTTTGTTATTGTTCACAAATTGTTAAATAGTCAACAGAGTGTTGCATTGACAGATTCTGATTCTTATTTGTTGTTTTTACAACCATAGGCATTTTAATTCTAAATATAAATGGTGAATGGTAAATTATGAATTGAAAGTTTGATGTCTCATGGTTTTCAATTTTTTTCATATATATATATATATATATATATGTGTGTGTGTGTGTGTGTGTATGTGTGTGTGTCGTTTCCCCTCTGTATCGTATCCAGCTTTTTTGAAAATTTATTGTATCCATTTACCTCCCTGTATCCGTATCCATTTTCGTACCCGCTTCAGTCCAACTTAGAGTTTCTATGATTGCAACTGTGAGTTACCTTGCTTGTCTTTCATGATAAAATCTTTCCCACATATTGGGAAGGAGCGATTGCGATTCTTAAAAACTGTCGGGTATTGGAATTTCATTTGTTCGGGTACACAAGGTACTCCCAAAAGACCGAACACCTTGAGCAACCGCTTCACACAAATAGATCACAAATCAACACACCGATGTTTGTCACGTGGTTAAAACCCTCGAGAGGGAAACAGTCCACAGCTCCAGCCAAATAGCTACTTGGAGCAATTTATTATGCAAAAGAAAGAAAGTTACATGAGCTTCTCATAATCATTCAACTAGCCAAGGACCCTCTATGCTCTTTAGATAGAGATCATAGACCAATCGGGTGTTAAGCCACGGATCAATGGTAGGTATGATCTAAGAGAAGTTGAACCATTGGATCACTCTATGTCTAGAACATATCGTGACTGTCAGATTAGAATATTTACAAATGCATACTAAAGAAACACACTTTTACCTAACGGATATATTACACAAGTTGATCTTAACTAACTCCTAAGTGTCTAAATATCCTAACATCCCCCCTTAAGAACAACTTGGGATAGGATTGAAGGATTTACAAAAGTGACACTATTAGGAGAAGGAAGGAGGCATTAGAGCCTATCCCCCCTTAAGGACACATTCCTGAACTCCTAACATAGACCAAAGTTTAGAAAACTTCGCTTCTGTAAGAGACTTGGTGAAGATGTCTGCAACTTGATCATCTGTAGGGAAATAGAGAACTTCAATAACACTATCATGAACAAGATTTCTGATGAAGTACATGTGTAGCTCAATGTGTTTGCTGCGCTGATGTGGAACTGGATCTTTGGCAAGCTTGATGGCACTTTGATTGTCGCACCAAACTGGAGTAGGCTGCTGCTGCTCGAATCCAAACTCTGAAAGGATCTGTCGAAGCCATAAAGCTTCCTGACTGGCATTAACTACGGCTCGATATTCTGCTTTTGCTGAAGAAAGAGCAAGAGCTTGAGCTTGTTGTTTCTTACAAGCCCAAGTGACAGGTCCAGATCCTAGACTGAAAACATAACCTACAGTAGACTTTCAATCATCAGGATCGCCGGCCCAATCTGAATCAATGAAACCAACCAACAAAGGTTTCCCCCCTGTACTGTAATGGATCCCAAATTGAATTGTACCTCGAATATATCGAAGTATTTTTTTTGCTGCTTTCCAGTGACTTTCATGAGGAGTTTGCATATAACAGGCAACACGACCAACGGCAAAGGAAAGGTCAGGACGGGAATGAGTCAAGTATAAAAGACTACCAACAAGCTGATGATACAAGGTGGCATCTACTTCAGGGGAAGTACAAGTGGCAGAAAGTTTGACTCCAGACTGGAAGAGAGAAGGGGCTGGTTTACAATCTTCCATGTGGAAGCAACGAAGAAGGTCACAAGCATACTTAGACTGGGAAAGAAAGATTCTTTCTTTGGTTTGCAAGACTTGGAGACCAAGGAAATAATGCAAATGTCCTAAGTCTGACATTTCAAAATTTTGCTTAAGACTGGATTTCACATGGGTTATAAGTTTAGGGTCACTACCAGTAAGGATAAGATCATCAACATAAAGAACAAGTATGATGAGATGGTTTCCTACTTTCTTGGTATCGACATTGGGGTCAGAATGTCATCTAAAAAAACCAGTGTCAAGGAAAAAGCTATCCATTTTCGCATACCAAGCTCTAGGAGCTTGCTTAAGGCCATATAAGGATTTCTTAAGGAGACAAACAAGGCTAGAGTTATTCTGAACATATCCAGGAGGTTGTTCCATGTAAATTTCCTCATGTAAATCACCATGTAAGAAGGCAGACTTGACATCCATTTGATGGACTTCCCAGTTATGTAAGGCTGCAAGGGAAAGAACAAGGCGGATGGAGTTCATTTTTGCTACAGGGGCAAAGGTTTCATTGTAGTCAATCCCTTCAACTTGGGAAAAACCTTTGGCAACTAACCTTGTCTTAAGCCTTTCAACACTTCCATCTGATGCATACTTAGTTCTGTAGACCCATTTACATCTGACAAATTTTCTTCCTTTTGGAAGAGGAACAAGATTCCAAGTATCGTTCGCCATTAAGGAACGATATTCTTCATCCATAGCTGCATCCCAATCTGGATTTCCTGAAGCTTCTGCAAAAGTTTCTGGATCATGATTCTCGGAAACTTGAGCCAAAAGGGAAGAGGCTAGCTGAAACTGAGAACGAGTTCGACATTGATCTCTAGGATCACCGGCAAGATCACCAGCTGCTTCACATGTTGAATGGACCCATCGAGGAAGCATTGGTGCTGGTGCAATTGGAGGAACATGAGCAGGCGGAGGTGGATTTTCATCCTCACTGTCATCATTAGAAACTGGAGTTGGAAACCTATCAAGGAAGTTGGAAGAAGAAGAAGAAGGCACAATCGTCGAATCAGGCTCGCAAGCCAAGAGATTTTCATCAAATTTAACATCTCTTCTAATGATCATATCATGTGAATGGGGTTGAAGAAGTCTATAACCTTTTACATCTTCAGAAGATCCAACAAATATGCACTTTTCACTTTTAGGCTGCAATGCTTTCCGTTTTTCATCCGGAATGTGAGCCCATGCTTCACAACCAAACACACGAAAGTGACTTACATTTGGTTTAATTTTACTCCATGCTTCTTTCGGTGTTATACCTTGTAAAACTTTAGTGGGTGTGCGATTAACTATGTAATTTGCACAATTTATGGTCTCAGCCCAATATTGAAGACTTAGTCCCTTAGATTGGATCATACAATTAGCCATTTCTTTTAAAGTGTGGTTCTTTTGTTCAGCTACACCATTTTGTTGTGGTGTATATGGAACAGTGTGTTGTTGTTGGATTCTTTGTTCAGTGCAGAAAGTAGTGAACGTGTTGTTAACATATTCTCCTCCATTGTCAGATCTTAACTTAATAATTTGATGACCAGATTGTTTTTCAACAAGGGCCTTGTAGGCCAAGAACATGTTAAATACTTTGCTCTTAAGTTTTAGGAAGTAAACCCAAGTGCGTCTGGAGTAGTCATCAATGAAAGTTAAGAAATATTAGAAACCAAAAAAGGAAGCAGATGGAAGAGGACCACACAAATCACTATGCACAAGCTCTAAAGGAACCGAGGCGTGCCAAGAGGCACGTTTGTCAAAATTGTCTCGACGATGTTTTTCGAGCACACAACCGGAACAAACACCATCCTTGCAAGATACCATTGGAAGACCAGTCACCATATTGTCTTTACATAGTTGTTGCAATGAGCGATAATTTAAGTGACCAAATCGCTCATGCCAAAGTTTGCTCAAGTTATCACTATGAGCAACAAAAACTGAAGGAAAAGGTGATGACCCAAAGTTGTTAAATTTGTACAACCTGATAATATCATCAACAGTTCCAGTAGCAAGGACATTTTGAGGATTTTTACAATCCTTGATTACAACTTGGTGAGGTGTAAAAGTCACAGTTTTACCTTCACCTGAATGAGTAATTTGATAGACAGATAACAAATTGCAGGAAATTTTTGGAACACATAGTACATCACTAAAATGACCATTTTCTACTGGAACTGTTCCAGATCCTACAACACTTAGCGATCTATCATTACCAACAAATATTTGTTTGGTGTTACATTCATGCATAGCAGAAAATATGGCTTGATCCTTAGCCATATGATAAGATGCTCCAGAATCAATAAGCCATTCATTTGAAGTAGAAGAAGAAGATGCAGTATAAGAGTAACCAAAAGCACAAAGTGCATGTCCATGAGAGTTAGATTCTGAAGACGAATCTATGCTGATGTGGTGCTTCTTCATTGCTGCTTCCAAGGCTGCCATCTTCTTGAAACACTTAGATTCATCATGATTATCTTTTCCACAAAAATTGCAATGACTCTCAGTCTTCTTTCCTTTTTGCTTGGATCCTTTGTCATTTTTTAAAGGAGCTGACTGAGAGGGTTTAGGACCCTTGTTGTTTGGCTTATTATTGCGAAAAATCTGTTTCTTTGGAGGCTTGGACTTTTCTTTATGTTGGGACAAAAAGGCTTTCCCAGATGTATCTGTATTGTTAATTATCCTAAGATGAAATAGCTTATCTTGCTCTCTAATTAAAGAATCACAAAAGGATTCAAGACTAGGCTCTTGATAGCTAGCTGCAGTCAAGGATTCTTTCATGGAGTAGAATGAAGATACAAAATACAGATTATGCAGGTCTAAGTTTGGAAAGAATATGATAAATACATTGTTTGTCTTCTTTCTTAATCTTGCATTCTGCACATAAAAGTCTAAGAGTTTTATACTTAGATAAATAGTCTTCAATGCATGAAAAATCATTTGGATTCAAGGAAAACAACTCATTCTCAAGTTGATGACCCCAAATTTCATTGTGTTTACCAAACATAGATTCCAACTTTTCCCAAGCTTTATCAGGTTCATCAATTCCAGATATGTGGAATCGCAAATCAGTAGAGATTGACATCCCAATCAATCCACGAGCTTCATCACATCTATTTGCCCATTTAATTTTCTTATCATCATCAGTGGGTTCTGTTTCTTTCCCTGAGGTTATTCTAAAAAGTCCCCTACTTCGTAGAACATCCTCCATACGAGATTTCCACGAGAAATAGTTAGAACTTGTAAGTATAATATCACAAGGAGCGGCCATACTGTAAAATAATGGCTGAAAAAACAGAAACTAACTATCTGGTGGAAAGAGCTCGAAAAAATATGCAGTTTTAAAAAAAACTGATTATGGATGATCAAATTATGCTTGATCAAAGAAAATGTTGAAGATGTCCCCAATAGTGATGTGGCAGATATTAACTTGACCAACTAAAAAAAAGAACCCCCTCTTCCCAAGATCAACCTTTGACAATCACTTTACAATAAAGTTGTTTTGAAGTGAATCACTTTTGTAGAATAAGTGAGGTTCACTTTTACAATAATGTTACTTTTAAATAGTGCGGCAATAAATTAAAAGACTTAAGTGACTCACTTTTTGTTTTATTTTATTTATGTGAGATGCACTTTTACAATAAAATAACTTGAAAATAGAAATTGCATGCACTAAAAAGTAGCTTAATAAGACTTGAACTCAAGACCTATTAAGGAATAAAGCAACTTTGGACCAAGTGAGCTAAGTTTAAAAGGTACGTAAAAGAATGGAAAGAGGAAGGGGACCTTTTTTTTTTTTTCTCTTCTCTGTCGTTCTCCGTGCTTGCCTTTTTTTCCCTGCGAATCACAAAAAAAACGAAAAACAAAAACAAAACAAAAAAAATTTCCACACAATGGAATTAGATCTTGGTTAGCTTACCCGGAAAGTCTACGTTTTCAAGTTTTCTCGTCGTTTCTGATTTGCCGTGATCACACAAGGTGCACAGCAAAAAGCATACGTAGCTGAGAAGACAAGAAAAAAACTTTCCTTTACTGTTTCTGATTCGCCGTGATCGCGCAAGGTGCACGGCAAAGAGCATACGCAGTCAGGGAAGGCAACAATCCAAGACTAAAACAAAAAAGATCTAATAATAAAACTGATAAGATATGAGAGATTTAAAAAAAAAATCTGTCACTGTAACATTATACCTTCAGATTTGCCGAAATGGGTGTTTCTGGAACAATCGGAAACAGTTTTCGATGAAACGAAAACTATTTCCCAATGGAAACGACGCTCCGGTGTAATATCCCAAATCCCGATATTTTCTATTTCTAAACAATTATGCTGATACAACTGGGCATGCAAACTACCATGCAAAAATCCCTATTTTATAGGAAAAATTAGGGTTAGGGTTTGTGAGATAGAATGCACACTTACCACTGATAACTGGCTGGACTGCTTTAGATAAAGTCTACAAGTACTAAGAACTGGATCGGAGAGGAACTGATCTCTCCTGCCTCCGGTGAATGCCCCAGCAGCAAGACGCCCAATCAGAGAAAAAGGTGACACCCTCAAGGAAGGAGGTGTCCGATGGATCCGCCGTTTTGCAGGGCTGATAGCCTTGCTATGCCGGAGAGATTGGTTGGAGTATGCTGAAGTTCTGACACCTCTAAGCAGGATAGCGTCTAGTTTCAGTGAGGCAGCTGCTCACGCCCCTGGGAGTCCGGAAATGTTGATAACGGCTTCGGATGAGCTCAGATGGAGCTGATACTCACGGAGTACCGGAGTATGTAGCTGATGATAAGACTGGTGCCTGAGTTTCGGAAGGAAACTGAGATCTGGAGGCCCCACAGCTGATTAGGGCTTTCTGGCTGAAAACCCCCCCTTACGGCTGCACCGTGCCCCTGCAACAATCTATACCCTGTGCTATATAACTGATGAATGAATGAAGAACAAGTGGTGAACCAGTATGGCTTACCCGGAATGAGACTAGGACAGATGTTTCACTGCCGAAATCCTGTTAGCTGAAGACTCCGTCTCCAACCCCAACTGCTGTGCTACTATCCAAGAGCTTCCCAAAATAATAATAATCATAAGTGAGGTCTCCTCTTGATTTATCCTCTATTTATAAAGTTCAACTGAGCAAAACCTAATATTTGACCTAATTAGGTCACTTTATCTTCTAATTTGCCGTTGACTTGCATGCATGCGGATGGAGACCTAAAAAGTGCATGCATCATTAAATAATGCTTCGGATGGCATGCATGAAGGTGGCCTTTGGCCCAAGTGGCCCTTCTTGACCAAGTGAGGATGCCCTAGATCTTCTATCGATGGCATCAGTCCTGATCTGATTCCCTAGCTATCAGTAACCGCTCGAACCCACAGGAATCACATAGGTTAGCGGTTTTGGGCCTCAAGGCCTAAAAGGAAGAGGACATTACAATCCTCCCCGCTCGAGATTGCTTGTCCTCAAGCAACTTCAAACTGGGATGCTACAATACCTGTTCACCTTCCCAAGTGGCATCCTCTGGCGATAGTTCTTTCCATTGAACCAAATATTCTCTGATCACTCTGTTCCTAAGCTTCCTCTCTCTGGTCTGTATGATCCGTTCAGGAATCAATATCAGTAGTCCTTCATCATCTAAAGGGGGCAATTCGGTAGATGGAGCAATGTGTTGCCCAAG
>LPNX011176437.1:79535-153493 GCA_001517045.1 Pseudotsuga menziesii
TGGCCTCTGGGGGTTTCCTGAAGGTGACAAAACATTCTGCTGCCCATTCTATATCATCCTGTCAAAGCACTGCCTCCATTCTCTGTGACGAGACCGGTTTTGGGGGATAAGTGTTCATGCCCCTCAAAACTACCTGTTTGCCATCTGGCCCGTGAAACTCCATTTCCATTGCTCTGTAGTCTGTAGTGTATTTCCCTATAGAGTAAAGCCACTGAACACCCAATACCACATGAGTATCTGCTACATCCACTACATAGAAAGAGTCTGTCATCTGATAGTTACCCAAGGCAACATTCAGTTTTGGGATCCAGTAGTTGCACTCCATGCTGGAGTTTCCGGCTACTGCTACAGTGAATCCCTCGAACTTCTCGGTCTGAATACCTCGTTTGGCTACCCAAGCGGAGTCAATGAAATTGTGGGTGGCTCCCCCGTCAATCAAAACTCCTACTCTGTGACCCTGCACTACTCCCTTGACCCTGAGAGTATGGAATCTCGGTACCCCCGACAATGTAGCAATGACTCCCTCTGGTGTATCCCCTTGGTGTGATTCCTCTTCTGTGGCCTCCTGCTCATCGTCGTCTTCATCACTGTCTGAATACACCTCAATGTAGTGTGCCTTCGCCTTCCCTGTGCACCTGTGTCCTGGTACCCATGGTTCCTGGCAGGTGAAGCACAGCTTCTTTCTTCTCAAATCTTTCCTGGTGTCCTCATCTAACCAGGTTTTCTTGGGCACATCCTGCTGGAAAGGTTTCCTGTCCTTGTCCCTAACAGGAAAATTGGTTTTCAGAGGGAATTTGTTTTTAGGGACTGAATCCTGAAGATCCCTTGCCCGGCTAATAGCATCCTGTAGAGTGAGGGGTTTGTAGGCTTTCACCCATCCCCGTAGTGGCTCTATGAGGGCCTCAGTGAATAACATAGTCAATCTGCTCTCTGACACATCTGTTACCATGACTGCTAGCCTCTGAAACTCTGAAATGAATGATTCTGCGCTACCAATCTGCTTGAGTTGAGCCAACTTCCTGAAATGGATCTCTGGATCTTTCCTGTCGAACCTCTCCATGAGTTTCTGAGTGAACTCACTGTAAGAATGTATGGTGTTGTGACCCAATGTCACCAGTCCGTGGTACCACCATTCATGAGCCTCTCCATCCAAGTGAAGTGTAGCCAACTTAATGGCGTCTGTCTCTGTCATGGGGTTGAGTTGAAAATAGGTATCCAACTTTTGGACCCATGTTCTCGCTGATCCTCCGCGAGTCCCATCAAAGTTTAGGATGGTTAACTTGCCCAAGGTTTTCTGCAGCTCATAGTTGTGATTGAAACCCTTGTTGAAATTCCTGGGCCTGTTCCTACTCTTCATGTTGCAGAAGTTTGAGAAAGACATAGCAGCATGAAACTCATCCCCTAAGTCCCTGTACTCCTGCAAATAAGCCCCAAAAGGCTCGCTGGGCTCTACCTGCATGACCGGGCCCCCTACTGTATCTGCTAAGAAGTGAGGCATGGTAGGCCTGATAGTAGGTCTGCTGTATATGTGGGGAGTGTTCTGGATGTTGGTGTACGCCATCTTTCCACTGCCGCTGGAAGATCCCCGCTCTACCGATGAGGGGGGTGTACTGCTGATACCTGGTTCCGGTTTCACTGACAGTCTATTGATTGCATCGAGGACTTCTTTTTGTCCTTTGGCTAAGTCTTGCAATGCAGAGACCAAGCTGCGAAACTCCATCCGATCCTCCTCTTCTCCCGTTCCTTTTCCCCTATCCGAATGAATACCTGTCTGTTCCATGTCTGAATTGGTATCCTCTAGCTGGATATCTTCAAATTCTTCTGTGTATCTACTCTTCCTCCTCCTATAGGTTACAAAAGGATCTCCTTCTGTATTCATCTACTTTTCATCTCTTAAGCCCACAGCTGGCCAAGAAAATAGCTCTAATACCACTGTAATATCCCAAATCCCGATATTTTCTATTTCTAAACAATTATGCTGATACAACTGGGCATGCAAACTGCCATGCAAAAATCCCTATTTTATAGGAAAAATTAGGGTTAGAGTTTGTGAGATAGAATGCATACTTACCACTGATAACTGGCTGGACTACTTCAGATAAAGTCTGCAAGTACTGAGAACTGGATCGAAGAGGAACTGATCTCTCCTGCCTCCGGTGAATGCCCCAGCAACAAGACGCCCAATCAGAGAAAAAGGTGACGCCCTCAAGGAAGGAGGTGTCCGATGGATCCGCCGTTTTGCAGGGCTGATAGCCTTGTTGTGCCGGAGAGATTAGCTGGAGTATGCTGAAGTTCTGACACCTCTAAGCAGGATAGCGTCTAGGTTCAGTGAGGCAGCTGCTCACGCCCCTGGGAGTTCGGAAATGCTGATAACGGCTTCGGATGAGCTCAGATGGAGCTGATAATCACGGAGTACCGGAGTATGTAGCTGATGATAAGACTGGTGCCTGAGTTTCGAAAGGAAACTGAGATCTGGAGACCCCACAGCTGATTAGGGCTTTCTGGCTGAAAACCCCCCCTTACGGCTACACCGTGCCCCTGCAACAATCTCTACCCTGTGCTATATAACTGATGAATGAATGAAGAACAAGTGGTGAACCAGTATGGCTTACCCGGAATGAGACTAGGACAGATGTTTCACTGCCGAAATCCTGTTAGCTGAAGACTCCGTCTCCAACCCCAACTGCTGTGCTACTATCCAAGAGCTTCCCAAAATAATAATAATCATAAGTGAGGTCTCCTCTTGATTTATCCTCTATTTATAAAGTTCAACTGAGCAAAACCTAATATTTGACCTAATTAGGTCACTTTATCTTCTAATTTGCCGTTGACTTGCATGCATGCGGATGGAGACCTAAAAAGTGCATGCATCATTAAATAATGCTTCGGATGGCATGCATGAAGGTGGCCTTTGGCCCAAGTGGCCCTTCTTGACCAAGTGAGGATGCCCTAGATCTTCTATCGATGGCATCAGTCCTGATCTGATTCCCTAGCTATCAGTAACCGCTCGAACCCACAGGAATCACATAGGTTAGCGGTTTTGGGCCTCAAGGCCTAAAAGGAAGAGGACATTACATCCGGACACAATGGAACAACTCCCACAAGCTAAAAATGCACAGAAAATCCAGAACCAGAAACCCTTTCAAAGTTTCGGCAACACCAGTTCCAGATCTAGATCAAAACCGAAAGCGACTCTTCATAAAAACTCTGATACCATGTTCGGGTACACAGGGTACTCCCAAAAGACCGAACACCTTGAGCAACCGCTTCACACAAATAGATCACAGATCAACACACCGATGTTTGTCACGTGGTTAAAACCCTCGAGAGAGAAACAGTCCACGGCCCCAGCCAAATAGCTACTTGGAGCAATTTATTATGCAAAAGAAAGAAAGTTCCATGAGCTTTTCATAATCGATCAACTAGCCAAGGACCCTCTATGCTCATTAAATAGAGATCATAGACCAATCGGGTGTTAAGCCACGAATCAATGCTAGGTATGATCTGAGAGAAGTTGAACCGTCGGATCACTCTATGTCTAGAACATACCGTGACCGTCGGATTAGAATATTTACAAATGCATACTAAAGAAACACACTTTTACCTAACGGATATATTACACAAGTTGATCTTAACTAACTCCTAAGTGTCTAAATATCCTAACACCATTTCGCAATAGGGACACTTGGTCCAAAATTTAGATCTATATCTGGAATCCATAATTTCTTCAATGTATATACAATGCTTCAATATCTTCAAAGACTTGATTTCCATTTTTTTTTTATATTACCAATATTTTTTTTGAGTTGGTCTTTTTTTTTCTTTATATATATATATATATATTTTAATTATAATTTTCTTTAAAAAATAATAATATTAATTATAATTATAATAATTATAAATAATGATAATAATTATAAATAATAATAATAATATTAATTATTATTATTTATAATTATAATAATATTAATTATTATTACTAACTTATGGTTACTCGTTGACGGTTGGGGCCGAGGTAAGGTTGGCGATGGCGACAATGCGAAGGAAGGACGGGCGAAGACAGCAGTGTGGGGGATGAGAGAGGAAAGTACGGGGGAGAAGGGGGGAGAAGGGTAGTGAAAGAACGCGGGCGTGGTGGTGGCAGCGTGGAGAACAGGAGAAGGCGAGGAGGTGACAGGAATTCGAGACGTGGACTACAGGAAGAGGATGTGAAAGATGGGCGTAGGGAAGATTTGTTGGCGTTGGAGGGTACGGGAGGAGGGTGGTGAGTGGAGGAGGCAGGCATGTTAGAGGAGGGGGCGCACGGTGGAGGACAACGCACAGAGGGATGGAGTGTAGGCATGAATGGAAGGTGGAGGGGGGGAAGAAAGACGATGGGGGACAACACGGGAAGGGACACGGAGGAAGGAAGAGACGCAAAGGAAGGTGAACGCAGGAGGAAAGTGCTCATGGGAATCGGGACTGGTGGTGGGTGGCGTCGGCGCGTGGAGCAGCAGGAAGAGATGCAGAGGATGCAGAAAGAAGTGGGGGTTGCGTGGTGAAGTAGATACTGCGAGGGGGAAGGGGTAGAAGGCGCATGGAGGGATGAGCAACGAGGGGATTGAGCAGCAACAAGAAATGGTGGTATGGACGTGGAAATGAGCAGCGACGAGAGTAGAGGGAAGATGACGACGCGGGATGAGCGGGATGATACGTGAGGGGGAAGAACGTGGATCGGAGGAGACGTGGAAAAACATAAGGATGGAGGAATGCACAACGGGGAGAGGGAATGATAGTATACATGTCTCTATATATACATGTCTCCAACTGATTAGCCCCTCTCTGACTATGTGTACCAACTTTGATTTGGTGCTCTGCTGCAATGAACTAGATCATCACCAAAAGCATCTCAATGGACTCCTGAATCTTAGTACTGGCAAGGAAGATCTAATGAACAAGGCTCTGGAATAGCTGAAGTTGTAAATACCCATGCTAATACCCCATGTGAAAAATAGCCCGGAATAGAAAGAGACAAGTTTGTATGCTGCATCATGGTAGCCCAGCTGCAGAATGTATATGTGATAACATCTAACTCCAATTGGGACAAGTGCTCTAATGAAGAGAGTGCTTGAGAACCTCAAAAATCTTTGGTCCACAGCACCATCAGCAACAAGCAATCCAACACATCCAACATTTTGCTTCCTCTCCAAACGTTTACCTATTACCTATGCACATGGTAGCAAGAAATACCAAAGCAACATGTATGGGAAGAATATAAGCAAAAATAAACTGACAGGAAATAAATGTTGAAAAGTAAAGCGCTGAAAAGTAAATTCTAATCTAATCATTTCAAAAACAAAACACGGACAGAATTTAGTAACTAGAAGACTCATACATCAATTAGAAAGAAAAAGACTCAACTACTGCTCAGAGAGCTTATTCAATCCCTACCTACTCTAACCTAACCAATCAGACAAGTGTTAAGTAAAGTCATAAATCCAATGCAACCACGTGCTAAACGGATGGATTGATCATTCTTTGCATTTAATGAGATAACAAGTCAGAGATGGTATGAAAGAAATGTGAATGAAAATCGAAACCATTCTAACATGTTGCTTGATATTCAAAAAAAGATGTGGAATAAAGTCATGCCAAGGATGGAACTGATTTTTACAAACTTCATTCATCAAAACAACGATGGGATAAAAAAAATAATGTGAGTTCACCTCTGACGAAGAAAGACAATATGACTCATGATTTAGCTCTGCTAGGCAATTATTTGTTCTCCTCTCTACATGAGTAGGACACTTAATTTTGTTCACTCCAGAAAAAATGGAAAAAACAAATGGGGATAAATTGTAATGTGATAAAACTAAGATTGAAATTAACCCCTCTAGTTGTTCCAAAATGGAGAAAAGATGAATTTGATCTTTATACACCTTCTCCAACCGTCCATAAGACAAATTTACACATTGAAACATATTATTCATTAAACATGACTGAGAATAAATATGAAGTGCCTTTTCTCCAATTATGCAACAAAGTTCAAACTCCTGACTAGTAACATCTTGATTGGACCACAAACTCATACATGAAGACTCAAAAAGTTAGGACGAGAGGGTGGATTGAAAATTTTCTCCCAGATGACTTGGAATAATTGATCTCAGGATTTGAAGAGAGAAAAAAGTTTTCAATTGAATTCCAGGAATGATTGCAAGATTATTTGAAGCAAGGTCAATATCCACACATTGAACTGACACATCCTGATTAAGGATTGGATAAGGAATTTTGTCGATACCATTAGGACAAGGATGTCCACTTACAATCGTATCATAATTACCATGCGATTGATCTTCTTCTGAGATATGATCGAAATTTGATTCAAAATAATCGTCAACCAGGCAATGAGGATCTTTGATGGATTCACAAATGAGAGAATCAACTATAGATGGTTCTTGACAGTGATCATTTTGTTCTCCCTTTTTATCTATGCCTTATAGAAGTAATGATAACAAGATTCTAATAATCTCCTCCTATATATCAATATCAAGGTCATAATCCTGAAGGGTCGACATTTCCTCATCATCATTCTCTTGTATCGAAGGGTCATTCAAAGGTATATTCATTGTTGGCTCAGGAGAAGAGGAATCAATTTGATAAGGAAAATTGTCAATTATCTCATTATGGTTATCTTGATCATCTTTATCAGATTGTTCCTCAACAACACCATCATTATTTGGCTGCATGGATTCATCAAAGTTTTTTCCCCATTCTTTTCTTAATAACTTAGTGAACATGTCATATCCAGTGATGGATCCTGGTGCTACTGTATATAACCAAAAATTAGCATTGCCTTCTAAAGATTCCCCTAGGGCTTGAATATAGACATCTTCATCCTCAGCACGATATGTTTCCATATAATACCAAACAACATCCAATTTTTTTTCAATTGATTCAATTGCATTTGCATTAAAACGAGGCAACCCTTCATTGTATCCTTTTGGCATACAATGAGGTGCCCCAGGAATTTCAAAGAATTAAAATGGAGAAGGTTTAGCTTGTTTCCTAACAGTTTTGTTTATTTGAGTTGGGTACCTAATAGGATTACAAGGAAAATTCACTCGATGCTTACTCACAGGTCCACTCGGGATGGTTGGGAAATCTTTATTGCATGGGTGAGGGAATTGGTGGGTATCATAAAGATTGTGATAATTAGATTCATACCCATAATCATGCTCAAGATCATCCTCATACCCATAGTCTGACCTCCATCTATCTATTTCGTCATCATGCTTTTCAATATTAATTACTATTTTAGTACATGCTTTTAAGGTTTGTGAAAATTCGAGGAGAAATTATGAATTCATTATGATTTATGTGTTGGGTTCGTTTCTCAGTGGAGTCGCATTGTGGAGTCGCCAGGTGAACTAATTGTCGTGTTCACCAACGAATAATGTCGTAGGAAAAGTGAGAAACAAAAGCAGTGATTGTGCTGAATTAAGTAATTGAAATGCAACCACTGGATTAAAGACCAGATGTGATATGAATGAATAAAAAGGTAAACACATTCACAGACACCGAAGGTACGTATAATGAACCAAGGTAAGCGTCTACCTCCCCGGCAACGACGCCAAAAATGTTATGGCGAATCTTATAGTTGCCCCATGAGGTGAAATTTAGGACGGCAGAGGAAAGGCAACTAAAGTCACGACCTACAATATCCAAGACTTCCAAAAGAACTCGGATGTCACGCTAGTCAAGGATACCGACACTTTAGACCCAGTGAAAACACAGAGCCTAGGGGGCGTCCCTAGGACCAAGAAACCCTAAAACAAGGAAAATGAATAGATGATCGAGGGAAACTTGGTGGGATCTCTTAGTAGAATGGTTAATTAGAGTTTAGTTTGATTACCAAGAGATTCCGAGTATCCAGGTGAAAAGCCCCAATTTTACCCTAAAATTTTATGCAAAAAATTGGGATCCAGGGCAAAAAATGAAATTTAAGGAAATTGGACACTCAAAAAGATTGTTGGATGTAGGATTAAGCAAATGAAAGCAAAACCAACAATACCCGGTTTACGGTTTTGGACATACCCACTTCTCCCAAGGAGGGGTGTTTTCCCTAAGTAACAGGCCAATGCTTTGGATGGGCAAATGGAGTTCGATTGTAATAAAAATTTAAACTTAGGGGTTTTATGTTTAATCCCAAGTGTGTTTTAAGTTTTATAGCTCGCCGCAAACCAAAACTTGCAGATCTAAGAAACGAGGGTTTTATAATTATAGAAGTGATGGGCAATGCATGTAGAAAATAAAAGGAGGAATTACCTATGAGACGTACCTGGATCTTGTAGATGACTTCAGAAATGATGAAGAATGCCACTTTCCCTTTCAAATGAGCCTTTTCGAAGAATATTTTGATGTATTTGAGCCACAGCTGGTCACCCTAGCGCCTCCTTCAACCTGCCAGATCGGTGAAAAGCAAATGATAAGGAAAACAAATGAGATCTGCATAATAAAGAAAAGATAGGAAGTAAGAAATCATCAAGATAGAAATACTCCCTGATCCGGATACCTTGGAGCCGAAACGATGGTGAGTTCCCCCACAAAAACGCCCTCTCTCTCTCTCTCTAGCGCGCCTCCTTCAACCTGCAGATGAAATGGGCAAAGGAAAAAAATGCAAGATGGATCCCGAACAAAACTCAGTGTAGAAGAGTAGCAATGCCAGTCATCAAATCATCAAATCATTTACAAGATACACAGAAGTGTAATCCCAGACAAAAATCTCTTTATTCAAATTCTGGTGCCAAAGCTCATCAATTACAATGGGGGTCACCTCTCTTAAATAGTTTGAGAGAGACGTAAACCCTAACTCACATTAACATCCAACAGGTTAGATTAAAACATCATCAACGGTGGAGATCAATAATACAATCATAACATGGATCAAGTGACTAAGTCAAAAAGGGGGAGCACTTTACTCGAGGACGCCTATCCTAGGTGAAAGTCACAACATAACATAAGATATAACATGATACTACATAGGAGGGGGTCACTAGGGGCTTAATTCACCCTAGGCCTTACAACTTCATAGTACAAGATATAACAATGAAATACATCAATGGCCAAGTTGAGGGGGGCCCCTTGGGGGGCTTTCCTCACTAACTGAGCCAATATAAAATAATCCAAACATTTGATGACTGAAAGCTGTTGGAGGACTGTCCGAGATGCTAAAACACATCATCTTTCAAGATTCCAGTCCATTTCCTTGACCCAGGAGGCCAAATCGATTTTTTTAGTGATTTCTCAAGTTCATTTTTGCTGGTACAATCTCTAGAAAATGATAAATCCACCATAACTCTATCCAGGGTGCAAATTGGGGCAAACTTACTGCTCTAGATGATCTGGAAACATAGAAGAATGGTATAGACATAGAAGAATGGTATAAGTGACTACTCATACCCCCTGGAACACTGCTCTTTTCTAGGAGAACCAATCATACTGCCATCTGGAATAAAATTTGATCATTTGGCCAATAATTAAGTGATAATAATCACTTATCTAGACAATCTGGGCCAAACTCTCAAAACTGAAGATACAGTATTGGCATGTGCATGTCTGGAACAAATATAGACCATGTTTCTTTTTTGAGTCATTGCCTTGGGAACCCTGATTGATTTGATCAACTCAGTCAAAGTACCCAAAATCAAAGTGAGATAATGTATCAATATGATCCTGCAACCATCCATGATAAGAAATGCTCCAATGGTGTATATCAAAACCCAACTTAAATCAGTTGTTCATAATCATGGTGACAAATAATAATAATAATAATAATAGTAATAGTAAGATGTACCTATGCTTCTAAAGAATCTTGGACCTTTCTGGAAGTCTGCTTGTTCATGACATACTTACAAAGGGTAAACAATGTGCTACAGATGGGTGAGGATGGAAGAACAAGGTTAAGGCAAAGGGGAATGACTTTTGACTGACTTTGAGTCGGTGATCTATCTGAATGATAAACAATACACTCTACCAAAGTGACATATGCATGGTAGATTGAACAATAGGGAATGGTGGTGTCTCACAAGTGGATGAGTTGATCTGAAAAGTGTCCATTCAACCTTAACAATCATGTCTACAACTCACATCCAAGTTGAAAATCCAGCTTCGTGAGGATCTTATCTAGGACCCTTGCGTTGAGTACACAAGAAACTGTAGTGAAGAGATCCTAGGGGACACTTAGAATTAGTTGTCCCTTACTCCATCTCACATCAAAATCCGTAGGCTTTATGAGGAATTAATCATTACATTTCAATCAGATGGCCAGCAGTCTTTAGATTTAGCATTTGTTTATCCACTGCTTTATTTGGGCCTTTAACAATTTCACTTCATAGCCTTTTTTATTTGTGTCTAAAGACAGTTTGCAATTTCATTTGCAGGCTTGCAATTCATAATGTATACCATATAGCTCATAACGCATGTAATGATGGTAGACATATTGCTTCAGGTTTTAGCTGACAACTTCTCGGGCAACTAGGGGGAAAACCCATAGTCAGGACCAAACATCGAGGGCAACCGACCAAGGAGGTCAAGGCTTCAAAACCCAACTCGTCTAAGCTCAAGAACCAACACCAGTGGGTTCTCCTGGCCCAGAAGGATCAATGCTTTGACAAGTTTTGTTGCACAACTCAGAGTCGAGACAAAAAACAACATGGGATCCATCATGCATAGAGGTCAAAATGGGGAAAGGATCTTCAATCTCACAAATCTCAAACAGTCTAAGTCATAGGATAAGTTTATAACGAATGAAACTGGATGAACGAGGACAAGTGATACATGGAACCAACCTAGCACTAAGTTTTACTATTTGTACAAGCATGGCATGAGCAATAGTCTTCACATCAAGTCCCTTGATTAGACATAACACAAGCATAACAGCTATAAGCATAGGTCACCATAATCATCCTAACCTGATAAGCACAGGTGTTTGACATACATCATAGAGCAAAATCAAACTAAGGAAGTGTATACCTGATCTCACCATATATACCTGTCTCCAATTGATAAGCCCCTCTCTGACTGTGTGTACCAACTCTGATCTGCTGCTCTGCTGCAATGAACTATATCATTACCAAAAGCATCTCAATGTACTCCTGAATCTCAGTCCTGGCAAGGAAAATCCGATTAACAAGGCTTTGGAATAGTTGAAGTTGTAAAGACCCATGCTAATACCCCATGTGAAAATAGCCCGGAATAGAAAAAGAAACAAGTTTGTATGTTGCATCATGGTAGCCCAGCTACAGATTGTATATGTAATAACAGGCCTCTGATCATCCAAAGTCGTTATATTGAAATGATGGTGCAATTCTCACATACGACCGTGGGCAACATCACTTTGTAATCAATATTATTTTGCATTAATGTGCTTTCTAGAATTTGGCTTAAAGTCAGCATAGTCAACACACATTTATTATATACCCAAGTGGTTAAGACCAACCTATTCATTATGTGGGCCAATGATCCTTCATGGGGAGGGCATTCTACCTCTTGAATTGTATATAAATACACATGCAAGAGTCATTTGTAAAATCAGAGTTGTCACACTTGGACTTAGCAAAGACTTGACTGGCTTAGGACTCGGCAAGACTTGGTGACTCATAAAAGACTCTAGAAAGCCTCAAAAAATACAAAAAAAAAAACTTAAAAAATAGGCTAGGCAAGAATGGTCCAGTCTAGTGAGTCTTGGCTGAGTCTTGGCCAAATCTTGGTGAGTCAAGCCTTTGTGAGTCTTGGCAACTGTCAAGTTTAGGCCTTTAGAGCTAAGTATGAGGCGAGTAGTCGACCCAGATAATGTTGAATTTTTAGGGTTAGAGGAGTTTTTAACATAAGTAATAAACTTTAATGCATGAACATATAAAATCAGATTCAAAATAGTGTTGCTCTAATAAAGCTTGAACTATAATAAAACAAACATAATTTTCATTTCTTTCAACTTAACATTCCATTTGGTCACTGTGTTAAAGTTGGTCATCGAGATTCATCAAATGCCATGTACAGTAACAACATAAAATAATATACAGGAGATATCAGCAAAATCATAACCATTATTTGAGTCAGCCTTATACTCAGATACTTAGATTTGATCTTGTCACCGAAGGGACAAGTCAACTATGTAAACTATTTACGTACCTTGAGAGAGAAGGTTAAAGCAGACAGAAACAGGCCTTAGACTCTTAGTCAACAGGAAGAGAAGCTTCAATCAAATGCACAAGCTTGAGTAGCTCAGTCATACCCAATACAGTCACGCTAAGGACACACAGTCACTTAGCACAAGAGACACTCAGTCATTCTAGGAAGAGACACACAGTCATGCTGAGTAAGGATGCAGTCACATATTGCAGAGACACACAATCATACTTTGCACAGTCATGCTAAAAAACCACAGTCCACACAGGCTCATGGTCACGCTGGGAAAGACCCCACAGTCCCTACAGACTCACGGTCACGCTGGGGAAGACCCCACAGTCCACACAGGCTCACGGTCATGCTAGGGAAGACGCCACAGACCACACAGGCTCACAGTCACGTGAGAGATCATGTTGGGCTCACACTGGAGCTCATATAATCATGTGGAAGATCACGCTAGTGCTCACGTTGGAGGAACACATAGTCACGTGAAGTATATATGACCATGCTAGGATAGAGACCACCGGTATAGAAATCATGCTGGAGAAATCACGTTGGTATAACCATGCTAGGATAGAGACCACCGATATGGAAATCATGCTGGAGAAATCACGCTGGTATAACCACGGTAGGATAGAGACCATCGGTATGGAAATCATGCTGGAGAAATCACACTGGTATAACCACGGTAGAGAAGAAGAACAAGTCACAGAGGTGCAGAAGGGTCACGGTCGCGCGGGAGTAGCAGGTAAGACATGTTGAGCAGTGACCCAAGGTCACGCGGAGCTTGTGAAGAGCAGTCACGTTGGAGGAGAGAAGCGGATGAGGAAGAGAACAGGCATGCAATGGATCAAACTCGCTAGCGGAGATAGATACCTAGTCACGTTGGCGGAATCGCGCTTAGTGATACACGGTTATGCCAGTTTCAACAAAGAGACCCAGTCACGATAAACAACAGGAGAGGTCGTGAATAGAAGCAGTCAACCACACAATACGATTTCACTTCTTTGTAGGATAAGCTTTTCTTTTATAATGTTAGTTAGTTAAATAAAATATCACAAAATTGAAAATACATTAGGTTGACTTTAGGATAAAATAAGGTGGTCCAAACTAAAACCATAAAATAAATAAATGGTCTAAAGCTCTTTATTAATAAAACCATAACATAAACTTTCATAATAAAGCCATAAGGTAAAAGGTCCAACCAAAAGATAAAAGGGACTTAGGTTAGTGTACCACAAACCCATAAGGTGAGAGTCATCATGACAAGGGTACACAAAGAATAAGAGTGTTAGGACCAAGTAAGATAAAGGACCACGAGTCAACCAAGGAGGTCACAATAAAAAACCCACAACCCCACAAGATCAAGGTGAACCATAAGGGTGGACAAACATTTACCTATAAGACCAACAAGACCAAGGGCTTTAACCTTTTCTCTCTCTCAAGGTACGTTGTTTCATAAATTTTTATCATCATTGTATAAGGAGAAGATCCAAACCAGATGGTACGATCCTTTGGTCCTCAATACTGCTCCTAAGGGTTAGGTGCTAGTGACATCATCAAGGGGTGGCAAGTCCCTTGAGAAGCAACCTAGCAGAAACGATTAGGAAAGAGGACATCACACATCATCATCTTCCATTCTTAACGAATGGCTCTTAGCCCTAGGCTGAGTTTCAGTCCCAGACTGAATCAAATTCCTGGTAACTGACCAAGTGTCTCCATTCCCCCAGAGACTGGCTCTCAGTACTAAGACTGAATCAAATTCTTGGTAATTAACCAGGTGCCTCCATTCTCCCAGAGAATGGCTCTTAGTACTAAGATGAGCTTCAGTCCCAGACTTAATCAAATTCTTGGTAACTGACCAGGTGCCTCCATTCTCCCAAAGAATAGCTCCCAGTACTAAGGTGAGCTTCAATCCCAGACTGAAAGTTGATCAACCACCTGCAGGACCCGCTTGGTCCCAAACCAAGAGTCTTCCCGGTCCTAGACCATGAATGTCTCTTCCTCTAGCTGCAGGATCTACTTGGACATCATGTCCCTGATCTTAGACCAGAATACCCTAGAGGCACATAGGTGCCCTAGCCACATGCTAGGGGATTTTCCATGGCATCAACCTGCTTGGTCCTAGACCAAGAACCCCAGGAGACTACTGAGCACCCTAGGGTACCTTCTAGGGTCTTACTCTGCCCTAGTTAACTGACTAGGGCACCATTCTCCCTGAGAATGGGTCTCGAAGCTGCACTAACTTTAACAGATAAGACTTAGCAAGACTCACAAGTCTTGACCAAGACAAACTTGTTGATATTTGTTGCTCGGACAGGAACTTCTGCACAGGTTTAGTGTCAAACGTGCGTGAAGTTGTCCAAGTCAAATCTATTTTGTAATTTACTTTATTAATAAAGTGAAAGTCTTATATTTTGTTATTGGGTCTAATAAAGTGAATTTTTAATGCATTAGTGATTTATACTAATCTCAACCATCGATCTCACCAAGAGATAAGAGTTTTGGTAGATTAAGCTTTCAGCTAAAGTATAAAGGCAGGTCAAGGTAGGTGAAGTAATTCATTTGTGAAGCAGAATTAGAGCATCAAATAGGAGCCCGGATCCGCAACCAGGTAGATCCCAGAGAGCAAGCAGCAGGTATAGCAGATCCATACAGTTGTATGAACCAGTACAGCAGAACCGTACAGTCGTATGGATCCGTATGGAATTGCATTCCATCATATGGACAGATCCATACAGCCGTACAAAAAAGCTTTGTACAGCCATAAGGACAGCCATATAGCAGGGCAACAAGTTTCAGGTTGTTTCAGTTTCTAGTGGGCAGTTTTCCTCAATAAGTTGCAGATTTTTCTTTGTTTGAGTGTGCCATACAGCTGCATGTATTTGGAAGCTGTGGAGGTTTCCTTGTAAGCCTAGATCTATTAATGAAAGGATGATTTGAAGGTGTAAATCATCTGTATATTGTGTTTTGCTTCCGCTGTTCAATTTCTAGCTATGTGTGAATCTATGTGAAGAATTTAATATTCAGCAAATTAAATATCAATTGATTTATTTGAGAACATAAGGACAGCATTCACCTAGGATTTAGAAAATTTGCAAAACTATACTGTGTAAAATCATCCCTCTAATATACAAGTGATTCATTCTTTGAAATACAGGCACCATATCAAGCGTTTGCTCTCTTGTTCTTGGGTTGCATTTTTTCTCTCTAGCACACTTATGAATCAGCTCTAGTGCACTTATTAGGGTTTTACATATTGCTTCCCTATTGCCGCTTTCCTTCTTGTTTATTGCAAAAAAATTTGCAGGTTGGCTCCATTTGACCCCTTCACTCATCTATGCATCTCAACATTCACCACATTCTCTGGGGCTGCAGCTGTGCTCAATAACACTGGAGCCTGAATCCCTGATGTGGAACTGTTGGCATCATCTGTTCTTTAGCAGTTGACTCCATTGACCTTTACACTTTAGAGGTGCTTGGCATTATATAAGAGTTGTGTCATCGACGTTTTGTGGAGGCTCCAATCCGAGGCTGTATTTGATGGTTCTTTGTTCTCTATCTCTACAGTTAGAGAACGTCTTATTGATGAACTAGCTATACAATTCAAAGCTAAAGGCACTCTCCTTAGAAGAGATGCAAGAGGTTGTGAATTTAAGGTGCAGCACCTAAAGGATTTCCTCTTGTCCATTAGGTAGACTTGCGACTGTTTAAATATCACTTCTATGTCATTCTCTTTTATGTTAATATAAGCAGCATTTTTTCCACAAGTTAATACAGAATGAAGATTGTTATCTAACAGTGAGGTTTATATATATGATTTTAAGCGTATACTATCCTAATTTGACCGTTTTTGAAGCAAGGGAAAAAGAAATAAGCCCACAAACTCCAAGTGTTCTTACCACCCAGAACTGCATGCAATTGTTGAAGATCTTCCAATGAACAGGCATCAACCAAAGCATAAATCCCTGGCCGAAGTGCACCATCTATCTCCCTGTAGAAATGAAGGACAACATCACAAAAGTTTCAAATGACATAAGATTTTAGGAACATCATTAAGGTATAAAAATTATACAGTTCAAGTCTAAGATATGTAGAATAGTTGAGATAAGATAATTGGACCTTTTGAGGCCTGACTTTTCTGGACCACACCCAGACAAAACACATATGTAATCAGAAAGAATGTGAGGACAATATATCCCAAGAGCATCCTTATGTTGCCCCATCTGCAAGAAGACATACATATTAGCATGGTACCACAAAATCTCCAATGCTCCCAAAATTTTACTAACTCAATTGTTACTCTAGAAAGTAACTGGACATGTGTTTTAAAGTGTGTTTGTTAGAAGAAGTTTGATGTCAGAATATTTTTGTATTCATAAAAAATGGTAATGCTGAGCAATCCAGCATGTCAACCATGACAGAATATGTTAAGATGTAACAAGCCATCTATCATGGTTTTGTTATTTTACCAAAATGCTTGTATGAAATTTTTAAAGGGCATGTGGATGGTTGGTAATTGCCTTGGTCTAGTGTATTATTACGACATTAGGTGCCAAAGTGTATGTAACACATCTAGATTTCATGTGTCCAAAATAATATTAGCATACCAGACAAACATAACATCACTATAATGTATATGTTTTCCTTTACCAGCATCAACTAAAAGCACATCAACTGCGCATAAATCTCAGTATACCACTAGAGTTGGGTACAAAAAGAATACATCAAGTGTTTTCATGTCCCTGTTTATCTGACATTCAAAAATCAGTTACCTCAAACTTTCTGGTCAAATCATAAACATTTTGAGCCTTAAAAACAGCAAAAAGAGGGCAGATATGGGAGTTCCGTTGTCTATAAACTGAATAAACAATTTTGAATCTCAACAACAGCAGGAAGTGATTGAATTCTAGCTCTACATGATAGCAAGGTGGGAATGAACCAATTCTTGGGGCAAGGAAACAAACAGAAAGAAAAATCTAGCAGAGATATGTACAAACTTCAAAGCATTTTAAAATGTAATTCATCTGAAAGAAACAAAAAAGATTGATCAAGGAAAAAAACTCACTAATATGTGTTAAGTTTGAACTTGAAGAGATAATCAGAAAATAAGAATTTGGGGGATTGCAATTGGGTGTGGCATCAGGGACTGGACAAAGAATATGACTCTAAACCTGGCCCATGAGACTTTCATGATAACCAAAGCACTAGATTTACTGTTCTGCAGAGAAGCTTACAATGTTTGTTATCTAACATATAGGATGTTGTTTTTCACACAGAACCAGGTACAAGTAGTATAGAAAGTAATATAGATTAGGCCATTTATAATGAAAATACACACCTAAAACACACAAAAAAAACAATGTTAGTGACAATAGAAAGGACCAAAATAAAGGTTCGGAACTGACCAGAAATGTACATGAAGGTCTATTGAATAAACAAAATAGACAGATGCTAAGTGTTGCTGCCTAAAACACACTTAACCACAGAAAAATCTTCCAACCGCTAGGTGTGTCCTTGAGGGGAAACTATGAGTTTAGAACACACTGTCACCTCGATTCCTAACTCTTTCATTTAGACCCAACTCCCAAAGGTCAAGGGCAGTAGTCCCTATTTACTAAGTTTTCAAAGGTTTGTTTTAGGAGTTAAAATTCAGTTAGGCTTATTTAAGTTCAATGACAAGCAATCATGCAATATGCAAAATATTTAATGACAAGCAACCTTGCTTTGAAACTTATCCAAATAAAGATACAAATAACTTATTAGCTAAACCAGTGCCTATTCTATTTGGGCTACGGAGTCACACATTTATGAAATTATACTTGGTAACCAAGGAAGTAGAATCACCAGATAAACAACTTAAATTAAACAATTCACATTCCAAAGTAATCAATAATCACATTCAAATTACTGTAAATAACTTTCTGCAAAATAAGCAAACTATGAGTGGAAACCTGCTTGCAATTAAGCTGAATCGAAAATGAAGAACTTGAAAATAGAATGCTTGTAAATTGTCAAGTGATCAAAATGTTTTGCAAGTGGTCCTGTAGATTTTAAATGATTTTAGGTCTCACTTTAGCTTAGGGGAATTAGTGTGTGTTGAAAGAAGAAAAGCAAAACCTAGCTAATGTGTCTACCCCAAACACTTATCTCTTTCAATTTGAGAGAGACTGCTGGGTGCTCAACAATAGAACACAAGGTTCCCTTCTAGCTCCACAAATCAATCCCAAAGACTGTCAGGTGCTCAACAGAAGGACACTAAGTGCCACGAGGCTCCCAACAACCTCTACCTCTATTAGCTCCATGGTTCAACCTTTATTTTCTCAGTTTCAAATGAGATAGATGGTGAGTGCCTATTATTCTAGCCAACACAAATCTTTGCCCTTTCTTATCACCCAGGATCGGACGAGCCAGCAAGGGGAGTGAATATGGGGCAACGATGGGGCAGAGTTTATTAACCTTGAATTGACGCAATAAATTGAAATTTTAACAAAAGAAACTAGCCAGCACGATATGCAAGGATGGCAAAGCCACTTCACTTGCAAGGTGTGGCGACAACAAATGTACGGATGCTTAAAGAGAATATATTAAATCCCAGCCCTTCCTCTTTTGCTTGCAAGGATGGGGAAACCCAACTTCCTTTGCAAGCAAAAGAGGGCAACTAAAAAGTAATAAATAGTTAACCTAGCTGCACAACCCTCTTCCTAAGGAAGAGATGGGCAAGCGATAGAAATAAAAATACTGAAAATTAAACTAAACAACAAACTCTATCCCCTCTTCACTTGCAATGCAAGGGTGGGAAAGCCCAACCTCCTTTGCATGCAAGGGATCGCTGAAAAATAAATTCAATCACAACTTGGAAAACAAATAAAAAACCAAGTCCAAGAGACTCTCTTGGACTTGTTACAATGAAAAAAAAATCAGCAAGAAACGTGAGAGTAAAGAGATAGGAAAAAATGGTGTTTCACCCCTTTTTGGCAATGGCTTTGAAGTCGTTCCTTTTGAGTAGCCTCTGCACCCTTTTATGGCCAAAATTTGGCAAAGTTTCCTCTTGTTCTGTCACAAACCTGCAAAAAAACAACAAGCAAAACAATGGTTAAAAATGCCCAAAATCACTTAGGGGCACTATTAGTGTTAGTGAAAAATTATGTACAAAATTTCTACAATTTACCAAGTAACAAGCTTCAAATGCTAATGAGATAAGATAAATATGCAGAAATTTAAATTGGAGAAGGAGGAATATGCCTTTTGCTCTTCAAAGTTTGAAGAAGTGGGGCATCCAACCGAAGAATCCCCCTCTCCAATTTAAGCAACCTGCAACTTGAGAGATATTTCCTATACAACTAAAAAAAATTGTGGGATTCATATGATGAGCCAATAAATCGTAAACTTCAACCAAGAAAAATATGGTGTTCTTAACCACAAAAAAGAAAACTCATAATATCTATGGCAAAAATACCATAAATCTTACCAAAGCAAAGAAGTTTGCTTCTTTGGCCTCCCCAAACTTGAGCAGCTATGGAGCATGGAAGCAAATCACCATAGAGCACCAATGGGCACAAGATTTTCTCGAAAGAATTTTATTAACAAAGCCAAAGGGCTGAAAATTACAATGGCCCAAAATGGGGGCAAATGGAAGCAAGAACAAGCGAGAGAGCAAGAGCATGAGAGATTGTAACCAAAATGACGAGGAGAAGCCTCCTTAAATAGGAAAAGAGAGGGAAGGGAGGGAATTTGCATGCTTGCCAGTTGCCACTTGTCATATGAGAGAGGGAAGGGCCCATGGAGAGGGGGTTGCACTTCTCTCTTGGGGGTACCTCCTAGAGATAAAAGATAACTGAAATGGGGGTGTTATCACGGATCTTGTAGTCGCCCCGATAGATGAATCCAATACTGGATGGCAGAGGGGACAAGCAACCAAAGCTGCGACCTATGAAAACCCTAACCCCCAAAAGATGGATGGTTGTCAAGTCGGTTAGGGATTCCTTCACTTTATGCCACTAGAGAAGCCCAAGTGACAAAGGGGGAGACCCTGATCAATCCTGAAAGGAAAGATCCAAGACAAATCACTAGATCAGACTCATGACAGAGAATACGTAAGGTGAGTCTCTAAAACCCTAGATTTAAGGATGCGCAACAAATTAAGGATTTCTAGAAATGTTACTCAAGTGATAATATCAAGTGGCTTATAAAGATTCGAATCAGATCTAGGATTTTAGTGTGTCGATTCAAATGATCAAACCCAGACCCTGGGGGATTTAAGCAGATAATTGAGAAATCCTCAGGACGTAGTTAATATGGACAATTACGACTTCCTGCACACTAACTTGGATGAATGATTTGACAGTGAAAAATACCCAAGTGAAACCAAACAAAACAAACAGGGAAAATGGCTAGCAGACCAAATAGGGGCGTTTTCTCCCAAACTAAAACCAGTGCCTATAGATGGGCAAAGGAGTCCAAGCTTGAGGTTTTTGAGGGAAAGAGGCTTTGTCAATATGCCGGACAAAACCCATATCGCCAAATTTGTCAATTCCTGGTGCAAATTGGTCCGGTGATTTTTCCTATATCTAAGAAGGGTTTTTTAGTGAAGAATAGTGATAGGCAATGCATACAGAAATTTAAAAAGGGAGAAATTACCTGCGAGACGTACTTGGATGTTGTAGATGACTTCATAAATGATGAAGAAAACCACTTTCTTGATCAAATGAGCATTTCCGGAGTAGATCCTGGTGGAGTTAAGCTTCAGCCATCACCCTAGTGCCCCCTTCAACCTGCCAAACCAAAGAAAATTAAATGGTAAGGAAAACAAACGAGATCTGCAAGATAAAGAAAGGATAGGCAGTAAAAGTTCATAAAGAAAAGGTTACTCCCTGAACCGGACACTCGAGAGCAGAGACGAGGTGAGATTCCCCACAACTGCGTCCTCTCTAGTGCGCCTCTTCAACCTGTAGAGAAATGGGTAAAGGAAAGATGCAAGATATATCCCGAACAATACTCAGTACAAAAGAGTATCAATGTCAGCCATCAAATCATCAAATCATTTACACAAACACGGAAAGTAATCCCAGAAAAATCTTCTTTATTCAAATTCCGATGCCAGAGCTCCTGAAATACAATGGGGGGGTCACCTCTCTTAAATAGTTTGAGAGAGACGTAAATCCTAAGTTACTTTTACATCCAACGATTGAAATTATAACATCAACAATGGAGATCAACAATACATAGATCAATACATGGATCAAGTGACCAAGTCAAAAGAGGGGGTGCACTTTGCTCAAGGACGCCTCTCTAAAGTGAAAGTCACATTATAACATAAGATGTGACATGATAATACATAAGAGGGGGTCACTAGGGGCTTAAGTCACCCTAGGCCCCTTTATAACTTCAAATCATATGATATAACAGTGAAATACATCATTGGCCAAGTAGAGGGGGGGCACCCCTTAGGGGATTTCCTCTCTGGCTGAGCCAAAATAAAATAATCCAAACATCTGTTGACTGAAAACTGTTGGAGGACTGTCCGAGACACTAAGACACATCATCTGCCAAAATTCCAAGCCATTTCGTTGACTCGGGAGGCCAAATCAATTTTTTCAAATAATTCTCTAGTTCATTTTTTGCTGGTAAATCCTTTGAAACTGATAAAAATCAACATAACTCTGCTTTGGATGAAAACTAGGGCAAATTGACTGTTGTGGATGATCTAGAAACATAGAACAATGGTATAAGTGACTACTCATACCCCTTGGAACACTGCACTGCTCTAGGAGAACCGAACATACTGCCATCTGTGATAAAATTTGATCATTTGGCCAATAATTAAGTGATAATAATCACTTATCAGGAGAACCGGGGCCAAACTCTCAAAACTGAAACTGTGGTATTGGTTTTGGGCATGTCTGGAACAAATATAGATCATGTTGTTTTTTGAGTCACTGCCTTGGGATCCGTGCTTGAATTGGTCAACTGGGTTGACCAAGTCAAAGTACCCAAACGAAGGTGAGATACTACATCAATATGATCATGTAAGCATCTAGGGTAAGAAATGCTCCACTGGTGTATATCAAAACCAAGCTTAAATCAAGTTATTCATAATCATGGTGACAAATAATAATAATAATAGTAAGATGTACCTGTGCTTCTGAAGAATCTCGAAACTTTCTGGAAGTCTACTTGTTCATGACATACTTACAAAGTGTAAACAATGTGTTACTGTTGGGTGAGGGTGGAAAACAAATGCTAAGGAAAAGGGTAACGACTTTAGATTGACTTTGACTTTTTGATTTATCCGAATAATGACAAGTACACACAACCAAAGTAACATATGCATGACTTATAAACAATAGGGAATAGTGGTGTCTCACAGGTGGATGAGTTGATCTGAAAAGTTTCCATTCAACTTTAACAACAGGTCTACGACTCACATCCAAGCTAAAGATCAAGCTCCGTGAGGATCTTTTCTAGGACCCTTGCGTTGAGCACACAAGAAATTGTAGTGAAGAGATCCTAGGGGACAACTAGAATTAGTTGTCCCTTACTCCATCTCACATCAAAACCTGTAGGCTTCGTGAGGAATAAATCATTACATTTCAATAAGATGGCCAACAATCTTTAGATTTAGCATTTGTTTATCCACTACTTTATTTGGGCCTTTAACAATTTCACTTCATAGCCCTTTTTTGTTTGTGTCTAAAGACACAATTTGCAACTTTATTTGTGGGCTTGTATTTCATAATATATAGCATATAACAGTTAGCTCAGTCTGTTCAAGATGAAGAGTGCCCAGCAATGGAAAAGAGAATTAATACTCTACTAAAGCTTGAGGAAGAAAGAGAAAAGTCAAAACAACACTTTAAAAAACATCAACAGATTGTAAAATCTTGGTTTGACCAATCCTTTAGTTCCAATCGAGAATTTCAGGTGGGAGACTTAGTTTTAAAATGGGATAAAGTCCACGAGGATAAGGGAGATCATACTAAGTTTCAGAAACTGTGGTTAGGTCCCTTTGTTATTTCTGAAAAAATAGGTCCAAGTACCTTTCGATTGCAAACACTTGAAGGTCAGTCCGAAACATTCCCAGTGAATGGACTGATTCTGAAAAAATATTTCTGTTAATATTTTCTGTCTTAAAATGTGTATAATTTGTTTGTTGTTTGTAAATAAAATTTATATTTTTCTACATAAACTTTGATTGCTGTTGTAAATAAATTTATATTCCTGTATATAAATTGAATTATAATCCATCATGCTGTTATTTCAGTCAGTTTTAGTTCTGTTGAATCAAATATTTCAGACTGTCAAATGTTTGTATATAATCAGTCAGTAATCTTTAGTTAGCAGCTGTAAAAATAAATAAAATCAGTTTGCTCATGAACTTAAACATTATGATGCTAGACTGAAATCTTTTAAAATTTGTTCAAGATGATCAAATTTTCTTAAATCTGTAAAAGACCTTCATTGTTTTTTTTTGTAAGTGTTTCTCAGATTATTCCTCATCTTTTTTTTTTTTATAAAAGTGGGGATAGCTTATTTAATATCTTCTTCGAAGCTTGTACTTTTGAAAAACTCTTACAAACCTCTATCTTCAGTCTTCAAAAGTATTTATAATCTGAAAACTATTTAGGATTTGTTCCAGTCAAGAAAATGCTAAAATGAGAGACGGAAGGTCTTAGTAATAAGCCAGTCCGATCAGAATCACAAATATCACTAGTATGACATTATTAGGAAACTAGTAATGGCTTTTGGTTTAAAAAACCAAAAGAAAAGGGGTCTCATCACGAGCCAGCTGATTCATTTTCCGGTGATATTAATGCCTGACATTACCATTTGGTCACTATGCTAGGTAATGATCTCTCATTTTATAAAATTTAAAAAAATGAAATAGAAAGAAAAACATTAATTTTGACTGAAGAATAGGAGGTCTCATCACGAGCTGGCCTAATCATGATCATCAGTGATGTCTGGGATAACTACATTTCTGATCACCAGGGTGATGGCTTTTGATTTAAAAAAAAATTAAAAGACAAGAGGTCTCATCACGAGCCGGCTTGCTTATTTCAGACAGCTCTCGTGAATGATACTATCACAGTGGGACACCATACCCAGATAGTAGTCTTTAGTCAGAATGATTGTTTAAAGAAAAGAAAAGCAAACAAAAGAAAATTATTATGTTTATGGGACAAATTCTGGAAAAGTTTTCAGAAAAGTAAATTTCTATACTTTATGTTGATGGTGCAGGTTACTATTACTATAAAGCACTTTGTTTCGATCAAGATATTTTTAAGTTTATCCCTAATCAAATTTCTGTTTCAAAAGATGGAATATTTATGAGTTATACTTATGAATATAAATTAAAATAATGGTTTTTATTCAGATAAAGAATTTTTGATTATTTTCAATAAGTTTTGAGATTTCGTTTATATCATTTATAAGTTGTATGAGCAAAGATAACTGGTTCGCCCAGGTTGTCGCCATTTGTTGGCAGTCAACAACAACCCCTTCATTTTTCATTCAGATGAAGGGAGATCAGCTCTCTTTTAAAATTATAAAAGAGTGCCTTCAGAATCTTTGATTCTGAAGGTACTCTCAATTGGAGAAAAGTTAAATGACGTGTTAGAAGTTGATGAAAACAAGTTCATAAACTTGGCAATTAGCAGCTGTCAGATTAATAAGTCAGTTTCATAAATTTTTATATAATCGATTTAATCATTAAGTTAAATTTTTATGATTATATATGACTTAAGAAAAATTTGAAAGGATAGTATGCCAAAGGAAAATCAACAAAACACATCTTGAGTTTTTTTAAAGCTGGATATGGGGGAAGTATTATGAGTCCTAAGTTCCTAGAACTAAAGGTGACTTATTTTAGCCTAAAGTTTATATTTCATGTAATGCCTTACCATGACTTTGTAAAAAATTGTATATATGTAGTTAGTAAATAAATGACTATCATATGGGAATTTTCATATATTATAGTTTTATCACTTGGTATCCTATCAAATTTAATTTCAGATATTAATCAATGGGATTTTGGAAAGATTTAAAACTAAATCTATGAAATTTTATGTATATACATGACATAAATATTAAATCAAGTCATTAGCTAGTTGTCATGCTAAACATTAGGGTATATGATTTCGATACTATATCGCCTTGAATGCTACCACCTTTCACGCTAAAACTGGAGAAGACCATTAATTGACAGAGTTTACAAGATCCATGTGTCATATTAATAACGCCTGGTACTTAGATCGCTGCTTTGGCATGGAGAGGTGGCCTACACCTATTAATTAACTAACAGCTGTGAATATATTGATGATTCGCATCCTCAGGATTTAATGTTGAGAGTCATTCCATTTCGTAACGACGTACATGCTCATAATGACCACTGTGTGTAATCTATATTTTGGTTTACGATCCATCAATCAAACGATCCCTAGTTTGTCGATTTGGTTAAATTTTACTGCTAGTCGTGGCTAAGTCGTGGTTAAACATGCATATATCATAACAGAACGTTGGCTATAACATTCATCGTCACTAAGTTCGGCTTAATGGCTAAATTTAGAGCCCCCATGACTGTCAAATTCGAAGCATGTGAAGTTTTGATTTCGCATCATGTCATGCACTTGGATACCTATCCCCTCCCTCTTCACCTTTCCGTTCATTCCATTTCGAAACCAGGATAGTGTTGACGAAACTATGGCCCCGTTGAATCGTTTCGAAATCTCAGGTTCAGAGCTCATAGAAGCAGACAAGAAGATAGCCTTGCGATTTGAGAAAGTGGGGTGGGGGCAGTTCTTTAAGTGTTTTGACGGCCATAATGCAGAGGTAACCAAACTATTTGCCTTAAATTTAAAAGAAGACGTTGTGCAAATCGGGGGTTTTAAGTTCATCGTTAATGAAGACAAAATCGCAGAGGCGACAAAGCTCCCGCAAGTTGGAGAACGTTGGTTCAAGGGTGATAAGGTTAATAAGAAAAAGTGTTTATCTCTGCTGCTGCCATTACCAGATAATACAAAACTGAAGATAGGGATCCCTGTCAAGTTCCTGAAGCCTGAATGGCGAGCCTACTACGAAATTCTGGTCAGGTATGTGTCCTGCGATGGACGTTTCTCTCATTTACACTATTACCACTTAAGACTCCTATTAGCATTACAGGGCTGTAGGCTTAATCTACCATTTTACCTGTGGAAAAGTTTGAAGAAGATGTCGCATGCAGTTCAAAGTTTTGATAACCCTGAAAGAAGTTTATTTCACCATGGCTTAGTTAAAATCATACTACAACATCAATTGTCTTTGAAGGGTAAGTCATGGGATGAATTTTTAGCTGAATGCCATTTGGGGCCGACTCAATACTGGCCGAACCCCTCCCCAAAGACTCGTAAGAAACGAAAAGCTACTAAGCCTGAGGTTAATAATGTTCCTAAGACTGAATCAGAGGGTAAAAGGCTTGAAGAAGCCAATCTACCCGTAAACGCTGGTATCAGTAGTGACGATGTTGATAATATGGTTCCCTGTTGCTCGAAAGCAGTCTTGAATCGACCCTCATCTGATAGATGTCATAGTACCCCTGCAAAAACAAAGGAAAGGTTAATCGAAAGCAAAACTATTAACATTGTTGAGTGTAAAAATCTCTCCGAGCCAGATAATCTTCGTAAACATGGTAAAGAGTCTCTGTATAAACTAGATCATCTAGCACAAGTATGCTGCGATAAAGAAGGGTTTGAGTCAGACGATCATGTGTTTTCGAGGAGGGTTACTAGAAGTATGTACAATGTCCCTACAATTTCGGTTCCTATGGCTGATCGACAGGATACTCAGCCTGCAGTCGTCCATATTCAGGACGATGTTCCATCGGCGGTCCCTGACACTATTCATGTAAATAATCCCACTTTTATAAAGGAGAATGGTGCAAAATTGGGCAAGGCCGAGGTCGCTCCATCATGTATGGACACCTGTATCTCAGACCCTGAACCATCTTTTATCAGTCCTCAATCATCTGGTCAAAACATTGATAACCCCACTCCTCCTCAGGTAGCCAATTCAGGTCACAAAAATGAAGAAGAAACCCTTCAGCAAGTTCTGGATAAGGCATACCAGACCAGGATTATAGAGTTGAAAGATGAACTTAAGCATTGTCAATCTAATGCAGCATTGATAGAAGAAGAAAATAGGACATTCAGGGAGGAATTGTTGACCTGGATTAGCAGGTGGAAAGAAATGAATACCAAAAAGAACCAGTATAAAAAAGCAAAGAGGTCAATAATAGGCATGAATCAGCATCTGCTTGAACAAATAGAAACACAAAAGTTAAAGATTATCAGGCTGAAAGCCAAATTAGCTGAAGCCCATAGAGTAGTTGATCTTCAAAATAGAACTTGATGGTTATTCTCATTTTTCAAAGTACATGGTTGCGTCGCTGTCAAACAGGTAATAAAATATCTTTGTTATGCATGCCTGTAAAATCGCAGATTTTACAGGCATACATTTAAGTTTTAGTTTATTTTGTTACATCTGTTTTAACCGGTTTTAATGAGATGCTTCGTTTGTTTAAACACAGGTAGATATGTCATCACTCTTCTCCAAAGCTTCAGGACGTTGTTAATATGTTGGTTGGGAGACGTGGTTGTTTATTGAAGGCTGGAGTTTCAACAACAGCCACGAATTTACCAAGCACCTTTAAACCAGCAAACATTCAGGCTAGTCGTTTTCATTATTATAGTGGCAGGTGCTTTGTAAAAGAGATTCGATTCTCTTGGATAATTATAGGAACCCTATAATGTGGCATGTAGCATTGATGGGAAAATTGAATCGAAAACAACTGATAGTATTATATAAGTTAGGAATTTTGATGAAGAAGGGGGGAGTGACTGAAGAGAGAGATACTTGAGATATATTTTGTTACTGGTTTTATTTCATAACTGAAGTTGGATCTTTGGATGTGGGATGCAACTGGAAATCTCCAGGTTGATATCATTACTGGTATTGTTTTGAATATACTTTATATGTCAGTATATTATCTTCTATTTTAATATTAATACAGTATGCTTTGTTATACTTGTGTTTAATTATAATTTTCACTCTGTCGACTCAATATTATGTTTGAATTAATATATCATTGTGACTGAATTTATTAGTATTTTTACTATAAATTCAAGCTACAAAGATATACATTTCTGTCTATTAGCTATCGTTTGTATTTTTACAGTGATTTCATACTAGACATCATCTTTTATTCAAATAGTTATGTTGATGATTAGTTATTAATTAATTATATACTTCAGAAAATTAAAGTAATTATTTATTTTCAGTTTCTCTGATAAGTGATGTTATAACAGAATAGTTTAATATGTATGATTTAAATATTGTCATTTAGATCTTACTATTTATCTTTTTGTTCATCTTTTATTAATTAATAATTAATATAGTATCTAGATACGCTCTCAGCTGCGATAGGATAGATAGAATAGTTAAGATAGTTCAAATTAAGTTTTATTTTAGTATATTTTAGTTAACAGCTGTTTAATTGATTTGTGTAATTTTTTAGCATAATTTTTACAGTCTTTATATTCAGAAAAACTCTTCAACAATTGGAGTCTTTCCTTAAGAAAGCAATTATAAGACAATTTAGATAGTTGAAACTAATCATAGGATTCATTTAGGTAGAAATAACATTAGGATAGGGTAGATTTTGCTGATTTTAATTTCTCCTTAAGAGAAAAATCAGCTGGTAGCAGGACCATAACCTGCAAGGTTTTGCTATTCCAAACACACCGGACGCTGCTTTAAGCTGATTGTGTGGGCTTAACCTCCTTGTTGGCCTAGGTCGGAAAATCAGGCCAACACCTCCCTAGATGCCCTAGGTTATGGTAGGGCTTTTTGCTAAGGTTACTTCCCTTGGTTTTCACATATTTTCTCTTCTAAAAAATCTAGTTCTAGGGTTAGTTAAGGATTAGTTTTAGGTTAAATTTAAGTCTGCACTTTTATATTAGAAACCCTAAAAATCAAAAATTTAATTTTTTTGCACTTTCGGGCCTCCCTAAAATCTCGGCCACCTTCCCTACAAATTCGCCCTGGCCTCTAAAGCCCTAAAAACCCTAAGGCAGAATTATAGGGAACCCTAAAAATACAAAAATTGCAAAAACCTCAAAATATGCCCTAAAAGGCCCTAAAACAGTCATAATTCTGCCCTAAAAGCCCTAGCTTCCTTTTCCCTGCTCGCCCTTACAGTGGCAACCCTCAATTCTCCTCCTTCAATCTCCCTTAACCTACACAGTGACAAGAAAAGAGTTAGTTCGTAAAAGAGACTGTTCACACAAATCTTTAACACAGTTTGCAAAGTTGTTGGTTAAATGTTAATCCAAATGTTGTTGTTGACAAATGATATTGAAACGTTGATATAAATGATACTGTGGGTAATGACTGAAACATACATGCTGTACACACAAATATTATGAGGTGATGACAGCTGTTATTATTACTTATCATTAGATTCATTATTACATTTAAAGACATGTGATTTGTTTATATTGACCTAATGTTTGTTATCACCTACACCAACAAGCGATAATTGTTTGTCAATAATTCGCATGAGAATTGTTTATTGACAGCACTATCAACACACTTTATGCACTTTTGGTTAGAGAATAATTGCTTAACCTCTTCAGCTGTGTTATATTGCATACAAGAAAACATCGACATCGGCAAAAAATCGGCAAGGGTCCAGAAAACATCTTCTCGGCAACATCGGCGGAAAAAATCGGCAAAAATCGGCAAACCGCGGCAAATATTTAAAAAAACAAAATATATTCATTTTTTTCATAATTTTAAGCATATAAAGCAACAATGACATCAAATAAATACATTAACACATAAATATAGAAAAAACACTAATAGATATCATGTAGGCATGCCAAATATAATATGAGACATGAAAGTCGATACTGAAAGTCTGAATATAGTTGTCCAATAGTACTCAAAACAAAAGTGGGAAATCAATGGTCCATACATATATCATATTACAAAATGACATCACAAAACTAGTAGCTAACTATCTGTCTCTGACTCTCTGAAATATAAATCAATGCCCTCTTCCCCTTTTACGGGAAAACATAATGGGTTGTTTGCCAGGCCTGCCCCTGACAGTAGAAGGTCCTGGCCCTGTACTACTAGGTGCCAATGAGGGACTAGGTGCCAATGAGGGACTCGGTGCCACTGCCAATAAGGGAGTAGATGCATCAACCACTGTAGAAGGTGGTGCTGATGAAGCCACATCACCCTCCATGAAGTCCTCTGGGTCAAAGCGGTCTGCCTCCTCCTGTTCCTCCTCTTGCTCCTCCTCACCCTCCTGCCCCTGCTGCTGCTGCTGCTGCCCCTCATCTAACCATGCAGGTGCCTCCTCCATGATAGGTAACTCAACCTCCACCCTCCAGTTGGCCAATACATCAATATTGTCCAAGCAAATGGCATCCACATCAGGTGATTTCTCCACCTGCTTCATCCACAGTCGAAGATTGTAGTGGACATACACCGAGTCATTCAGGCGTGGGAAATCCAACCTGTAAGAGGGTGATAAAAAGATTTAATGAGTCTTGATGCTAGAGGAAACCAATATGAAACAGGATCTTAAATTACAATGAATTTAATTGCTTTGATAAAGTTCTTAGTACTTACCTGGTGCGTTTCTTTGAGTGTATTTTATCAAACACACTCCAATTACACTCACATCCAGAAGAGCTACAGGTTTGGCTGAGGACTCGAATGGCAAATTTTTTTAAATTTGGTGCCCTTGCACCATATGTCCTCCACCAAACACCTACAATAAACAAGAAGAAGAATCGGATTAAATAATTCAAATTTCAAATAAAATGATAAATCATAAAACACAATTAAGATTTAAGAAATTGAAGTTCAAATTTTCAAAATACAAATAAATTCTAATTTGCAATCACTTACTTGGAGTCAAATTGTTCCTTGCACGGACAGCATCGGCATAGCCAAATAGTCCAGTAGCCTCTCGATACATCTCCATCTCACGAGTAATACTCTCCCAAGTCTCAAAATTAGGTACCATCCTATTCATACATTCGATAAGCCCTTCCAAAACCTCTTCATCAAAATCAAACTTACACTTGTATGAAAAGGCAGGTTTGAGGAAAAGTGCAGCTGCATGAATAGGTCGATGGAGCATCCCAATCCATCGTGTATCAATCAACTCCCATAGCATCATGTGTCTATTGTATCCAGGGGTACCCTTTCCAACATAATAAGACCGAATAGACTCTTTGGCCCTATCCATGGCCTCGTACAAATAGCCCATAGCGGGCTTGTCACTGTCAACTAATCTCAAAACCTTTACCAAAGGTTCACTGATTGAGCACACTTCCTCCACTCCTTCCCAAAAGGAGTCGGTGTAAACCAATCTAGCGATGGCTTTCCCTTCCTCTCTCCTGCTATATGTGCAATCTCACCACTCATCACAAACAAACATTTGCTTCAACTCAAACTGAACTCGAAGCAAAGACTGAAGAGAAATGAAGTTGGTGGCAAATCGTGTGATTCCAGGGCGCAACAATTCCCTGTTTCTCGTGTATCTCCTCATGAGGCTAAGAACCCAAGCATGGTTATATATGAATTTGGTGATACTCCTAGCCTGGTCAACAACCTCCTTGATGAAGGGAATTTTCCCCACATCCTCCAGCATCAAATCAATACAATGTGCAGCGCATGGACTCCAAAATAGTGAGGGGTGCCTCTCCATAAGCAATCTACCAACAGCCACATAATTGGCTGCATTATCTGTTATGATCTGCACCACATTGTCCACACCAATCTCCTGAAGGACCCCATCCAACAACTCACATAACAATGTTGCTTCTTTTACCTGTGCCGATGCATCAATGGATTTGATAAACATGGTACCTTTAGGGCACTGTACCAGGAAATTGAGAAGGGTCCTACCCTTTGCATGTGACCAACCATCAGACATCAATGTGCATCCAGAAATCTCCCATGATTGTTTGAATTCCTCCAATCTAGTATTGATGTCTTTCTTCTCTGCTTGAAGAATTGGGCCTCGAATCTCCTCATATGTAGGGCACTTGTACCCTGGGCCAACAATAGCAATGGCATCACACATAGGCTGAAAAAAAGGATTGTTTCTTGTTATTGTAAGAGGCAAGTCACTCCAGAAAAACATCCTCCCCATAATCCTATCTGTTTCTTCCTTCTCCCTTTTTTTAACCATGGACTTGATGCTATTCCGTGGAACAAAGAAAGATGAGGCAGCAGCCTTCACGGAAGCTGAACCCATGGCCGTGGAGCCCCCAACACTACCCTCAGTGGCATCCGGATGATCATAATCATATGTTCCTGAAGTCCTAGCCACTCCACCTGCAGCAAGTTCAGCTCTATTTGCAACTGACTCTTCCATTTTTCTATCTTTCGAGTGAATTGCATCATGGGCCATTCTCATAATCTCGGGGGTAACTACACTACAAAGCCCCACATCATGGCCAAGGAGTTTTGCCAAATGATACTTCAACCTGCTAATGCCTCCTGTCATATGTTGTCCACACAATTTGCAATTCAATCGTTGTCAGTTTGTTCCATCTTCAGGGTCAGCATATTGCCAAAATGGGTCCAATGCCTTTGGCATTTTGTCAAACCTCTGGCTGCAAAAAAAACAAAAAAAAAAAAGACATTATGAATTTTTAATTAAAATTTAAAAATCTAAACCCAAATAAAATTTAAAAAATTTAAAAAATTATAAATAAAGACATTAAAAATTTATAAATATTACATAAAGACATTAAAATTTAAACCCAAATAAAATTTAAAAAATTTAAAAATATTAAATAAAGACTATATACTATATAGCATTTAAAAACTATATTAAATAAAATAAAATTTAGTGAAAAATATTAAATAAAGACTATATAGCATTTAAAAAATTAAAAATTTATAAATTTATTAAATAAAATTTAAAAATTTAAAAATATTAAATTTAAAAATATACTATATATATTATACTATATAGCAATATACAGTATATAGTATATACAGTATATTACTATAGTATATACTATATTACTATTAATATATATATTATATAGTATATACTATATAGTATTATAATATACAGTATATAGTATATACTGTATAGTAATATACTGTATATACTATATACTGTATATTAGATACTGTATATTAAATAATATATAATATATATATTATATATTATATAATATATAATATATAATTATATAGTATATTGTTATACTATATAATATAGTATATACAAAATACTATATTATATAGTATATAGTATAACAATATACTATATACCAGCGCAGCAGCGGACGCCGGCGGCCGGACTCCCGAGCAATGAATCGGACCTGGAGCTGCGGGGCCGCGGGGGAGTCGGGACTACAACCTAGAAACGAATCAACGATAAAAATCATAAAACAATAAAGTTTAAACCTATGCTTGAAGTTGAAACCCACTCACCGGTGAATGGAAACCCAAACTCGAGACTCTGGACAGTCACGGGCTCACCGCTCCCTCCAACAATCTCAGTCACGCGAAGGGTATTCACGGCCACAACTGACAGCGTCCTCTAGCTGCTGCTCAGTGCTCACGACCCGTGCTCAGTGCTCACAGCCCACGGGTGCTCACAGTCACGACCCTCACGGAAAGCAATAAAAACAAAAATAGACCAAAAAATCGCTTTTATCCTCCCCAAATCCGCCTTCAGACTCCGAGCCGTGGTTACCCATCGTGGCACGATTTTTAAGTAAAAATCGTCAATATTTGGAAAAAATCGCGCTATACGATTTTTTTTAAAATCGCAATTTTATCGCCTGAAAAAATCGTCGGTCTCGAAAAATCGCGATTTTTCGTGACCTCGACGATTTTTCGCCGATTTTTTCTTCTATGTTATATTGTTACTGTATTGAGACTACTACTGTCATAAATTTCCACCAATATTCAATATTTGTTGCATGTGCTGCTGTACTTATGTGTTTTGCGCAATGATAAATGCTTGTACTTATCTCACACATGTGTCTTGTTGCTTACATGTTGGATAAGGCTAACCTTTGGGTGGATATGCTACTGCAATAATAACTATACAAAACATACAACTCCTTTACTCACTTCCTAGACTCCATTAGGCACTGATCACTAATAATCCTTGAAAGAGATATCTTTTTGTGTCTTAGTGTCTTTTCAAAGTCGTAATAGGTCTTTTCAGAGTCGTAATAGGGCTCTCCCCTAGGAGGCTAAGGATTCCAAAGCAGTTGGGAGAAGTTGACTAAGGTGACAGTGGTCACTTCATCCTCACATGCTTACCGATGGCTTGGACTGCCATTTCATCCGGTAACAAGGGGCTTCCCTAATTAAAATTACTAAAGCTAAGACAAGAAGGGTCAAACTGAATATGAAGAGTAAGCTTTAGAAAAATAATGCATTGTAGCATTATAAAATGAGGTGATGGAGGAGCAGAACTAGTGCCTATCCATCATAGGGAAAATGGACTCAAGAGGTCAAACTAAGAGAGTAGTTTTATAAATGGTTAAGACAAACAGAGATATTACACAAGAGACAATAAGCCTTAACTTGCTGTTAAAATTTTAAATAATGAATAAATGTGCTTGGAGATCCCTGAAGGTGTCACTCTCAAACAATATTATGAGGGCGTGTCCTACAATGAAGTATTAATCAACCAACAGCTCTTTGATTGATGCAAGCTAATACATTCAAAAATAAAACACCAAAGGAAAATAAGAGGAGAAGAGCCCTCACATTAAACCCTTACAAGGTGGTAAATACTAAATATACCCCTTTGTCTTGGCCTCTCAAACATGTCCTTTGCAAGAAATTTCTAGCATACTCCAGAAACAATTAGAAGTGAAAACATAGCTTCACATTGTTGACTTTTCCTCAGCAGCATCGAGAGCCATTCTATGGGAGAATGGAGACACCTGGTCAATTACCAGGAAATCAACCCAATCTGGGACTAGGACCTCATCCTAGGGCTGAGGGCCATTCTCTGGGAGAATGAAAGCACTTGGTTAGTTACCAAAAAATCAACCCAAATTGGGACTAGGACCTCAGCCTAAGGTTGACAGCAATTCTCTAAGAGAATGGAGGCACCTGGTCAGTTACTAAGAAATCGACGAAATCTGGGACTGAGACCTTGTTGGCCTGATTTTCTGACCTAGGCCAACAAGGAGATTTAGCCCACACAATCAGCTTAAAGCAGCGTCCGGTGTGTTTGGACTAGCTAAATCTCGCAGGTTATGGTCCTGCTACCAACTGAATTTTCCTCTTAAGGAGAAACTAAAATTCAGCAAAAATCTATCCTAATGTCATCTCTATCTAAATAAACCCTTAAATTATTTTTAACTACCTATGTTGTCCTATAATTGCTTTCTTAAGGAAAGTCTTTAATTTTTTGAAGATTTTTATATTTAATTTTCAAAGTATAAAAGACTATTAAAATTACACAAATCCTATTTAACAACTGTTAAATAGGAAACTATACTAAAATAATATTAATCTGAACTATCTAAACTATCCTATCTATCCTATTTCAGCTGAGAGCAATTTTGAATATTATATTAATTATTAATTAATAATATGATAAACAGAAAGATAAGGAGTAAGATCTAAATAAAAATACTTAGATCATCTACACTAAATCATTCTGCTATAAAATTACTTGACAAAGAAACTGAAATAAGTAATTACTTCGAATTTTCTGAAATGTCTAATCAATTAATAATTAATAACCAACATTAGATATTTGAATAAGAAATAATGTTCAGTATGAAATCATTGCAACAACACAAATGAAATCAAACAGACATAAACATATATATATCATCATATCTTGAATATTCAGTAGTAGCACCGAAAAGTAGACACACTGAAAAATTCAATTACAATAATATACTAATTCAAATACAATATTGTTTTGACAAAGTGAAATACTGATTAATAAAAACAGGCATAACAAAGTATACTGTATTAATGTTAAAGATAAAAGATCATATACTGAAATATAAAGAGTATCCAAAATAATACCAATCACGATATCAACTTGGAGATTTCCAGTCACATCCCATGCCCAAAGATAAAACTTCAGCAGGAACAACACTAGTATCAAAATAGTATTTCAAGTATTTTTGCTTCAATCACTCCATCCTTCATCTCATAAAAATTCCTAGCTTATATAATACTACCAGTCTCTCGATTCAGTTTTCCCATCAATGCTGTACGCAATACTATAGGATTCCTATAACTATCAAAGAGAATCGAATCTCTTTTCATCACACACTTGTCACTAAAAGATAACAATAAAAACAACTAGCCTGAAACAGTTGCTGGTTTAAAGGAATTGGTAAATTCGTGGCTATGTCAAAACTCCAGTCTTCAATACACATCCATGTCTTTCAACTGAAATCCAGAATATTAGAAACGTCTTGAAACTATAAAGGATAGCAATGACATACCCACCTGTTTTAAACAAACAAAAACATTTTATTAGAAACCAATTAAAACAAGAATAACGAAAGAAACTATAATTCATATGTGTGCCTGTAAAATCTGCGATTTTACAGGCATGCACCAAAGAGCTGTTATTACCTGTTGACAAAGAGACAAATCATGTAACCGAAAATGGGAATAATCATTAAGCTCTCTTTTGCAAATCAACCACTCTTCTAGCTTCGGCTAGTTTGGCTTTAAGCCTGATAATCACTAACTTTTGTTTTTCTACTCGTTCAGGCAGATGTTGATTTGTACCTATTATTGACTTTTTTGCCTTTTTATATTGGTTCTTTTTTATATTCATTTCTTTCCACATGTTAATCCAATTCAACAACTCCTCCCTGAACGTCTTATTTTCCTCCTCTATCAAAGCTGCATTGGATTGACACTGTCCAAGTTCATCTTTCAATTCTATAATCTTGAACTCGTGTACCCTGTCCAGAACTTGTTGAAGAGTTTCTTCTTCGTTTTCGTGACACGAATCAACTGTCTGAGGAGGATCGGGATTATCTATGTTTTGACCAGCTGATTGAAGATTGATAAAAGATGGTTCGGGATCCGAACCATAGGCGTCCATACACGATGGAGCAACTTCTGCCTTACCCGACTCTATAATGTTTTTAACCGATTTTGCACTATTATCCTTTATAAGAGTGGGTTCATTTATATGAGTAGTTGATGGAACGTCGTCCTCAATATGGACAATCGAATGCTGAGTACCCTGTTGATTAGTCATAGGAATAGAAACTATAGGTGCATTATTCATGCTTCTAGTAACTCTCCTCGAACGAACAAACACAAGATTTTTTGATTCAAAGCCTCCTCTGTCACAGCATACCTGTGCTAGTTGATCTAGTTTATGCATAGATTCCTTGCCATGTTTACGAGGATTATTTGGCTCGAAGAGATTTTTACAATCAACAGCGTTAATATCTTCGTTTTTGGTTAACCTGTCCTCTGTCTTTGCAGGAGAACTAAAACGTTTATCAGATGGGGATCGGTTCAAGGTTGCTTCAGAGTAACAAGGAGCTACGTTCCCACCACCATCATCACTGATACCAGCATTCATGGGTGTATGGGCTTCTTCAAGCCCTTTATCCTTTGATTCAGCCTCAGGAACATTACTAACCTCGGGCTTTACAGTAGCCTTTCGTTTCCTACGGGTCTTTGGGGAAGGGGTTGGCCAAAATTGGGTTGGCCCAAAATGACATTCAACTAAAAATTCATCCCATGATTTGCCATTAAAAGACAACTGATGCTGTATTATAATTTTGACTAAACCATGATGAAATAGACTTCTATCAAGATTATCGAAACTTTGAACCGAATGCGACATTTTTTTCAGACTTTGCCAAAGATAAAACGGTAGATTAAGTTTACAGCCTTTTAATGCTAACAGGAGTCGTAGGTGGTAATAATGAAGGTGGGAAAATCGTCCATCGCACGATACATACCTGACCAAGATCTCATAGCATGCTCGCCATTCTGGCTTCAGAAACCTGACTGAAACCCCAATTTTTAGTTTTGCATTATCCGGCAAAGGCATCAACAAGGACTAACACTTCTTCTTGTTTACTTTACCACCTTTAAACCAACGCTCCCCAGTCTGTGGGCGCCTCGTTGCCTCTGCAATTTTGTCTTCGTCAACGATGAATTTGAAACCCCCAATCTGTGCTATGTTTTCTTTCAAGCTTAAAGCAAACAGCTTGGTCACCTCCGTGTTATGACCGCTAAAGCTCCTAAAGAAATGCCCCCATCCAATCTTCTCAAATAGCAAGGCAACCTTCTCATCAGCTTCAATAACCTCTGACCCTGAGATTTCAAAACGACTCAGCGAAGCCATGGCCTCCTCACCACTATCCTGATTACGAAATGGTATGAATGGAGTCGTGAACAGAGAAGGGATAGGCACCCAGGTGAAAGACATGAGGAAAAATGTCAAATCGTCACATGCTTCATGCCTGACAGAGACGAAGGCTCTAAGTTTGGCCATTTCAATCGAATTTAGCGATGATGAATACTACAACCAGCGTCTTGCTATGATAAATGCATGACTAACCACGACTAACAGTGAAACTTAACCAATTCTTCATATCAAGGATCGTTTGATTGATGGATCATAAATCAAGACATTGAGTACACACAGTGGTCATGATGAACTCGTACAGCGTTTCAAAATAGAATGGTTATTAGTCATATACAGTATTAAATATTGCTGATACGATTCATTAATACTTTCACAGATGTCAATTAAACGAAAGGTGTTAGCCAAATTTTCATGCCAACACAGCAATCCAAGTAACAGGTGTTATTTATTTGACATGTGGGTCATGTATCCTTATGAAAACGGTTAATTGATGATCTCCTCCGGATTATACGTAAAAGGTGGTCGCGTTTATTAACATGGTGATATAGTATCAAAACCATAAACCCTAATGTTTTGCAATACAACTAACTAATAATCCAAATTAACATTTAAGCCATGTATATACATACAATCTCATAAATATAGTTTTCAACACTTTGCAAAATCCCATCCATTAATATCCCAAATCGAATTTGATAGGATACTAAGCTATAAAACTATAACATATGAAGATTTCCAAATGATACTCATTTATTCACTAGCTATATATACAATTTTACAAAGTCATGGTAAGATATTTAAGTTACATATAGGATGTGAACTCTTAGGTTTAATAAAAATTTTAATTTAATAATTCCCCTTTAGTTCTAGGATTTTTAAGAACTTATAATATCTTGTCAATAACCGTTTTAAAATAATTCAAAATGTGTTTTTGTTGATCTTCAATTAGCATAATCAGATAGATTAATAATGATAGAATTGATTATGTAAAAATTTATGAAACTTACAGCTGCTAATTATCAAGTTTATGAAAATGTTTTCATCAGCTTCTAATATGTTCCTTGATTTTTTTACAATTGAGAGTACCTTCAGAATCGAAGATTCTGAAGGCACTCTCTTATAATTTTTAATAGGTAAATCATAAAAAAGAGTTGATCTCCCTTTATCTTAATGAAAAATGAAGGGGTTGTTGTTGACTGCCAACAGACCTCAGACAAGGACTGAGGGACATTCTCTGGGAGAATGGAGGCACTTGGTCAGTTACCAAGCAATTGACATTGAGTCATCAAATGCAGCCTAGGGCTAAGACACCTGGTCAGTTACAAGGTCATTACAATAAGCCCCAGACTGGGTCTAGGAAAGTGATGCACTCCTCTTCTAGATATATGGGCTATGAGACCCTCTCAAGGGACTAGCTACCCTTGGTTGAAAGACCTAGTGCTTGATCTCGGTGGCAACAAGGAGAACAAGATAAAGCATTTAATAATCCTCCTTATTTATGAAGATACACTTCAAGTGGACATGTATGGACCATGGGGACCTTGAAGAACCCTTGAGATGACTTGTTGTGATCATAGAATCACTTGAAGGACCAAGAAACCCAAGCACACCTTGTATTGTTCCAAGTGCCCATCAAATGAAGGACCAAGTATCTCAAAGACAAAGACCAAAAAGACTAATGGACCACAAAAGATTAAAAGTCAATGGTCAAAGATGAAAAGAATAAAAGCCCTAAGGTCAACCTCCTAACTATGTGGAATCATCTTATGTTTGATGAACCATAAATAAAGAAGTTTTCTCATTTGTCAATCATCATAAAAGATCTTCATCACTGCTCCTAAGAGAAGTTGTGGGTTTCTTTGCCAAGTTCTTTGTTGGTTTAAATCTTGAAGAAGATCGTAGCCCTTGAAGGATAAGTATCTACTCCCTCCAACTCACGGCAGCACTTCAAATCTTTTTTTGCTTCACTGCTGCATTCCACGTGACCCTAACCTAGCTAGGGTCTGCTACAGCATACCTGAGCCCTACTAGGGCTAATCTATGTGCACCCAAGCCTTGTTAGAGTACCTACAGCTCATGGGTGACCTGCTAAGGCCGCCCTCTATGCATCTAAGCCCTGCTAAGTCTATTCTCCATACACCCGAGCTCTTTCAAGGGGTACACACAGGTACACGGCAGCTCATTCTGAGGTTTTGTACAAGTCACGCCAGCCCAGCTAGGGCACTAACAAGTCATGACAGTCATCATTGAGGACTGTACCAGCATCCAGACACACTGACAATCTGAGATTGGTCAAGGCTGCTCCAGACATCCAACAGTTGTACATTTGGTGGCAGCAGACTTGTACAAGGCTCTGTTTTGGTCTGTATGAGAAATACAACCTTGTTGTAAAGGATTACATGTTCATGTACAACTCAGTCATCTCATTTTAAGGATGAATTATTAATTGCTATGGGGTTTTTGTCCTTGAAAGGTTTCCCCGTGAAAAACTCTTGTGTTCAATTCTTGTGGATGATTGTTTTACTGTTGCTAGTGTTTTTATTGCTATTAAAATCTCAGTACTATCCCTATTACAGTCTGCAAATTTTATAAAGTTTGTTACTGCTATTAAATTTTACATACATGCTAAATTTAAACATGGTATAAGAGCTCTGCATGTGAAGTATACAGTGTTTGAGCAAGTCATTGTAGCCTCCATATACCTTGGGACAATTGCAGACTGAGATATCAGACTCCTTATTGATCAGAGATGGATTCCACAACCTTCAGACCAGAGGAAAGACTTGAAGGGTCGGTGAACTACAATTCATGGAAAGCAAGGCTTATGGCCACCTTGGAAGAAAATGATCTTCATGACTTGGTCATCCATGCTATGGAAGAACCTACAACTAATGCAGAAAGGACAACCTTTAAGAAAAAGCAAGCCAAGGCAAGGAGAATTATCTATGACTCCGTTAAGGAGACCTTGATGCCTTCTATAACACCAATGAAGATAGCCAACGAATGTTTTGACACCCTGACAAATCTATACAAGAAGAAAACACCCTGTTAGAAGAGAGTATTGAAGAACAAACTTCATACAATAAAGATGGAAAAAGATGAAGGTGTAGCCTCCTTCACAAAAATTGCCCAGGTAAGAGATCAACATTTTGTTATTGGTCTCTCAGTAGATGATGATGATCTTGTCCAAACTGTTTTTGATGGTCTTCCTAGTTCCAGGGAAACCTTTATGGCTGTTGTAAGTGGACGTGAAACTCAGCCAAACTTTGATAGACTTGGGCATGATTGTTTGGGAGAAGAAGGCAGAATTCAAAGCAGAGCTAATGGTGCTAAGGAAGAGAACCTTGCCCTTACAACAAAGAGGAAGAAGTTCAAAAAAAACCTTCCCTCCAAAGAAGAAAGAAAAGATGCCACAAGGTAAGCAATTAGATGTATCAAAAATTGAATGTTTAAACTGTCACAAGATGGGACATTATGCCAGGGACTGCAAGCAGTCAAAGAAAAGGTTCAAAAGAAGATTCCAAGCATCTACAGCAGAAGAATAAGAAAAAACGAAGAAGAAGAATGCTAAGTCTTCCAAAGGAGAAGAATCAAGAAGAGAATACTACTTGATCTCTGCTCTCTCAGGATCCATCGCCAATAGTGCTAACTCTTGGTTAGTGGATAGTGGAGCTTCAAGACATATGACAGGATTCCGTGAAGCTTTTACAAGCTACAGAAAGAAAAAGTATTCTAATCTAGTAGAACCTGGAGATGATACCACCTACAAAATTGAAGGAGTAGGCTCAGTATCATTTCAACTTGACTCGGGGACTGTTTTGCATATCGAAAACATACTATATGTCCCTGGCTTGAAGAAGAATCTCCTCTCAGTTGTTGGCTTAGAAGATAAAGGCTACAAAGTTATCTTCATGGACAGAAAGGTTCTACTATGGTCAAAGAATGAAAGCTTGAGTTCAATTGAATTGATTGGAGTTGGAGAGGGAGGTCTTTACAAAGCATCCGTACACTCCAATCAAGGATTGGTTCACAATACAATCAACCCATGTGAGTTATGGCATCAAAGGTTTGGACACCTTCATTATACAGCTCTCCCTGGTCTTCAAATGATGGTTACAGGTATGCATGAGTTTTCTCATGAACATAGTGGTGTTTGCAAAGGTTGTGCTCTAGGAAAGAATACCAAGAAATCCTTCTCTAAAAGTAACAGTAGATCTAAAGGGATCTTGGACATGATTCATTCTAACATATGTTGACCCATGTCTTCAGCTTCTTTGAGTGGTTGTTTGTACTATGTATTGTTCATAGATGATTACTCTCGCAAATCTTGGATTTACCTTCTAAAGGTTAAAAGTGAAACTTTTGATAAGTTCAAAGAGTTCAAGGCTCTAATTGAAAACCAGACAGGAAGACACATCCGTATCTTGAGGTCAAACAATGGAGGCGAGTTTGAATCTAATGAGTTTGATGATTTTTGCCGAGAAGCAAGAATCAAGAGGGAGCTAACAGTGTCATACAACCCTCAACAGGATGGGGTTGCAGAAAGGAAGAATAGAACAATATGTGAAGCTGCCAAAGATATGTTGTGTGATCTAGATCTTCCTTTATCTCTATGGGTTGAGGCTTCCTGTACGGCTGTTTACATTCAAAATAGAAGTCCTCATGCCATTTTGGGGGAACAGACTCCAGAAGAAGTATTCATAGGAAAGAAACCCACGGTTGATCACATTAGGATCTTTGGCACTCCTGTATATATTCATGTCCCAAAAGAAAAGAGATCAAAGCTAGAGCCTTCCAGAAAGAAAGGCACATCTGTTGGTTACAGTGAAAGCTCAAAAACTTACCTCATCTATGTTTTTGGTCAGGTACATTTAAGTCAGTAGAGATGTGATATTTTATGAGGAAGTTGTGTTCCGTCACTCAAAAGATCTTTCAAAAGATACAGATGAATCTCCCTCCAAATTCTAGATTCTCCTCATTCAGAGGATCAGAGGAAGGAAGAAGATGAGCCTCAAATTCCGAATGCACCATAAGATTCAGAAAGATCAGCTGAAGAACTACTTGAGGCTCCTCCCTCCAAGAAAAGACCTGCCTGGTTTTGAGAAACATTGCAAGAAGCTGAGAAGCATAAAGCTCCTCCTGGAACCTTCAGAGAAAGGAAGAAGCCACAGAAGTACTCAGGTCTTATGAGCAAGCTCATTGATGGAGAACCTTCTACATATAAAGAAGCAGCAAATCAACAGGTATGGAGGGATGCCATGATAGAAGAATATAATTCAATTATGAAAAATGATGTGTGGGAAGTTGTCCCTAGTGTTGATTTTTTTCGAAGCAGCATCAAGAGTCATTCTCTTGGAGAATGGAGACATCTGGTCAAGTACCACGATGTCGAACTAGTCCAAAACTGGGGGAATTTAGCCTTGAGTTGAGTAGCCATTCTTTGAATGGAGACATCTGGTCAAGTACCAAGATGTGTAACCATTCCAGCACTAGGGGAACTCAGCCTTGAGTTGAGTAGCCATTCTTTGAATGGAGACATCTAGTCAAGTACAAAGATGTGGAACCATTCCAGCACTGGGGGAACTCAGCCTTGAGTTGAGTGGTCATTCTTTGAACGAGGCACCTGGTTAGTTACCAGGAAGAGGAACCAGTCCAAGCACTGGGGGAGCTCAGCCTAGAGTTGAGTGGCCATTCTTTGAATGGAGGTACCTGATGAACCAGTCCAAGACTGGGGGATTCACCCTAGGGCTGAGAGCCATTCTCTTGGAGAATGGAGGCGCTTGGTCAATTACCAAGACATTACTATAATTCCTAGACCGAGTCTGGGCATGTGAGGCACTCCTATCCTTGATCTGTGGGCTTTGCGATCTTCTCCATGGATTAGCTACCCCTGGTTAAGACACCTAGTACTCGATCTTGGTGGCACAAGGATTTTGAGATAAAAGCATTAGTAATCCTCCCTATTTATGATGATGTACTTTGAGTGGGTATAAAGGACCCCTATGACCACTTACATTGACCACAGGGCACTTGAAGAAGGCTAAAAGGTAAAAGTCAAAAATACATAAGGACCCTTGGACCACTATGAAGTGAATGTGAAAATACAAAAAAAGGCCATTAGTACCACTAAAGGTAAATGTCAAAAAAAGGTAAAAGAATAAAACCTAATATTATATTCCTAGCTTCAAGGACCACTTCAAGTGAGTGAAAGGATATAAAAGAAGTTCACTTGGCATTCTTTTATACACACACTACTTCTTCATACAAGTTGCTCCACTAAAAGTTTTTCGTTGCCCTGTTTCTTCTCAAGCTTTTTGGTGATCTTCATCTTTGTGCCCTAGCATGGAGGTTATTGCTAGCTAGGACATCACTCCCTTCCACTCACGCTGAGCAATAGTTACAGCTAGGGTATTACTATCCCTATTCACGGCTAGCAGGAGCAGGTGAAGGACAAAGCTAGGGCATCTTCACTCCTTTGAACTAGGGCATCACCCTTCTCACTCATGGTCAACAATAGCAGCCCTAAACAACTAGAGCAGACCCTCATCTCAGATAAACAGAAGAACTGACCTAGGGCTTCACCCTAGTGCACGTCTGCTTCATGGGCAGTCTCTTTCAGTCTGCGCCAGCTTCTTTTCAGGCCCGAGTAGGCTACAGATAATTCTTGGTAGCCCTCTCTCTCACGGGAAGTCCTCCACTCATTTCAGGAAGCCCTCTTCATCCTCGGGTAGCAGCACAACAGGGTGATTCCATTCACGGATAGAAAGGAGAGAACACGAACTGTCTATCCCTCACGGGAAGCTATAGCAAACAAGTTTCGGGCAGTCTACCCCACACTCGAGCAGTAGGTAAACTCTTTCGGTTGCCCCATTAGAAACTCGAGCTGCCCAGATCTAACTCGGGTAGCCCTAACAGACTTCGAGCTAGGTTGTGGGCAGCCATCATCATTCTCGGGTAGCAGCCACGGGACTCGGGCAGACCTCAAACGGTCTGTTGCACTCACAGGCAGCAGAGAAAGAAATTCTGGCAGCTACAATAAATCCAGGCAGCAAGAAAGTCATCCAGGAAGTTGGACAGAGAATCTAGGCAGTTGAATAGAGGATCCAGGCAGCTACAGTAAATCTAGGCAGATCGGGCAGCAGGGTCAAAGGTTCTGGCAGTTGACAGAAAATCTGGGCACACAGCCCCAATCTACAGCTTGTTTAATTTGTCTTTGTAACAATTTTGTTCTAGGGTTTGAATTTGTTCAAACCTAAATTAGACAAAGTTTGAAAGACATTCATCTCAGTATTCTGAGAGTCTTCTACAAAACTCAGTCATCTCATTTAAAGGGATGAATTACTAATGCTTTTGGGGGTTTTGTCCTTTAAAGGTTTCCCTGTGAGAAATATCGTGTGTTCATATGTGTTGAAGCTTTAATTTATCTACTACACTAGTCTTATTGTTATCTTATAGTCTGCAAAAATTAAAGAATACATGCTAATGCTAAAATTCAACACCTAGACCAACGGGGAAGTCTGTAGTAACGTCTAAATAGCTTTACAAAATCAAGCATGTCGTTGATGGCAGCATTGAAAAATATAATGCAAGGTTTGTAGCACATGGCTTCTCTCAAAAAGAAGGCATAGATTATGACGAACTTTTGCTCTCGTTGCTAGATATAACATCATCAAAACAATCATCTCCCTCGTTGTTGTCTTCGGATGGAGACTCCACCAAATGGATGTAAAGACAGCTTTCCTTAATGGCAAAATGAAAAAGTCTACATTGAGCAACTAGAAGGCTTTATGACTCATGGGGTGAAATCTCATGTGTGTAAACTAAAGAAAGCCTTGTATGGGCTCCAAACAGGCCCCAAGAGTTTGGTATGCAAGAATTGATAGCTATCTTCATAGCTTGGGGTTCTCCAAAAGTACTGTTGACTCCAACCTGTACTTTAAGGTTTTCATAATCATCACTTGATCCTAGTAAAGTATGTGGATGACTTGTTCCTTACTAGAGAGGAACAACTGATAGCTCAATGTAAGAGGTAGCTCACCTATGAGTTTGAGATGAAGGATTTGGGTCTGATGCATTATTTTCTTGGTTTAGAGGTTTGGCAAAAGCCAGATGAGATCTTCCTGTCACAAGGAAAGTATGCAATCGATGTCTTGCAGAGATTTGGATTGCAAGACTGCAAGCCCATGAGCATACCCATGACATCAAACTTGAAGAAGTTACACGACTCAACCACTTGTTCAAAGGATGTGGATCCTACTCGGTATCGACAACTCATTGGATCCCTGATGTATCTAGTGCATAGAGGACCAAATATTTATTATACAGTGAATGCATTAAGTCAGATCATGTCCGAGCCAAAGCACATACACTGGGTAGCTGCTAAACATGTGCTCAGATATTTGCAAGATACTATTACTTATGGGCTCAAGTATACCTCCAGCAGTGGAGTAATGTTAGTTGGATATGTTGACTCTGATTGGGATGGTAGTGTAGTGGACTAGAAAACCACATCAAGATACTGCTTCAATACGGGATCAGCAATGATCTCTTGGTCCAGCAGGAAACAGGGTTCCATAGCTCAGAGCACAACCGAAGCTGAGTATATTACTGCAAGTGATTCCTGCAGAGAAGCAGTATGGGTTAGGAAGCTTCTCTCTGACCGGTTTGGTGGAAAGCTTGAGTCAACTATTATTCATTGTGATAATCAGAGTTGCATAAAGTGTTAAACTAGTAGCAACAAGGAAGGTCTTCCTGCATGCATGTGTTCTTGCATGCAAAAGACTTAAATTAGAAAACCAGCTGTATTTAATTTACTTTTCCTAAGTTTACTTTGGAAAATAAATTAAAGTGATCTAAATTAACTTTAGTGAACCACGAGTTAAAGTGAAAGTGAAATTAGGGTTTTTGCTTTACCACTAGTTAAAATGAAAGTGAAACTAGGGTTTTCGCTTTACCTAAAGTTATAAAAGAGAGATCCATTGGTGGAGAGAGAACACACACTTGTATTCCGACAGAGACAGGATACAGACAGGGAGAGAAAGTCAGACAAAGGATTTAGCTGAGAAGACAGAGGAGCGAGCAGCAGGATCATCGAGCTTCGTACAGCTGGGTCGTACACTCACACAGGAGAGTGTTGAGGTTTAGCTGGGATTTGCCCAATGTTTCTGCCGGGTACTGCATTCGCCAGGTTTGGGTGAATTTGTAGTGATTTTAAAAGTTCCATTTTTTTCATAATAAAATCTATATCTGACTACTGCAACGGTTTTTTCGGGGGGTTCCATACCCAAAATAATAGTGTCAATATTGTGATGTGATGTTGTGAGTTATTTCTCAGTTTTATATTTCGTTGCATACTGTAAAAAATATTCATGTGTGGTTATCAGTACCCGTACCCGTACGGGTGAAGGTACTGGACCAATACAAGGTGTGCTTGGCTTGGAGTCTTCTAGATCCATGTTTTTCACTGGACCAATACAAGGTGTGCTTGGCTTGGAGTCTTCTAGATCCATGTTTTTCTCTAATGAAAACAATATAATAATGCTAACTCATAACCAACTCATGTGACAACTCAAACAATCATAAAATAATGAGAGTAGTTATGCCATGTAACTCCTCCAAAGTGATTGAACATGTCAACAAGCTCCAACATATTTCTCCTACACATAGATGCCTCCTCCTTCAAATGAATGAACCAAGACATTCCTCAAGGTAGCACGTGTGGCTCCTCCAAAGTTGACATCCCATCATATAGTGGTTGGCCAAGTAACAACCTCTCTAAGATGGCACAAGTGGACTCATCATGTAAAACACCCCATCAAATAGCATAGAAAGGTGTGCAACATAGCCTCTATATGTGGAGTGCTTTCCTTCTTTAAGGAGTCAAAATATTTGGCATACTTGAAGCAAGCCCAAAATAGAAAAATACCCAAAGTCGTTATCTCCAAAGCACAAAACTTGTCCTTCAAGGAGCTAACTACTAACCCATCAAATCATGTGCACATGGCTGGATCCAAAAAGTAAGGGGTCAATCCACAAGATAAGCCTCATTAAATGTGTTAAACTAAAAGATGAAGTGGTGACTCATAAATGCCAACAAGTGGTCCCCAAAGCAAGGACGTCTCCTTAACAACCTCCATAAGACTTATTTTTGAGGTGTAACAACCCTCAATTAATGCACAAATAGATATTCCAAGGAAGGATTCAACAAGCCATATAATGATGTCAATCCCCATGCCTAGTCATCACTATGCCCAACAAACTACACGAAGAGTAGTTTGTTACTCTTCTGAATTAAAAAAAAATATGAATAAAGTGTCAAGATGTATCAACATGTTTGGTGAGGTGGATGAGCACTCCATCTAAATCCATGCTCCACATCATCATAAACCACACTAAGTGTGAAAACAACTCACATAAGAAAGGGCACTCATGCAACAAGCCTCCAACCAAGTCAAAGTATGTCAAAATAGCCATTGAAGGGGCCAGAATCACCTAAACATGTGTGCACACAAGGAGTCATCCACTAGGAATGATAGTCCATGTAATACTAAAGTGATGAATGTGCCAAAAACCTCCAATCTAGCAAGGGAATTCACACCATGAGACCCAAAACAAGCTAGAACATGTCTAAAAAAAACCAAAGTGCACTCATGCACTAGACCCAAACCAGGTCAACTCATGCCAAAATATAGCCATTTAGAAGCCTAAGTCATCATAAATGAGGAGCGTTGTATTCAAATGAACCCTCATCAACTAGAAGTATGTCATGTCAATGTCAATCGATCAATAATCTATAGGGCTCTACATATCTCATAATGCAATTATGCAAGGGCTAGAATCAACTACATGGCATTCACTGATGTTTCCTTCTGAACATACCACAGAGTTGACTGACTAAACACCGCCCACGTTTCATGCACCACTACATCAAACTGTCATGGGAGTGGATCTTGGGCAATCCGGATCCGAATCCATATTCAATCGGGGATCCAACCCTCACGCCTAACAAATCCAGTAACAATGAATTAAATGATCCATGTGCTAAAAATCGCCAATATAGCAAGGGTGTTCACAGCAAAAGGCCCAAAACAAGCTAGAACATGTCCAATAAAACCCCAAAGTGCTAGGGAACTCATGCACTAGGCCCAAATCATGTCAATTCATGCCAAAATATAGCCAGTTAGAAGGATAAGTCATCATATATGAGCAGCGATCTACTCCAATAAAGCCTCATCCATTAGAAGTATGCAATGTCATTGTCAATCCATCAATAATCACTAGAGCACTCCATATCTCATCATACAATCTCAATGCAAGGGATAGATCTCCATACATATGTGCAAAGTGGAGCAAGTATAACCAGAACAACAACATGATGCTAAGATAAATCAGATGAGGTAGCAAGCATCTCATCAAATATATACCAAGAGGATGATCCATCAAGTAAAGGCGTGAAAAATGAAGAGAGCACCTAAATATAAGCCATTAAGCATCATAAATCCAACAGGGAAAAGTGAGTCTCCTCCACACAAAACACCAACTCAATCATGCTAAGAACATGGGTGCAAGCAAGACTGTCAAATTAGGAAGAATCTCCATGAAGGTGTGTACCTCCAATCAATCCATTGGGATGAAAATCACAAGTGTAAGCCTCATAAAATATGACAGGCAAAACCTCTCAATAAGGAACAGATAGCCCATAAAGAGAAAATTTTGCAAGAACCATAAGCCCACATTTACCATTCTACAAGCCTATTGACCACCTTGTATGATCTTTGGTAGTGACACATTATCAAAATTTGCTACTAAGATGTGAAAATGAAATCAGGAGGACCATAGTGGGTAGAGGTAGAGCTGGTAGGATGACAGATTTAAAATATAGAGACAAGGAAAGATAGATTGCATGTCTGTTAAGAATATTTGGGAGGAGAGAAACAACATATGTGGAGAGATGATCAGCCTCCATGCACAAAGCTTGATAAAGGCATCAATAGCAGCACCTGCAAGTTTGTCCTGCTAGTGAAGAACAGACATGCAAAAGATACAAGCATGTAAATGAATATCCTTCTTTTTCTAATTGCAAAATAATATGTTCCAGTAACCACATTTCCCTCTGATGATTGTGATACACAAATTATATGCACTTTGGTACTCAGCAGAAAGTTGATTTTCAGGTGGGCCATCTCATCAGCTGCAGTCTGTTCAAGTGCAGCCAAAGCATAAAATTTGATTTTTTCTTCGGAATAGATGATATTATTGACATAGGTGTACCACCGTCAATGTAGAAAAGCAAAACAACCAGAGCAGAAAGTATGATGACTCAGTTAAATATTTGAATAGGCTCATTCAAAATTTATAGGCTGCTATGTCACTCTACAGAAGAACTTCATGAAACCATTCTTTAGTTAGACACCTGGCGGCTAGTCTCTAGACGGCTCTTAGATCTTAGATCTTATTATCTTTCTACTTTTAGCATTGCTTTGGCACTCAAAAATTCTACTGTACCAGCACATTATCTTGTACTCTCTCTTTTAGAGTTTTTACCTCTTGTTAACCTTCTTTAGTTAGACACCTAGCCACTAGTCTCTAGCCAGCTCTTAAATCTTAGATCTTATCATCTTATTATCTGTCTGATTTTAGCATTGTTGTAGAAGATGCCTTGGCACAACCCCTTTGTACCAAAAATGGATGTACACTTTTAGTCCCTTAGACCTAATTTTGTCGTCTTCTGTTGGACATTTAAAAAAATTATCTTATCTTAACTTAACTTTTACAAAAGAAACATGAGGGAGTGGCAATTTTTCCCAATTTACTACATTCATTCCATACTCTACAGTTTGTCCAGAAAAAGAAAAGGATCGTAAACAAGACGAGAGGTCCAAGAAATGGAGACCAGAGAAAAGTTTTCTCTAACCCTCCAAATCATTGCATAAGGTAAAAGCATTTACCAAACTACAATTTATCAAATAAAAATATGCCATACATACTTCTACAGATGGGTCGATCTCAGAACAAGCATTATCCATAAACAAGGAACCAGCTATACAAGGAAGGCATATCCAGCAAAGTTCAGCAGCAAGTTATCATTTCAGAATGTCAGAATTTTCTGAAAATTAGAATGGAAAACACCTAACTTGAGATGAGAGAATCATGCTGCCTATTCCTGTATATTTAGATTTGAAACCACGTCTTTAAAATTGAAGTTTTGAACTTTTACGATGAAAACCAACCTCCTCCTGAAATGTTAGACTTTTGCAGTATGTGCAGATGCTAGTAACAGCTACGAAACAAGTACTATACAACTCCTAGTTTGACATTTTTATCTAAAGCTTTTCTAAGTTTCTATTGATTCTCAAAATGATTCTTATCTACTACACTGGGCATTAGCTTTTCATCCATTTGGGAAAATTTATACATCTTTTATATCTTTACAATATATGTTAACCATTAAAAGAAAAGAAGTATGACTACAATAACAAGCCTTGCATCATATCAACATGTGATGCCGCAAAAAACATTTTTGGTTTCTCATTATAGAGTAAAACCTAAGTTACCGAAAACGTTTTAGCAGGCCTAGGAAAGGCCATTTCCCGTTTCGGATACTGAAACAGAGGGGATACGGCACTGAAACGGCAGTGATATGTTTCAAGCTGGTACAGATACGTTTCAGGTTGTACGACAATCAAATGAAATCTTTTATATCTGGACTGACTAGCTTTAACTCTAACTAGCCTTAGCTAATCTTGTTGGAGCTTCATACAAAGAAGATGCCACCTCTACCTTGATGGCATCTGCTTTCTTCAAGTTTACTGGTCGCAGCTTCTATCAAACAAGAATATATGAGTGGTTGGAGTAGTTCTGAGCCCTCTGCACCTTTGTGGTTAGTTGTTATGACTATGACTGACTTGGTTTAATAAAGTTTTCTAAGCTATACCCTGTCCAAACATTTATATACAATAATTGGGATGCCCTTGCTGCCCCCTTAGCGAGAGAGAAGGACCACAAGAATATAAAGGCTCAGGCAATTTATGATACGTTTCAAGCAAATCTTGATACGTTTCAGGCGAACCTTGATACGTTGCATGGAAATTGTGATAAGTTTCACCCAAAAAATTAAACGTTTCAAGCAAATCATGACGTGTTTCATCTCTTTTAACTTTTAAAACTTGAATTTTTTTATTTTTACTGCTGTTTATAGGAACTTTAAAAGGCCCACTACCCCTCCAACAAGTCCAATCTAGTAAACCAAGTGGTTTCCTCTCTCATAAACACACAGAAACCTGAAAATGATTTGCAGCCAGCGGCCCAACAGACTTGCTAGAAGGACATGTTGAGCAACTTGATGGTTTAGTGCTTGAGCAATGGGTCACGGCATGAAGCTATTTCTAATTTCAGATATGACCTTTCTTCTTGCTTGGCAGTTGATTTCGTTTCAATATGAAAGTTCTAGCAGCTCAAAAGTCGGCCCCATACAAAAATAAATTGAACCGTAAACCTCTTCTCCAAGTCAAAACCACATAAAATTTACTGCCCGTAACTTAACTTTGAAGTTTGAACTTAAAACGTTGAAGTCTGAAGATAGACGTGTAAGCAAGTGTGAACAAGGCACATCTACAGTGTTAATATTGGGTTGAATGATAATCCATTTTATCACCGCTCTCAGGCTTCAACTCTGTAACAACTTTGAACATTGGTTAAGCCATGTTTTCTTGGCCAAAACTGTAGTGCTAAGTGGAATTTTATTTTTTTAACTGAGTTTTAATGAATCCAAGTCTGAATAAAACAAATTGTTGCTTTTAATCTCAATCCAAAAAGCTGCCACCAATTTCTAAAATTCTCAGCTATGGAAAAGATAATAATTAAATTTTTAAAATATCAATGTATCATCATTTTGCTATCAGATTCTATGTGAAATACTATGTGAAGTGAATACACCTAGATTTGGTCAAAGGAATGCTCAGGCATGAACACTGAAAACAGGACAGGTCTAAAAGGTCATTACAGAGTGCTTCAGGTAAATTTGAAATATCATCATCTTGAAGTATATACTTCTACAGGAAATACCCCTAAGCCATATTGGAAAATCTGCTGTAAAAAAGTACCTTCACTGTAAATTTATGGAGTCAATATATGCTGCCAGCCTGCCATTGGTCCATAAAATTTATGAGTTAAAGCACATCTATTTCTCCTAACCATCATACTTAACACTAGCCAGTGATCATGCTTTAATTTTGAATTTTTCTGTTATTGTTCACAAATTGTTAAATAGTCAACAGAGTGTTGCAATGACAGAATCTGATTCTTATTTGTTGTTTTTACAGCCATAGGCATTTTAATTCTAACTATAAATGGTGAATGGTAAATTATGAATTGAAAGTTTGATGTCTCATGGTTTTCAAATTTTTTCATATATATATATATATATGTGTGTGTGTGTGTGTGTGTCGTTTCCCCTCCGTATCATATCCATCTTTTTTGAAAATTTGTCATATCCATTTCCCTCCCTGTATCCGTATCCGTTTTCATATCCGCTTCAGTGCAACTTAGAGTAAAACATATTGTTTTTCCTTGAAAATGTGACATGAAGATAACAGTCATTTTATCCATCATATCTCAGTTTATACTTTACAATCTCATGGGATAATGCATCTTTCGTGTATATAAATTACCTCTTCATACACTCGTCGAAGCCAGCTTGCACATTTAGCTCCTTCATCCACAGTCCAGAAGTTGGTATTCAATTTTTCTGGCCTATCATGATCAACTAACTCCAAGCAGAAAAGGAAAATACGTAATGAGTCTCCAAGAAGAGCAATACAGTGTCCACTCTCCCTGTAGAAAAACAACAATCAGTGGCAGCCATTCCAATAAGTCACTTTTGTCAGGATTTTATACCAGAAAAATAGAATAAAGTTACAAAACAAGAAAGAAGAAATTTAAGAAAGAGTTCCTGATAATACACATCCAAAAATCACTCCACAGAATGGAGCATGAAGATATCTTTCAAATTGTATAAATGAAGTCAGCACTAAGGAGCAATGCTCCGCCAAGTTTCTGGGAAGACCACCTCAAATTCTAGGAAAATTCATAGGGGACATGTAAAGACCAACTCAAATTTTAGGAAAATTCATGGGGGACGGTGGGACGTAGGGTTCCATAACATAGGGGGGCCCATCTCTAAAATTATTAAAAAATATAAATTCCAACATATTAACATATCAATTCCTCGTCCCATCACCATTTACATACAAAATACGAAATTCATAATTGTGCAATGTAAACATGATCGTGAATTCCTCATTGGTTCATGAATCATTTATCATTTGAGAATTTGAATTTGTGAATTTCACATTGCTAAATTCTAAATTTGTAATACATGCACATCTTCCATTATAATAATAACTTTGAATCATACATATAAACAACAGATTCATAAATCTGAATCATAGACATGTCACATAAACTGAAACACCTACAAAATTTGAAATACATTAATAGTACACCATCTACTATTCAGAGAATCAGAAGTACACCTACAAATCTGAAATATAGTATATAACTCAACAGATCCTGAAATCTGAAATGACTGAATCAGAAATACTAAAAGTAAATAGCAAATCAAAATGACCCAAAATAGTGAAGACTCAAAAAGTGATGAGTCAAAGACTCGGTCTGAGGTCATCAATGACAACATCTACTACTAGAGTCAAAAGTTAAACTGTGAACTTACAATGGACAATGAACATTGAAAATAAAAGTAGCTAAAAGAAATTATCAAAGTCCTCATCCATCTGTTGCATGAAGTCAACAGGACCATCAATGGGAGCGTCACTAAATGAGTCAAAGTCACTCTATTGAATGACCAATGGCACACCAACCAAACCATGCTGCATATCATACAGTCTCTCCTCCTTGTCTATCTGTGCATCGTCCTCTAGATCCACATCCCACCATGTCGCTGGTCCCCTTCAATACTAGAGTGTCTTCCTATGTGCAAGACGTAGGGCACTGTGCATGCAACTAGCTTCTCTGCTCTCCTAGAGGTAAGTCTATTCCTCTTGATAGAATCGATGAAGCTATATGTAGACCAATTCCTCTATACTACAAAGGAACTAGCAATCTGAGACAATAAGCGAGTAGCATAATGTTGGATCTCTGGAGGATCCTCCAGCAACCAATGGGGTCTTCTTGGTATAAGTCATTTCGATCTTCCTTCCCATCAAGCTTGTCAAAGAGACCATTGAGACATGCAAAATGAATCTACTGTCTTCAATTTTTTCTTCCTCATCTCCATCATACATCTTTCAATCTTTGTAATGGAACCTCAAAATCCCTTCTTAATCTCTGGATCATCAATGGGAGGAATTCTACCAAGCCTATCCATATACCATTTTGGGTTAAGTGCATAGGCTTCCATGTGCAAAGGTGTGTCCATTTGATCCCACGTTGAATAATGGGTCAAATCTAGGTCGTATAGAACTCTAAAGATGGTTCTTTCTCACAAATGGAAACCCTTACTTGATCCAACATGCTATCAAACATCTCATACATTTCTTCAAGACTAGGAGAATCTGAGTCTCCATAGAAAATGACCTCAACTATAGGGCATAAGAAAGACACCACATAACTGCAATCTGCCCACCAATCATTATCCAATACCCGAAGCCTAACCTTCTTCCCCTCATCTATCTTGGATTATGTCCACCTCTATGTTGTTGGGAGCGGAGAGCTAGAGCGTAGAGAAAAGCAAAATTTTCAAAAGCTTCTGATGCGGGAGCGTTTTTTATATAATATTTATTTTTATATATTATGAAACATATATGTTAACAAAACCATGTAGAATGTTGAATTAGTTACAAAAAGCATAAAAACATGGATTAAACCCTATAACATCAATCATCTAGTAGTTATAACCTATAACTTATGGCATTGTCATCAAATGATCAACCATAACATCAACCTTTAAGTTACAACTTCTCAATATATAACATCTGCCATGACTCATCAAACTTATCACTAAAATTGTACTTCTAACCAAACTAAAACAGAGAACATCAACCATGAAATGAAACGATTCATGAAGCACATATTCATTAGAAATTACCAAACAATTATAATATGTTATTATGCAGTCAATAGTGCAATGTTACAAGCAGTGAACTTCAAAGGTAGGTTCAACTTCAAACATCAAACTTAAATTGCCATATAATGTTTACAAAATAGACCATAAGAAATATTAAAGAGTCAATAGTTACAATTTACAAAGGACCAAAAACTAGAAAAAGACAAGTACTAAAGTTTCCTCTTGCCACGAGCAACTCCTAATTTCTTTTCCCGTGATCTATGAGTAGTGGGAGTAGGAGTCTCCTCATCCTGAATAGCTGGAAGTGGTCGTGAACCACGTCCAACAGCTACACGACCCTGACGCAACGATGGAGGTTGTGAAGCTAGAGGCAAACTTGGTGGCATTTGGAACCCTGCTAGTGGATGGGGGTGGCATCTCTACTGTTGCACGGTCACCATCATCATCACCCAAAAGTTCAACCTCCAAACACTCTAAAGCCAAGGCTCCACCCTCCAAATTATTCTCCTCCAAGTTATTGTCCCAAGTGATATATGTTCTATCACTTTTGGCCCTCTCACAATAATGAGACAACAACCTCAAGTTGTATTGTACAAAAACCAAGCTTTCTACCCAATTTTCATTCAAGTTGTTTATTTTCGCATTGTGGATGTAGCTATAGGTGTTCCAACACCTCTCTACAAAAGAATTGTTAACCACCTGTGAAAGCACTCTAATGGCCAAGTTATGTAATGTTTGGTGGAGGAGCCATACATGTTCCACCACTCGATAGGAGCCAACCTATCTCAATCTTTGTTTGCATGCAAATTCGTAAACAGTCCATGTTGACTAAGGTATTTTCTCAATTCACCACGCAATATAGCACACTCCTCTTCTTCAAGGACCAACTTGTCTAATGCTAGCATGTCCCCATTCTGTACATCTAGATCTGTGTGGGGTTTTCCCTGACCTCACCCCTAGGTGCTGGTTTGGCCAACCAAGATGGAGAATAGTATTTTGGTGTAAGGACGTATGCTAAGGCATGGAGTGGAACATTAAGATCATTCCACATTTTGACCACATCCTTGTGAATATGATCATACAAGATGGCATCTATTGGCTAAACAATATATTTTATTTGGCCTAACATGCTATCCATTCGCTCATACACCTCCCCAATTACCGACTGATCAGTATCTGCAAACTGAATCATGTTATAAATGGGCTTGGTGAACTGCAACACATACCTAACACTTGCCTAAAACTAACCATCAAGAACGGTATCCTCCAACGCCTGAAAATCATGCCTGTAAAATGCAGATGTAGCCCTGTCTTTCAAAATCTGCCATGATTCACTTGATATCATACTAACCAATGCCTCTCTTGCCTTCAAAAGGTGCCTGAAGGTGAGGAAATAGCTAGCGAATCTAGTCTTTCCAATCTTCAATAGCTTCAACCTTGAGTGACTACAAAAATTGTGGTGGGCATTACTATGATTGCTAATAAATTTTATTATGTGCTTTTTTTTCTTGTACAATGAACCAATCCATCTATAATCATGGTTCTTCATCTTGATAATGTCATGCATCAAAAGGTTCAATGTGTGAACCAAACATCCGGAACAAAATATGTTGGAGTATCTATCCTCAGTGATTTCTTTTGTTGCCTTACAATTAGTAGCATTATCGGTAATGACTTGGATGACATGGTATGGCCCAATAGATTCAGTGGTTTTAAGTAAGGGTTCTGCAATATTGGTGTCGGTCTTGAACCGATCTAAGTAGTCATGGGATGAAAGGAAGATTGCACCACTAGCAGACACCCCAAGAACATTTATCAATGGCTTGCCCTTTACATTTGTCCAACCATCAGATACAATGGATACCCCCATCTTCGTTCCAAGCATTTGTGAATTGTCCCAAAGCATTTTGTATCTTAGCTTTTTCCTTGTCAAGTCCCATGGTTCTAGCTTTGTCGTAACAAGGGCTTTTGTATCCTTTAGGGGCTGTTGCCGCCTAATTCACACTTTAAGGTGCAGGAAAGTCACAACCTGCTATGTGTGTCCTTGGGGGCAAGTGAGAGCTGGGGACCACTGTCACCACAGTCCACCACTCCTCCATTTAGGCAAGATCCCAACAGAGCCAAGGGGGGTAGTCCCTATGGAAAGACTATGTTCCAGGTTTATTAATTAATTGAAGATTAATTAATGGGATCTTTTTATTAAGATTACGAAATTACAAGACCAGTGCCTATATTAAATGGAGTCAAAAGATTTTAAGTTACAACAATAACAAATCAAAGTATTTAAGCAATGTACAGCTGATCCAAAATTATCTGTATTAACAAAGATAGCAAAAGAAGATGCTTTAATGTGAAACTTATTGAACCAACAGGAAATGAAGGAAAAAAAGACTTTAAGTTTGATTCACTTGAAGCAACTTGAACAAATATTAAACATTCACCGCATGAACAAATATAGAACTGAAAGTAAATGAGACTGAAAGTAAATGTGTTGGAGTGCTTGCAGTAAAAATAAAGTGAAAATGATTGTAATAAAACCTTGAACAACAAGGCAAAGATAAACAATATTGATCTGTGTTTGTAGGACGTTTTGCAATGCTTCTTGGTTAATTTTAATAAATTTTAATTAGAGTTGTTCTTCTTGAAGTTAGTTTTAGATCCGGTGGTGTGACTACCCCGATCTAGTTCTTCTCAAACTGAAGATGGAATGTTGTTGCGCTCAACAGGTGGGAGCAAGCCCACCCCTAGCTCACAGGTCAAACCCCAATGGCCCGGTGCTCACAAGGAGGACGACGAAGTGCCTAGAGACCCCCTCGGTCTACTACCCCTTGCAGCTTTCGAGTCACTATTTTTAATCAACTTGAAAGTCTCTAGATGGATGCCTATTAAACTAAGACTTCCCTTTCTCCTGGTCATATCTCGGAGTACCCCGGAGGGTGATAACCGAGTAGAGGAGCAGGATGTTGGAAGTTTTGTTGGTAAATTTTAAAGGTTTATTTTAATCTTGATGTTTAATATGCAAGGTTTATTTTAATATAATCAATAAGAACTTGGGAAGTAAAGAGATTGATTGTAGATTGTAGTACAAGAAAAGGAAAGTTAATCTAATTACCTAAGCCCCCACTTACCCTGTTTTTCATATCCAGCTTGAATTCCCTAACGGGCGATGACAAGTGGACAGAGGATACACAGGTTGGATGGGTTGTATGGTTACTTCCTTAACAAAAAATGAAACTTGCATAAACAGAAACTTGAAAGCAACTAAACTATAGTAAACTCACCTCACAACAATCTTTGTGACAGAGATGATGGTCTGTCACAAAGATAGGTGGGTAGCTGGAAATAAAACTAACTATCTATCTCTTCCTAATCTACTTAATCATAAATTACAAATGATTACAAGACTTTTAAAGAATACCCCAAGAGACTCTCTTTGGGGTTTAAAATAGCAAAGAAATTTGAGAGAGAAAGTTGAGGAATGGAACCCCTTTTATGCCGGTTGAAGTGTGAGGAAATTTTATGTCTTTTGGGGCAGCAATTCTTCTTTAAATGTGAATAACCTGTCAAAAACCAGCGAGCTATTTTTCGCTGCAAATCACATAAAACACCTAAAAATGTTGTTAAAAAATTTAGTACAAGATTTACAATTTTTCACATAAAAGAAAATCTACGTAACAGACAAATATCTATAACATCATTGAGCGCTTCGCATTCTGATCTCGGTCCTTTGAGTTCAGATGCGGGATACCACGATTAAGCCCAAAGTGTTATGATAAATACTTGCTGAAACTAGTATAATTACAAATTTACAAAAAATTTCTAAATGTAATTAATGACAGTAATATGGAATTTAGAGGGTTGGAAAATGAGTTTCCAGCCACCTAAATGAAGTAAAACTAGCAGAAATAAAAGGTTAAATTAATATATAAGGGGTTAGGGCTCTAAAACAAGGTTTATATTCACTAAACAGTGAATAAAACCCTGTTTAAAACAAGCTGAAAGTAGATGGCCGAATTGAAAATGTTGCCGGAATGATGTTTCTTGAAGGAATTTCTTTGCTTGAATAACCTGCAATACAAACTATGCCTGCAAAATATTGTAGTTCTAGAGATGAACACCTAACACTTCCTGCAAAACACTTTGTAAGAAATGTCAAATCGTTCACAAAAAAGAATAAAAACACTTCTATTCTTTAATCTCTCCACAAAACACTTTATTCTGAGGTAACCTTGTATTTATTTTGTTTGCATTTGTTGTATTTTTCTAGTTAGCTCTCCACAAAACACTTTGTGGAGAGCTAACTAGAAAAATACAACAAATGCAAACAAAATAAATACAAGGTTACCTCAGGAAATGTAGATCATGAAAAGTTGCAGCATAGTATTCCTCCAAAGAATTTTTATTAAAATAGCCCAGCTTGGGCAAAACTTCAATACAAGGTAGCAAGAATATGAGAGTGAGAAGAAGAATTTTCCGGCAGCATAACAATAACATAAGAGATGGTGAATAATGAGGGAGTGATACCCTCATTATATAGTTGAGGCAAACCCCCAACCCTTTGAAGCTCAATGGTTGAGATTAGATCTAGATCTAGGGTTTAATCTCCACCTCTAGATCTAGGTATTTGACATTCTATTTTTCTCAATTAATCTCCACCTTTAGATTAATTTTAATCAAAGGCCATAATCTTAATCCATGTCTCAAATAATACTAGCCTTTAGATCTAGGCTTTTGATTTAATTTCAACCCTTAGATGAGCTTTTATGTGAAAATAGAAATAAGGAAAAATTAGAATGGGCCCAACTAGGCGCCCCCATCCAAATTTGGTGAAAATCTCCTCAAAATGGAAAAACGTGGGCAAAAGCAGCTAACGTCCACCTCCAATATTAGCTGGCGTCCTCTAAATAGTGGTAGCGCACCTCCAAACTAAGCTAACGCTCCTCTATATGAGCTAGCGCTCCTCTTAAATGGTGGAGTTTCCAAATATGGTGGCGCCCTTGTATTTTGGTGTAGCGCTCCACTAACTTGGCATTGACTTTATGTGAAACGTGGGCCCATTATATTGTAGCGCCCTCTAAATTTGTAGTAGCGCCCTTTTAAAATAGCACCGCCTCCAAATTAGACGTGGGTCCCTTCATTGTAATAGCGCTTTCCTCTAACTTTGGCGTGGGGCCACTCTAGATTAGCGTTGACTTTCATGATATAGCGTCCATCTCCAAATTGGCGTGGGTCCCCTTCATTTTATGCATACGTTTTAGCTTTGCGCCTTCACTATTTTGTTGGAGTCTTCATACATGGTATAGCGCCTACCTCTATATTTGGCCGCCCCCATTATATTTGGCCGCCCCTTTAAATTAAACGTGGGCCCTTCCTTTGCATTAGCGCTACCTCCATTGTAGCATGGGTTCTTTATATGATAACTCCTCCACTTGGTAGCTAGCGCCTCCTTAGTGAGGTTTTTTCCTTGGACGTGGTATTCAACCTTAGCCATTGTTTCAAAACACTATTTAACCTTTAGACTTAGGTTAAATTAAATTTCACCTTAGATTAAAAAAATTTCAATTAAATTTTTTAATTTTCCTAGAATTGACTTAGGAAAAATTAAAAATAACTTGAAAAATTAATATCTAGGCCATGGGGGGGTTAAAAAAAAACTTTGGAGTAAGTTCTCCTAGGCTTAGGAACACCCATACCAACTTACCATGGCATTTCTTGATTTTTTACTTCAAAATCAAGAAATGTGAATTTTGACTTAGGGAATTTAATTAATTCCCTAGGAAAATAGACCTTGTTTAAACAAAAATGGTCTATCTCCTCAACCATTCATCAGAATGACATAGGACTCGAAGCAGTGGCTTGGGGGGTTTCATAGCAATTAACTTTGCATTCATAGCCCCTATTACAAAATGCCATGCTCGAACGATTACAATATTACATCAACGACTGAGTTAATTAATCACCAAGGAGTGAAATTAATTAACTAGTAAAAATAATTAAAAATACAACAACACAACGAAACTCCGCAAGACTCTATACAGATGTCTAGTATGGTCATGAATCACACTTTGAAGCCTTAGCCACCTCATGGAATTGACTGGTAGAACGCCCGTCACCACTTTGGAGGATTTTGAGTGAAAACCAAACCGATTAAACTCGTTTGTTCAACAAGGTCAATTGGAAAGGGAAAAACACTCGATGAGGGGACTTCCCTAACAACCCGTTCCATGGTGTGGCATCCATATCATATGACCCACACTAGCACATAAAATTACATTAATTTTCCCACGCAGGGGAGCGGACATTTCGTTTTACAAAGGGGCAATAGCCCTGCAGAATTGAAAAATCCTCAGATTTTTCTAAGGTACAAATATGTACAACTTCGTGTACATGGAGTTGCCACCTAGTCGAAATAGGTGGGCAACAGGGGCACCTGGATGGATTCTACCATTTCATGCCAATAGGGTGAGTGAAGAACATTGAATGGCATGACCATATGCCACATGCATAGAGAAACCGAAACACTTTTTGCATCCACGGCATCCCTACAACCTTGGTCAAGGAAATTTGATATTTGTCTACACCTTGAATGCAACATAGGTCCATATGTTCCAATCCGGAGTCATAACCACGGCCTGGAATGTTGATTGCACCTCCAACATCCTCTCCAATAAGATATAATAGATGGCATATCTAGTGTCTATGGACTTGAGGAATTCCTTCTTTGAGTGAGCCTTGTAAATGGCAAGGAGGTGTGATGGTTGCAAATAAACATCTGCACATCTCTCGCAGTTGTCACTAAGGAGGATACCCACTGAATTTTTCCAATGTTTTTCAATGCATTGTTGAGTGCATACACACAACAAGGGATCCAAAAAATATGCCTATATCTACTCTGAATTAGCAACTCAGCTGATCTGCACGTTGTCATTGCATTTGTTGCAACCTGCACCACAATGGTAGGCCCAACCTCCTCTATAGCATCCCGAAGAAGCTCAAATTGGAAAGTTGCATCTTTGTACTTTCCAAAACAATCAATAGCTCTAAGAAAAAAAGGCCAATCTATGCATGTAACTATGATGTTTATAAGTGGACATTTGGCAATGTCTGCCCATCTACCCATAACAATAGAGCAACCTTCCCTCGCCCATGTTTGTCTCATTTTCATTTTCTACATTGTTATATTGGACACTTTCCTTTCTAAAATCACTGTTCTCGACTTATGTTCACCTGATGCCACATATGAAGGTCTTGATGCTGTAATTACACAAATCATCTCCTTTTAAAAAGGACAGCGACTAACATGGAAAGGAACGCCATTGGAAAAAAGGAATTTGCCAATGGCATTGTTTGTGTCATCACAGTTCAGCTTACCATACATCCCTATAAGAATTGGTTCTATTGCACAAGAACAATAGAACTAGAACCCTTCTTTTTGGATGAAGATCATGAAATCTTTCGCGTAATCCAAGCTGACTAAGACTGGAGAGCTGGTAATGGCATTCTTTATAGAATCAAAGGCTTCCCTTCCTTCACTAGTCCATACAAACTTGGCATTTTTCTCAAGTAAGGCCTGCATAGGTTTCATTAATTCGGCCAAGTTAGGAATAAATCTTCTGATAAAATTTATATGACCATTGAAAGATTGGAGGGCTTTTACATTCTTAGGTAGGGGAATCTTTCTTATGGCCTCTATTCTTTCAGGGTCAATCTTGACACCGTCCTTATTGATGATGTGTCCCAAGAGTTTTCCTTCTTCTATGCCCAAAATTGAATTAGCCGGATTCAAAGAAATACCATACTTCCTACATCGCTCAAATATCTGCCTGAGATGACCAACATGGCTGGATCTTTCTTTCGAAAATACAGTAAGATCATCTTGATAGATCTTAATGATTTTGCCAATCAACTCCTTGAAAGCATAATCCATGGCCCTTTGGAAAGTAGCTCCTGCATTTAAAGGCCAAAGGGCATTCTCAGATATTCAAAAGTGCGCCAAGCAGTTGTGAAAGTGGTTTTATGCCTATCCTCTTCTTGAATGACCACCTGATTATAACCAGAAAAACCATCTAGCATTGACATCATGCTTGATCCAGTGACCCGTTGGAGGAGGGTCTCCATGTTGGGGAGGGGGTAATTGTCCTTCTGACATGCTATGTTTAGATTTCTGAAACCTATACATATCCTTAAACTCTCGTTCTTTTTTCTAACTACTACCAAGTTAGAACACCACGTTGAATGTCTTGTAGGAGCTATTATTCCTGCTGCTAACATTTTTTCTAACTCCTTTTTTATGATTGGTGCTAACTTAGGATTTATTTGCCTAAGTTTTTGTCTGAAAGGCTTGCCCTTTTGACACTCTGGTTTCAAGGGAATGGTATGTTGAAAGACATCTTCCCTATATGCTTTGAGTTCGTCATAAGTAAAGGCAAATACATCCCTATACTCTTTGACCAAGTTTATAAGGTTGTTCCTTTCTTTTTCGAAAGTACATTTTCCAATTTTTATTATTTTAGGTTTCGTTTCCATCCCAATGTTGATTTCAATGTAATCCCCCGGCTTCATTTGCTCAACATTACTCTTTTGTCTATCCTGTCTGTCAAAGATGTTTTCTAAGGAAACTAGACCACGTGGGACAGGATTATTAAACTGGTTTCCTTCTCCATGGTACTCTTTATTTTCCTCTTGATCATTTACTTTAAAGTTTAGGAATTCATCGACATTATGAATAAATCTCAAAATTTGCTCATCATCTTTGAAGACCTGCCAATGTTCTACATTATCAGGAACAAAAGGTTTGAAGTTAATCTCTAAAGGACAATCCCCCTCTAACATCTCATCCGATAGCTTAAGAGTTGACGCTGAAACTGCAAGATTATCGGAGGCACTATTATGATCTCTAGGGATTGCTTCTATATTAAGGGCATCAAAGAATTCCATTGTATCCCAGGTTGCATTTCTATATTTTTTAAGTCTTTGACACTTACATGCAAACTAACCCTTAACTTGTTGAACAATTAAGTCAGAATCCCCTTTAATACTAAGCAACTTGATCCCCATGTCCTTGGCAATTTCAATCCCTAGTAGAAGTGCCTCATACTCTGCCACATTGTTTGTTGCTTCAAATTCTAATCTGAAAGCAAAGTTGAAAACCTTACCCTCTGGTGAAATAATGACAACCCCAACCCCCTTGCTTGTTCTAGAGTAAGCACCATCAAAATTCATCCTCCATAATTCACTAAGTTTTTCATTTTTTATTTCTTCTTGGAGCGGTTGCAAGAAGGTGGAGTTGATTTGATAGGTCCCATGTTCATCAGTGTGGTAAGCATACTCATTTAATGGTCTTTGAGGGTTTTCAACATGGTGTCTTTTTTCCTTTTCAGAATACAACTTTACAAGTGAAAACTTCGATGCTGGTACGGTGGCATAGATCCAATCCATTTGAATTGATCCTCCCAAAGTGGCACCCCATTTCCTAGAAAGCAACATCCCCCACTTGTCTGGCACATCAATAACAAGGATGTTCATGGTGATTTGGATATCTGGATACTCAACCAATCTAACTAATTGATTCTCAATCATCCCTTCAACTTTAGAAGGTCTAGATTCCATGGCACAGACATTTTGGTATGGTCTTGTACTTCTTAAGTCAAGCTGCTGCATGACTTTTTTGGTCATGATGCTGGAACTAGATCCTGAGTCTAACATACAATTGTGGAGAAGAAGATCACCCATCATCAATGATACATAAAAAGGGGGATGATCTTCTTTTCTTGGGTCCCTAGTATGTACAACTATAGGCGGATCGGCAAAGACATTATTTGAGGTTCGCTCCACGGTATCAGAAAAAGTGACCTTCTTAGGGGTAGGGGGCTTTACAGGATTTGAAGGGCTTTCTTCAGTTTGATCCACATTACTTGGAGGATCTAGGATTTTCAAGAGTCTCTCTCTTTGGCCAGGGATTTTGCATAATTCAAGGACTGGAACAAGAACTTTTGTATTTGCTAGCCAATTACCTAAGTCAAAACTTAAATCAACAATTTCTTTAGTTTCTACTTCTTTGGGAGGATTAGGAGCTGTTACCTTGGGAACATTCTTTGCAGAAGACCCCTCTCTTGCTTTTCTTTGGCAAGTTATTCCTTTGAAGTTTTGAGTGTTGTTGATCTGCTCGGCTGAAGGCATCTCACCATAGTATTGAGTTGAATTGTCAACCTTCTTTTCATAATGATTGGCCTGTGGCCAATTTCTCCTGGAAATGCTAGGGATGTCATCTATGTTGTTGATGTAATCAAGCTCGCTTGTTGACGTACTAGGACCACAACCTTCAGGGTGACCATGCTCTTGAACATAGCATGCATAGTGGCAACCAGATTCTTCGTGGAAGTCTCTACATGCCCTACAGAATGGCTTGTAATTATTAACCATGTTAGCAACCTCTAGCTGATGAGGAGGCCTCTGCTCATGGTTGGGAGGCTTTCTTTGCCAAGTTGGCTTGGTAGGAAAGGTTCTTGGAGCAGGCTGAGTTTGAATTCTTTCCATAGTTATCACCCTATTCTGTATTTCCTTCAACTGCGCTAAGTGTTTCTGTTCAGCTTCTTCCATGTTTTTCTTCATTTCCCTTTTCATTTCAATCATCTGCTTTTCATAAGCATCCTTCATAGCTGACAAAGGATCCTTTTCTTTGGGTTCATTAATTTTCAAAGGTGTTGAAGATCTTGAATAACCCTGGAGGTTGGATTCACCTGATGACTGCATGTTCAAGTCAATTTTAATTGCCATTTCTTGAGCTTGGGCCAAGTTAGCAGGCTCTTTGTCTCTTATCTGATATTGCATCTTTCCACTAAGTGCCTCAATGTAATAGACCAGAATGGTTGGTGCAGTTGGGGCATAAGCAGTAGGGATAGCTTTTGACAATTCGGTGAATCTAGTATTGAACTCATCCATCGTTTCAGTATCCTTCTTTTTATGTTGGTCAGGGATGCAAGTTCATGCCGAGGTTCTTTCTTTTCACCGAACTTATTGGTGAAAGAGGTTTTGAAAGTAGCAAGAGTATCAAATGCGTTGTCTGGTAAATTATTATACCAATCGCCGACTTTTCCATCCAAAGATAGAGCAAATAACTTCATGTAGACATCATCATGTTGGCTTACAGGATCACTGACATAGGCATTGATGCATCTAGAAAAGTTCCTGAGGTGCATCGCAGAAGTTGTGGTATCAGTGTCAATGTACATTGGGAGTTTCTCGACAGCTTTGTCTGGAAGACGATGGGGTTGACCTGCTATCTGAGAAAAGTCGAGTGGAGTAAAATACTCACCCATTATGTCGAAAACACAAGTGTTAATGTGTTCTTGAGAATTATTTTCTAAAAAAAGACTATGGATGTCTGATAGAGACTAAGATCCGAGATCTTCAAGGATCCTACGAGAAGCAAGTTTATTTAGCCTCCTCCTATAAACCTTTTCAGGCTCAGGGATAAAACTAAGTAAACCTTCAGAGTTTCTTCTGGTTGAATACCTTGGTAAAATTAAAGACAATGGAGTCGCCAGATGGATTTCAAGTCTAAGATCAGCGAGTTGATTAAACTAAAAAATCTATCAAAAAAGTAAAAACTAGAAAAAACTAAGGTCATCCAGGAACAAAAAATTTGTCCCCGGTAACGGCGCCAAAAGATGTTGTCCGCCGATTGCACACCAGCAGCAAAAACTTTCCGAAAGTCGTCTCCTCACTTAAGATAGTGGGAGAGGTGTGACCTTGGGGGCAAGCACAAAGCTAGGTACTATCACCTACTCCTAGCTCCTCCGTTTAGGCTAACTCCTAACGAAGCCAAGGGGGGTAGTCCCTACAAAAGAGTTCCTTTGGCTCTTAAGTTGTTTAAGTGTTTTTAATGGTTACGGATGCGGATGGGTGTTGTTTAGGAGTTATTATGATGAAATATGTTTATTTATTATGAATTCTGAACACAAGACAAAGCAATCCACGTTGCTATCACAAGAATTAGAAGATAGACAATAATTTGAGAACTCACGAAATGATAAAGCATTCACAGATATAAACTTTTAATCAAAATATCCAATGGACAAATGGCCCAGATTATCAATAATGCGTAAAAGAAAGAACCCGTGCCTATGGAGTCAACTTATCAGAGATGCTTCGATCGTACAGATGATGTGAACCTCAAAATAATGCCAGTGAATGTTTATTGCGTTTAATCTTGGTTAATTTTAAAGTTTTTAGATGATCTTACTTAGGGTTTCAACGAAAGGTATCAAGAGATCGACCGAGAAAATCTTCCGAGCTACTCCGTTCAAGACATGACGGCCCGCCCAGTATCCCAGGCTAGTTTCGCGAAGATTGACCAGCTGGCTGAGACTCTAGACAACGAGGAGTTCTGACGCCCTTACTAGGAATGACTTGGGAAACTTTCTATAACGTCGGTGTGTTGGTTATAGGGTTAAGTTTTATTTGTTTTTATTTGCGAACTTAGCAAGTATGTTCACCGTTCTGAGTACGAGCCCAACTCGAAAGTCAGCAGAGCATACTAGGTGAAGGATAATCAACGAAGTAAATTAATTAAGGAAATGTGAGTTGCAAAATTTTACTAAGTAAATTAATTAGAACCCTCCGACAGAGAGAGCTCTTGACTTTGTCTTATGACAGAAGTTCAAGAGTCTTAGCTAAACTATATGCTTGATGCAAGGATATGTAGTGGGAATGCTCTCCGATAGAGAGTGCTCTTGATTTGGGTTATGGCAAGTTCAAGAGACTTTAGAAATTACTTAATTAAACTCAAAAATTACAAAAACTAATCTACCCAAGAATCTCTTTCAGGTTTTTAGGCCTTAATTGAGAGAGCATGGGGGTAAGTAAAACAAAACCAAGATAACAAAAGCAACTCTCCAATAGAGAGCACTCTTGATCCACCTTATGGTGAGATTCAAGAAATTTTGATTCTTTTTTATTTTAAACTTATAAATGAAATAAAAGCAATTAACTAGCAATAAATCAAACAAATTTCTTTTCTGAAGACTTTTATCTAAGCAAAAATGAGATCAAACCTAATCTAGCATGAAAATAGATTGCATAAGAGGAAACTAGCGAAAGTATGCTAATGAAATCAAATCTAACTTAAAATTTTTTAACCAAACGAAACTAATTATCCCTATTCTACTTTCACCATTTTATTTATTTGCAGGTATAAAGGAAAGTAAAGAACAGCTTGAAATATTGACAATGGCGATACAAGCTTTCCCCCAAATGGGGGAAGTGGGGTGTGGGAGCCGTTATCCCACTTGCTCTTTTATTAATTTTTTACAATGCCCTTCCTTTGATGCCTTTTTTGCTTCTTTTCTTATCCTTGGAATGCTTTTGGAGCGAGCTGTAGAAAGGGGAAAGAAGAAAGGGGGATTATGAGTCTTTTTTAGTTTGTTTCTTCAATTTTTCGCCAGCACTTCCGCTGTACCTGTCACAAAAGTAAAGAATCAGCAAGCAAACAATACTAGAAGATGATGGGAAAGACAATGCAAAAATTAAAAAATTTGGAAAAATTTTGTACTTAGAAAAATTTTGAATTTTACAAGCAAAGAACAAATTTTTCCCTAGATCTAATGAATGATATTAGATCTAACAAAGCCCTAAAAGATAGATCTAAATATGAGTATTGAAAGCTTGGATCTACTTCTTGAGCAATGCAAAAAATTAAAGAGAAGGGTAGAGAATGAAGTTTCTTGTGGATGGAACACAAGAGATGGAGGAAGACTCCCGACTTTCTTTCGTATGAGAAGAACACGATCCTTGTAGGCCCTGCAATCACAAAGTGTTAAACAACCGGTTGCTTGAAGCTTGGGCTAGATGTAGCTAAACTCGCACCCTTCTTCAACCTCTGAACCCTGATAATACCAAAACTCAAATACAAGTGAGATCATATCGCATGAAAAGTATGCTAAGATAGTTCAACCAAGATCAATATTACGTATAACTAACTACTCATATTCATCAAGATTATAACCTACTTTGCATAAATAATCGATTTGAAACTACAAACGATTACTCTATCGTGCCAACAGTGGCCCTCTTGAGCTTAACAAATAAACTGATCTCATTCAAAGTAAAAAAGTAATGGGTTAGAAGCAGTATCACCTCAACCATGAAACATTTACCACATGCAAAGAGCTCATGGACCTCCAAAGTCGAAATTCTTATTAATCAAATGCAAGCAAAGCTTGATACAATTTCTACAGAGTAACTCCAGCACAAAAGTTTCACACAGAAGAGCTTGAAGGAGCCCCTTCTTATACAATGAGAGAAGGCCTAAACCCTAACACCACACCATGCAGGGAGGGCGCAAATCCTAGAAATCTAGCCACACTGATGAGCCAAACCTGAAGGTAATGAGGGTAGGAGTGAGGGGAGGCCTCCACCCAGGCAAGGCGCCCCACTCCCAACCCTTACCAATATATCTCCATCAAAATTGAGCCACCCAACCTCAATAGCATGAGCCTGCAAACCTAAGACATGGGGCCTGAGGGTAGCACACGTGAGGATAAAGGAGGTAGGCGTGAAGGCTTGGTAGAGTCCAAAGGCTAGGTATGGAGGAGCCAATACCTAGAAACCACTAACACATGCCTCACTTCAACCTCGATCAAATCACCAGGCCAATAGATAAGCCCCAAGTCATCCAAACGTGGTCATCACTGAAGGAGGCGAGTTGGCTAAGTAGCCGAGGACTCAATGCTCACTGAATGCTCACTGAAGCCGATTTTCTCCAAAATAATCATTTTTATTATTTAATCAATAATTTCTCCAAAACTGACTTTTTTGAGAAATTATGAGTTATGAAGCTGAATAATGATCTGAAACTTGGAGCTAGCTGGCTAGATGTTCATGACTGATTTTTGGCTTAGGGTTAGAGCCTTCAAACACTGAAAACGGACCCCGGATGGCTAACTTATTACAAATTGAATTTTTCCATTTAAATTATGGAAAAATTTAATTAAAAACTTAGAAAAAATTTAAAAAAATAAAATTTGACGCGTCCGGTAAAAAAATTTCGGAATTTTTTCTAAGGGTCCTAATGACTTAGGACATGACCATAGACTATTCTAATAATGTATAGTAGGTTTATACATACTCAGTTGGGCTCTACTAACCCCCCAAGGCCCAGAATTCAAAATCGGGCATTCCAGCTTTGGAAGAAGTGGGAGGAAACCTCGTCAATTATACTCGGCTATAAGCAAAGCATAATTGCCAAAGGCAAAAAACTCCCTGGAATACCTTAGTTGAAATTCTACGTCATAGGAGACCGAACCACTCAAAACACCCTACTAGCACATTTTATTACAAACCCCGCGGGGCCATGGTCATAATTATTCAAAACAAAAACTGACTAGCCAAAACTGGCTAGGCACAAAGGCGGATCATCTGATACACCGAAAACAAACATTTACCATGTTTGTCAAATGGTGGCTCCTCAGGTAACCCAAATATGCTACAAATAAGTTGGCAACACCAACCAGCAAATGCTTTGGGGTTTTCCAGCTAAATCCCCAGCTGCACACGTGTCCCTGCAAACAATCTTCCGATGGATGCCAAATAGCTGTATATGAATGAATAAAGATGAAGACCTGATGGTGGACCTGAATGGCCTACCCTAAAGGAGACTAGCGCAGATATCTCACTGTCGAACCCTCGTTAGCTAAAGACTCTGTCTTCAACCCCAACTGTTGCTGTTGCACGCTATGTTGTTGCTCCAAGACTCCAAATCAACAATAATAATAATAGATTCCTTCTTTAGTTCAATAACCTTTCTTAAATAGATGATCATGTGCTTTTAGGGTTTGTATGTCACTTTTAGGGTTTTCGCTTCACTTTTGCATACATGCAATTCTAATTTCATGTGGACTTTTAAGCCTAAGAAAATAAGGCTTCTTTCTCCTTACTGATGACTTTAATACTGTAGGAGTGTCTCGTTTTGTTCTAAATATTAGGGTCCTCAGTCAATTCCCTCTTATGCAGTACCCGCTCGAACCTATGGGAATTAAGTAGGTTAGCGGGTGTTCTGGTGCCTAATTGGAAGAGGACATTACAGTCCTCCCCACTTGAGATTGCTTGTCCTCAAGCAACTGCATACTGGGATGTTGTAATACCTGCTCAACTGTAAAATGCATCTGGACACTAATATCAGGATCCCATATGAACCACGGGATCACCTCATGCCTCCTTGCCACCCAATCATGCACTGATCCCTCGATACCTAGATCCTCAAAAACCCTTTGACTAATCCCCTCACTATGAAAAGTGGAGTACATAGGCATCCAGGTGAAGTCAACAAATCTGGTGTAATACTCGATCTCAAATACTGGTAAAGGAATTATGCTCTGATCACTAGTAACAACTCTGGATTGCTCATGAACTCTCATCATCTCCTCAAGAGATAGCTCTATCATCCGTGTTACCCTATACTCGGAGGAAATCACCAGAAGATGCATGAACTCTGATAACCGGTGAAGCTTTGCACATATATGCATCCTCAGTAAACCTGTGACGCAATCTAATAATACGATCCCCCATGACTGCTCAGAGAGGGTCGAAGGCTGCATCAATGCTGTTGAATGAGTGGGTCCCAACCTGCCCTATTGGCCAAACGTAATATCCACCAAGTATTGCCATGCGAACCTACCTCGCTCATGTCTGTAAAAGGTAAAGTCCCTCGGGTCCCCCACTAGTTTGTATGATGTGGAGCACTTACCCAAGGTGCCAATCTATCTGGTGCTAACACAAAAATCCATTTGAATGCCCCTAATGAGCCAAGCAATCATAAGTTGCACAAATTCTTTAGAACACTACTCTGTCATGCCTCCAAACCTAAGCTTCCCTCAAATAAACTCCTGAAAGCGGAGGTGGGCCCTCTCCTCCATAACAACTCCATTGATGTCAACCTAAGTCACATGACACGAGGACACGGGACACGGAGGACACGGAAATACGAGTGTCCGACACAGACACGGCGACCCCCGGAATTAGGACACGGAGGACACGTTTTATATATATATATTTTTTAATTAAAAATATATATATATATTAAAAATATAGTCATATAGATCCATTTTTTTTTAAATCTAGAACATTTACACATATTCAATAGAAATTAGAATAAATACACAATGCACAATCACATTTGTCATTAATACATTTGTCATTCATAGATTCAAGATTCATAGATTTATAGATTCAAGATTGAAGATTCATAAAATTTCTCAATGTCTCATAGAGGATGCAGATTCATAGTCATAG
>LPNX011176437.1:159399-178865 GCA_001517045.1 Pseudotsuga menziesii
TTCAAGGTCAACCGGTTCGGTTTTTGTAACCTTGCTCTGTCGAAATAAAGTATGGAAGATCGTTGCCCAAACCAATGATGAATATGCCCATGCTCCCCACAACAATGATGCCTCTACTTTACACCCTTGTACTCGAACTTCCAAGGGAGAATTCGCCCAGCTGCCCTAAATAACTCAAACTCTAATACAAAACTTAACAAACTCTGACAATCATGAAGCACGGTGATAGATCGGAATGATCTATCCTTTTGAATTGACTAGGGTGGATAGATTTCGCCGCCGAACCCAATTGTTGGCTAAGGAATCCCTAGCACAAAGATTTTGTCCTTGGCTTCGGATACAGGTTACCCTTCAATAAATTCAATGGAAATTTCCTCCCATTTCTCGGTTGGGATGTGAAGCGAGTGGAGTAACTTTGGCGTCATGACATTTTCACTTTTATTTCTTTGACAAGTGTCACACTTGGCTACATACTTTTGAATGTCTTAATACGTCCCCTTCCAATAGAAGGATTGTTTGGCATTGTAGTATGTTTTGAAAAAACCTACATGTCTGGCCGCTGGGGAATCATGAGATTCCTTCAACACCTTGGTTTTAAATCTAGATGTAGGGCTTAAGTAGATTCTTCCTTTATACCATAGGATGTCATTTCTCCATTCGAATTTTGGACCTTCATTAGAATCATTAATTATGGCGCAGGTGTCTGGATCCTTGGCATATTCTCCTCAGATTTGGTCCAACCAATCTTGAATAGCGACTGAGATTGCATAGGCCTTGACTTCTTCATCTTTTCGAGAAAGGGCATCAACAACTACATTGTCCTTCCCTCGTTTATGTAGTATCTCCATGTCAAATGTAGCAATTTTTCTATCCATTTTTGTTGTTCCGTGGACAATGTTTGTTGTTGTAGGAGGTATTGAAGACTACTGTAGTCTGTTCTAATCAAGATTTTGCTCCCTAGGAGGTATTGTCGCCATTTTGTTAGAGCATGTGTAATGGCGAGCATTTCCTTATCATACGTGGATTTCAACCTTTCTCTCTTATTAAGCTTTCAGCTTTCAAATGCTATTGGATGACCTTCTTGCATCAAGACTACTCCTATTCCAAATCCTAAGGCATCGCACTCAACTACAAAGGATTTTGTGAAATCTGGGGTTTCTAATACTGGTGTGGATTACATAATGTTTTTTAATGCTTCAAAACATTTTTCTGCCTCATCATTCCACCGAAATGAATTTTTCTTTAGTAAATTTGTGAGGGGGGTCGTCTTATGGGCTTAATTTTTCACATATCTTCGATAGTACCTAGTTAAGCCTAGAAATCCTCGTAATTTTGAGATATTATCTAGTTGGGGCCACTCGTTGATTGCCTTGATTTTACTGGGATCGACTTTGACTCTTTTTGATATTATATGGCCAAGATAGTCCACTTATTTCCCAAAAATGCATTTGACATTTTTGCAAAAAACTGATGTTCTTCCAAGATGGTTAGCACTTGACCTAGGTGTCGAATATGCTCTCTCCCTGGTTTGATATATACGAGGATATCATAAAAAAACACTAATACGAACTTCCATAAATATGGTTGAAACAGTTCGTTCATTACGGCTTGGAAGGTGGTTGGAGCATTAGTTAGCCCGAAGGGCATTACTTTGAACTCATAATGGCCCTCATGAGTACGAAAAGTGGTTTTGGCTACGTCTTCTAATCTAACCCTGATCTCAAGTCTAATTTCGAGAAGTACTTAGCGCCATGAAGTCCATCCATCATCTCATCGATGAATGGAATTGGGAATTTATTCTTAATTGTTACCTTATTGAGTCCTCTGTAATCTATGCACAGTCTGAAAGATCCATCTTTCATTCGAACTAGCACTACTGGAGCGGCATATGGGCTTCTGCTCTTTGAAATGACTCCACATTTTAACAAATCTTGAGTCAACCTCTCAATCTCTGTTTTATGATGATGGGGATATCTGTATGGTCTGATATTTACAGGCTTTGCCCTTGGCTCTAGCTCAATTAAGTGCTCAGTCTTCCTGTTTGGTGGGAGCTCCATCGAAAGATCTTGGAACACCTTGTGATGTTCTTGGATTAGCTCTTGTATCTCCGAAGGGTTGCAGTTAACTCCCTCACATGTTAGCAGCTCCATCTCTTGACATTGAATTACATAAGCAGGTGCTCCCTTTCGAATTAGCCTTTCCATATGATATGATGTAACCACTTGAGTTTGGGGTGGTTGGAAACTGTACAACTTGTACTCTTTCTCTAGCCAATAGAACTGGATGAAGTGCTCTTGATGGTTAGCGAAGTAAGTACCCAATGTTTGCAACCACTGCATTCCCAACACAACGTCTACTCCTCCAAGAGGTACAGCAAAGAAAATGGATTCTAGATTATACTCTTGCATTTGTAATTTAACCTTGTGACATTTCCCACATTTTCAATCTTCTTGTCGTTTGCTACCATAACCGTCATGTTAGGTATTGGATAAACGAATAAGTTGAATACCTTAGCAAGAATAACATTAATAAAGTTATGTGTACTACCACTATCTATGAGAATCGAAACATTGTTGTTTTTTATGTCCTTTTAGCTTCAGTGGTTGTGGTTGGGATATCCCTGTAATGGTGGCTAATGAGATCTTTGGTGTATCATCTTCTAGTTCGGAGTGGCAATCATGTTGGGTTCTTGTATCTTCCTCACTTGACTCTTCACATTCTGAGATTTTTTCCTCTTCTTCAGCTTCGCACGCATACAACTTTTGGGGGTTGATTCCTTGCAAACATCTGCACTTAGGATCCCATTTTTCTCCACAATATTTGCACTTTCCTTCCCTCATCCTTTGGGCTTCTAAACTAGGTTTTGCTCCTTCCCTTCAATGCGGCGTTGTATACCTTAAAGTTTCTTTATTCGTTGTTTGGGGAGGATTCCTCTTGGAGTAGTTTTTGTCGAAACTACCTTGAGTGGATCATTTAAACTTGTTCTCGATGATCTTGGCCTTACGTCTTGCCTCCCCCATGGTAGAAGTGTTATGTAATTCTAACTCTTACCGAATGTGCGGTTTTAGTCCATGTATATATGATTGTAGACGTTGGTCATCGGTTAGTTCTGGAACTCGAGTTGCCAAACCTTCCCATTCACATGCGTACTCATCTATACCGCCTTTTGCTACAACCTGGTGATCTTGGCAAAGACGTCTTTCTCGGTTACGCCTTGAAACCTTTTAAGAAGATCATTTTAAAGGTGTTCCAATTAAAGAAATAGAATCGAGTTATCGTCTTCCACCACATGTACCAATTGTACGCATTTCCCTCTAACTGCATGGCAACGTACTTAATCTTCTTGTTGTCATATGGTATGTTATGGATATCAAAGTATTCCTCGACCTTATTGATCCATGCGATGCATTGCTTCTCATCTCCATTAGATTTGGGTGACTCTAGTTTTACCCTTATTCAGTATCTGTGTGCTTGGGGAATTGACATAGACGGAATGTTAAAGAGGGAAACTTCGTGTGGTGGCATTGTGTCGGGTTGGCCTAGCGATTTAGGCATATTTGGAGGACATGTATTGAAAGGGTCTAGGTTATAGCTAGGTGAGGGAATTGAGGTGTGTGACGATAGTCTGGCCAAGATAATGTTGAGAGTTTCTTGTGTCTTCTTTTGTTCTGCCTGCAATATACTGATGCCTTGATCTAGTCCTGCCTTGAGCCGTGTTAGATCGGTATTGTTTTTGTCGATGTCCGCCTTGAGTTCTGCATATCTATTGTTGATTTTTTCCTCTAGTTGGTCCAATCTGGCATTGATATCTCCCATTCCGGCAACTGCTGGGATTTTCTCCGTAGTGAACCTTGATTTATTTTTATTGGTTGTTTGAAGCCAGCCCATCACGGATTTTTTTTAATAATATTTTTTGTAATATAATAATATTTTTTTATATGAATATAATAATAATAATAATAATATCATAATATACATGTAATTTCTTTTTTATGAAAATTTCAATAAAAATATTAATATATATAATATTTAATTTTATTTAAAATTTTACGATTGCAGTAATCGTTGATGGGACTATGCAGAGAAATCGTGGATAGCGGCTGCGACTGGAAGCAAAACGTGAGGAAGGAAGGGACAGAAGTGATGGACGCGGGAGGTGAGGGAAGTGGCGTACACGGGTATGCAGAGGAGGAGCCGAGGTATGAAACTATTGGTGCGACAGGAAAGTGAAAAATAAGAGCAAGGAAATAAAACACGCAGAAGCTGGATGTAGGCGGGGACTGGACAGGGCATGGAGAAGTGGAAGGAAGGTTGCGCAGGGATGAGCAGGTTGAGATGGAGGGAAGAAGGGAGGAGGGCATGGGATATTGGGAGCAGCGACGAAGGAAATGGAGGCGAGGTAAGTGTGAAGGATGGGTACGTGAGGATATGTAGGAGGGAGGAGCGGGAGGGAGACAATGCAAAAGGGAACAGATGAGGGTGACGATAATGGAGCAGTGCAGAGCTACGCGATGCAGGTAGTAAGGAGCAGTGCATTGGGGAATGAAGGGAGTGGAGCGTAGGGTGGATGGAAGAAAAAAAAGAATGTGAGGTCGTGAAAATGTTGAAGGTGGTTGTCGTGAGAGAGAAAATGGAGCAGCAGGGGAATTTGGAGGCCCAAGAGCCGAATCCAAGCTCTGATGGAGGGAGGAGGGCTACGAGGGAAAGGGGGACGAGAGGTGTACGAGAAAGAAGTCAATGAAAAAGAACGCAAGTGTTAAGACAGAAAATGAGGGTGTGGGAAGAGTGTGTACAAGGAGAACAGTGTCGCAAGGAAGAGCAACACAGGAATGGAGAGCGATGGAGGGAATGGGAAAACTGTCGAATATGTTGAGGAGCAGCACGGCTATGATACCAATGCAGCACAAAAACTCGACAATGACTGATAAAAAATAAATATTTATTAATAAAATTATGATGATAAATTACAAGTAAATCCCGAGTATATATATTCTTTTGTTTCGAGCTGTGAGGTGAATTGTTTCGAGTTAGTTTTGTTTCATATATAATTTACATTATATTAGGTATTATTATATTTACTTTTTATTATAATTTATTTTATGTATAACAACCCCTTCCTTTGATCATGGGGCCATGCCTAAAATTGTCATGTTTAGAATCTTGCCGCTCAAGCTGCCGCCGCGCTGCCCTTCGTAGGGTTCCTTGCTCGTGCTCGAGCCGGCCTCAGGCCACCCCCATGGCTGCGCCTAGGGGAGGGCACACCCCTCCCTCTGCTCCTACCTCCGCCGAAGAAGCATTCAGAAGGTTATTAACGCCATCCAAAAAGAAGCCGGTGGCCCCTTCCATTCCAAAGTTCATCAAGAAACTTGATGCAGTCCCTGAAATTGACCTTCCGATTGAACAACCCATCAAGATTGCTCTGGCTCTGGCTGAGCGAGGATTGGTAGGCCAGTTCATGGGGCTATGACCCTCAACAAGAATCACAGACAATTGGATCCAAAGGAATTGGAGGCCTCATCTCAAGAACAGTGTTACCTACTACCCGGTTGGACGAGGGTTCTTCATTTTTTAATTCATATCCAAAGAGGACCGAGATCTTATCTTCAGAAGCGGCCCATACTTCATGGGTACCCAAGGTCTGTATCTCAATAGATGGACTCCGGATTTCGACCCTGAAGTTGATGTACCGAAGGAAGTTCCAGTGTGGGTGAGGCTTCCAAACCTCCCAGTTCACTGTTGGAACATACAAACCCTAGAAAAAGTTAGGAATGCTCTTGGGAGATACATTGACAAAGCCGAGAACAAAGGTCAGTACTCTTGTGCCAGGATCTGTGTAGAGGTCGATCTTGAAGCAGGGCTGCCTGAGGCAGTTAAACTAAAAGTGGGATCTTGGCACCATTACCAAAAGCTGGATTATGAATAGCTACCATTCAAATGCCGTCACTGTCATGAACATGGACATTTCCAGAGAAACTGCCCCAAAATACAGGTCCCTGAAGAGGGAGAAGGTTGGCAAAAAGTTAAGAAAGAGAAAACGACTTCCAAAAACCAGGAAAAAAAGGCCGGAGGGGACATGAAAAACCAACCGTCAAGCTCAAATAAACCTAACCAGGAAGCCACAAAAGTCGCACCAATCGTTATTCAAGACGCTGAGGAACCACAAAAGATCAGCGACCCAGCTGGAAAAGACCCAACTTCTGTAAGCATTGAAGAAAATCAAACTAAAAAACAGCCTAGCAGCAAAGAGGTAGAGTCCCAAGTTGCAGATCCGTTGGAACCTGGGGAAATACCCCAACCCGATCCAGGAGTTTCGACGGCTGCTGAGGCCTCCGGACCCTCCAAAGAAACAAATGAGGACCCCTTGTTACTAGAAACGGATCCAGGTGAAGAGACGGACGAGGGTGCCTCATCAAGCAGTTTGCATGCTGTTCCCCTCAAAAACCCAAGAGGGAGGAAATCAAAAAAGAAGAAAAGAGAGGAAGCAACATATCTAGCCGTCCTCAAAGGATCGCAAAAAACTCTAAAAGGCATGATGCACACCAGATCTAAAAAAGGAACAGCTTCGGCCTCAAAAGGGGCCAATCCCACCTCCCATAGTACTTAATGCGATACATCTCCTGGAATTGCAAAGGCTTAGGTTCTACTCTAAAAGAAGAAGCAATGAAAGACCTGGTCCGAATTCATAAACCTGAGATTCTGCTAGTCCAGGAGACAAAACTGGAGGAAGCTGCTATCCTCCAAGCTGGGAAAAAGTTTTGGAAAAAAGGTCCTGGGATCGCCAACAATTCCAGAGGTGCTTCTGGAGGCATTGCCACCTTTTGGGACTCCACCCTTTATGATCTAGAAGCTGAAGAACGAACGTTGCATTGGGTTTTCACAAAGCTCATCCACAAAATCTCTGGTCGAATTGTAAGTCTTTTCAACCTCTATGTCCCCGTCTTGCATTCCGAAAAAAAAGATTGCTGGAATATGTTAGAGTCCTTTCTTAACTTGCAGCAGCTAGAAAATATCATAGTAGCACGTGATTTGAATGTCACCCTTTCTGCCAATGAGAAAAAAGGAGGCACGCCGGTCAGAGATCCAGCGAGGGAATGGGTCGAAGATATCATCCTTGGATGGGATCTAATTGATATAAAGCCAGTTAAAGGAAAGTTTACTTGGTCTAATAAGAGAATTGGACCTGGTCATGTTGCTGCCCGGCTAGACAAGTTCTTAGTTCACTCTTCCTTTCTCTCCCTGGGCCTCTTAGCTTCTTCCAAAATACTCCCTCATTGCACCTCCGATCATAAGCCCATCCTTCTTGAGTTGGCACTAGATCAAGACCTTGGCCCAATTCCCTTCCGTTTTAGTCCACTCTGGATCCAACATGAGGATTTTCTGCAAGTTGTTTCCGACTCCTGGAAAACCCAAATAAGAGGATCGTCGTCCTTCATCTGGGAAGAAAAAATAAAGAGGCTAAAACATGACCTGAAAGACTGGGCAAGGCTCATTACCTCTCCCATATCAAGAACGAAAAAAGCTCAAGCCGAAATGGAAACTCACCAAATTCACATGGATGCCTCTCCCGTATCAGAATGCCTCCTACGAAAGGAAGGGGACCTTCAGAAAGCATTCTTCTCGGCCTACAGGCTGGAAGAAAAGTATTGGAGGCAAAAATCCCGAAGTCTCTGGCTCTTAAGTGGGGACAAAAACACAAAGTACTTCCATAAGCAGGCCGAGGCTCGAAAGAACTACAAAGTGGTCTCTGAAATAAATTTTCAAGGTGTTCTACTCAAAGACTTTGAGGACATAAAGCAGGCAGCCGTGGCTACTTTCAAAGAGTTATTCACAGCTCCCATAGAGGACCCTCTTGACACCTCCTCTCACCCGTTTGATCTCATTCCGCCTCTTATCAAGCCAGAGGAAAATAACTTTCTTACCGCTCCAGTCACCATGAATGAGCTTAAAGGCATCCTTTCGATTATGAAACCAGACAGCGCCCCCGGACCAGATGGTTTCACAACAAGATTCTTCACCTGCTGTTGGTCAATAATCAAGATTGATCTCTTAAAAATGATCCAGTATTCACAGATGGTCAACAAATTAGGAGGCAGCACCAATTCTTCCTTCCTTGCTCTGATCCCGAAAGAAAAAGGTGCCACCACCTTCAATCAATTCAGGCCGATCTCATTGTGCAACACAGGGTACAAGATTATAACCAAGATTATAGCCTCCAGGCTTAAAAGAATTCTGCCCAGGATTATCCCGGAAAATCAAGGAGGCTTCATCAAAGGAAGGAAAATCCTCGACAACATCATTCTCGTCCAAGAAGCAATACATTCAAGTTGTCAACGTAATGAGAAAGATATGGTCATTAAACTTGATTTAGCTAACGCTTTTGACCGTGTTAGGCATGATTTTCTGTTTGCAGTTATGGAAAAATTTGGCTTCTCATCTGCCTTTATAAGCTGGGTCAAAGGATGTGTGTGTGGTCCGTGGATAGCCCCTCTGGTTAATGGAAGGCCTACAAGCTTCTTCAAAGCCTCTAGAGGACTAAGGCAGGGTTGCCCAATGTCTCCTCCCCTCTATGCCATTCAAGCTTCAGTGCTCAGCTTTCAACTTAATCTTTGTCAAGAAACCCACACGCTCCCAGGCCTAAGAATAGCGAATAATGTTCGGGACATAAATCATGCTCAATTTGCAGATGACACTTTGCTGTTAGGTGGAGCAAACATCCATTCAGCTGAACACTTTAAACAAGAGCTGGAATTATACAAAGAGGTGTCCGGAAGTAAAATAAATTTCCAAAAAAGCAAAATCTTCAACTGGAATTGCTCAGCGAGAGAGCTAAGGGAAATAGCTAGAATGCTTGGGATGGAAGGCACGATGGACTGGGATGGCTTCACTTACCTAGGCATCCCCATTTGCAAAACCAAAATCAAGTCAACAAAATGGGAGCCTATTTTAGATAAACTTAAAGTCAAAATTCAAAGATGGAGCGCCAACTCGCTCAACCTAGCAGGGAAGACTATTCTTATAAAAGTTGTTCTAAACAGCATGCCAATTTACCAATCTTCAATTCTGCTCGCCCCAGGTTGGGTAATTCGCAAGCTAGAAGGACTACTCAGAAAATTTAGCTGGGAAGGGGGCAAAGGGAATGAAAAGAAACTCCACCTCATTAGTTGGGATATGATCCAAAAACCTCGTGATGAAGGAGGGCTTCAAGTGCGGAGTTTAACCATCCAAAATCTGGCATTAGGAGCTAAGTTGCTCTGGCAGCTGATTACAGGGAAAGAAAGCTGGAGCAAGGAAGTTCTCCGCAAAAAATACTTCCCAGGAACAAGGAAGAGGTGTTTGGACACGCAACCCCCACTCAGAAATGGTTCTCATGTATATGACTTATGTATTAAAGCGCTGGATCCATTCAAAAGGAATCTATACTGGATACCAAGGAATGGGAAAACAATCAGAGTCTGGGAAGACTCCATCCTGGGAGAAACTCCACTTGGGCTGCGCATGGAAGTAGACAACATCAAACGCTGGCTATTGGATAAAGGAGCCACCTCTCTATGGGATCTGTCAGCATGGGAAGACAATAACTGGATTGGCTGGGATCTAGGCGACCTTCCTCCTGAATTAGAAGCAGAAGCTGAAATTCTAACAAACCTCCTCCAAGGCAAATCTCCAATTAAAGAAGGAATCAGAGATAGAAGAGGGTGGGGAAACAAATCAGGAAATTATTCAGCCTCAGAAGGTTATAAGAACATCCAAGCAATCCCTTATGCTGCTCCCAATCTTGTGGTCTGGAAGTTTCTTTGGTCAAAAGCCTTCATCCCGAAAATTGACATATGTTGTTGGACACTGGCCCATAAAAGCATTCTTTCAGGAGAAAACCTGAAGAAAAGAGGTATGGAAGGCCCAACTAGATGCCCTCTTTGCAAAAACGAGGAAGAAACCTCGGATCACATCATCCTTGGATGTCAATTGTCCAAAGAGGTTTGGAGAGAAGCTATGAGGCTAAACCCTGACATCAATCTTCCAGACACTATCTAGGATCTTCTATCAGAATGGATGAATCTCTCACCGTTTTAGCTGGCCAAGAAAACTCTGCTCCAAACTGCCTGGAAATGGATTCCAAAAGCCATCCGCTGGAAAATATGGATTGAGAGAAACAATCGAATCTTCAGGGAGCAAGAAAACCATCCCTCTAAAATTGCAATACAAGCCAGAGCAATACTAGGGGAAGCTCTTGATCACAACCCCTCCCTGAAAGACACTATTCAACTTCTACCTGAAGAATCACAACGGTCAAGCATGATTGTTCCCAACCATCAGAATCGAACCTTGCCAAATCATTCCCATATTGCTCAATGGGAAATTAGGCTTGATGAACTAGAATTCATCAGCTGGAAAGCTTCCCTGAACGAACTATGCCTCTTCTTCGACGAAGCTTCAAAGGGCAACCCAGGCTTAGCTGGTGGGGGTGGAGTGTTCATCTCGGCTAATGGAACTGTGCTCAACAATTACTCTTGGGGCCTAGGTATTGAATCAAATAATACAGCAGAATTTTGTGGACTCCTGGAAGGATTAAGGATTGCGCTATCCAAAGGAATTGCCAAGCTTTCGATCTTACTGCTGATTGAAGCTTTAATAAGGAAGAAGCGTCCCTCTCAACTTAAACTGGCTCTAATATATCAGAAAATTCGACTTCTAAGTAAAAAATTTCAATCCATTAGATTCTTCCATGTGCTTCGGGGGTTGAATTCTCTGGCAGACAAAGAAGCCAATCGGGGAACCCTCTTGGGCAGAGGTATCTTACTCAAGGATGGAATTGAAATTAGATGTGGCGTCCCCTAGTCGTAGCAGATTCATGATCAACAGCCAACGAATCCATTTGCTCTACAGCACACCAGTGTACCACGATTATTCTTCCTCTCTCGGCACTGCCAAAAAATCTCTGCAAAGAATTATCCGATCACAAAAATCTCGTGCCTTAGTTTCCCTCCCACATTGTTATTTATTCAAAGCGTTTCTCATCCTTCAATACAGCAATGACTTTGAAGACCCAGTGAATAGAAGTTCCAATGAAGAACTAGGGAAGAGCTATCGCTGTGTGGCCCAGGAGACTCTTTCTCTTACTCTGTCAATCTATCGCTCTACCCTCCCTCTTCCCTTGCTGAATCAGGAAAAGGCTATCAGCTGCTTGAAATGGCATCACAAGGATCTTCCTCAGACTCGGGACCGACAGTGGAAGAAAGGCTTGACTCGTTGGAGAATACAATGGGGAGGCTCAGAGCACGAGTGGATAAACAAGACAAGCTCCTGCAAGCGACAAACCAGGCAAGAGAGCAAACCTGGGACATCCTCAACGAAGATATCAAGAAGCTGCGCGTAGATCACTCGGCCTCAACAGGGAATCTGGAAGACTTCAAAGAAGAGGTTCATACCAGTTTCAAGGACGTTGCAAATACCCAAGGAGACTTCGGGAAACACATCAGTGCCCTGGAGACTGCTGTCTCTAAACTGCTTGCCAAACTTAACAAATGAATCTCACAAAGCTGGCAGTCAAAAGTCCCTTAGTCTCAAGTTGCGTCCTGCTCTTAAGCTCTTCCTTCGTTTCTTTGCCTCTTTATACTATTGTAATCAGCCCGTTGGGATGCTTTGGATACCAAGATCCATTTTGAAAGAGAATCTAGCTCAGCTAAGAAGCAATGTAAATTTGTCAAAGTTGCGGTAGCTGTTTTACCAGAACTAATATAATCTATCCCTATGTTTTGGTCAAAAAAAAAAACAACCCCTTCCTTTGATAAATCGCTCCACTCTTTCTAGTTGTCGGTGGCTTCTCACCAAGGGAAAACCGTTTGCATATAACAAATGATTGAAATAAGAGAATAAGAGAAGGGTTGGGCTTTTAGAAGTGGTAAATAGGTTGGGATAGCTTTTAAGTTTATCATTTAATTGAGTTTTTTTGCTTGTTTTAAAGTTACATAAAAAAACAATTTAGAAAATCGTGGGGGAGAATCTGAGCGTCCCCCTTTTCGGGCGCCCAAATGCCTCTCACCTGTGAGGGGTGTTTCCCTATGTGTTTCCTAGCGTTTCTCAAAAAGGGGGGCATTGGGAAACATTTCCTAAGGCACCCCCTCATCTAGGGTCATGAGAAATGAAGGGGGTGTGCCCCCGACCGTCAAGGACACGTCCCCATGGAATGCTGCCAAGGAGTAAGAGAATAATGAGAAAAGGCTAAGGTGATTATTACTCTCTTGTAAACATAGCTGGACAAGGGTCTGAAGGCCCAGTCGATGAACCATCAAACATGTTGGAGTCTTGGAGCATATGATCTACACTTGAAAAGTAGTGCACTGAATATATTTATTCGCCACTAATAACAGAGCCATAATATACAAAATGAAGATAGCCAGAATTAGATAAGATTCATTGTAGAAACTGCGGCTAGAAAATGTCAATAAGATAGAGAGCTGCCCACAAAGTCTAAGTATAATCTAAAAAAAGTGACCCAACGAGAACTAATTGTCCAAGATAGTGTTATGGTCCAAATTACCCAAACCCACATAATAAACAATGAAAACGCCAAATATAGATGGGGTTTCCCAAGAAGAAGAAGAATGATAAGTCACACAGTAACTTTAAAGATATTAGGAGAATAACTCCCCATAACGACAAAGATAACAATATCAAATGATCATATAAAACTGTATGTGGGAATAAGTATGTCAATTAAAATACTAATTCTCACTCATTAATCATATAGGCCCAGTTCCAGGACAACCTACTATTTTCTTACACCCGGAAAACCTCCAAAACAAAATGTTTTGATTCTTCAATCTGACTTTTCTACGTCTTCTACAAATTAAAATAATATATTTATATTATGTGCACCTGCCATATCCCTACCATATTTTGATCCTGGTTTTTCAAAAATCTGGGGCCCCTTATCCCTATCCTAGTAGCCTAGAATTATCATACCCCGGCTTATGTATATGAGCATCGCAACTACTATAGACAGTTCTAATTTTCCAATCTAAATCACAACTAAGGTCAAGGATAGGAACACCTTTTCTTTACGTGTCTACATGTCGATGTTCTCTATATAGCACTCCTGTCCTTTAATTTTGTCAGACTTGATGTAACAGTGCTTCAACTGCTATTTGACATATTGTGTGGTTGCAAGGCAGAAAACAGTTGGAAACTTATTGAATTTTCAAGTAGAAAACTGATTTATTTAAGGACAAGTTACCTCCTTTGACGATACGTAACCATATTCCCATAAGGCCAAGCAACAAAATACATGTGTGTAGAAAATTAGGTAGACAGAAAATACTTTATTATATAGAGCATTATAAGAATTTCCTGTATATTAGTTTCTTTATGGTCATTTCTGTATACAATTCTACCTTTCTTTGGTGCTTGTTTCTGTGAAGGGTTAACTGTCACAATCAACCAAAAGGATAGCAAGAAGAAATGGAACACAGGAAATACAAGAGAAAATACACTAGCTCTTGGTTGTCTTTACTTAACTCACAAATTATATGCAGAGTACATAGGATATAACTGTCACTCCCTATGTTTTGAAAGTAACTATAGATCTTTAAGGCTTGTGATGGCATAATGCACTTTTGCTTTTTGCCTTACTGGCTTAGTTACTGTGTTTGCCTCAAACGATGTGGGATAATACACTTTTGTGTTTCCTGTCCTGCTGTAGCCTCTGCAAACACAGTAACCACTTTCAATATTGATCTTCCTGCAGGCCTACAGGACTCCAGATATTGCAGATATGACCAAAGTCAATGAAGCAAGCACCATTATTGACCAGTCTTAGCGACTTACTAGAAGCAAAAGTTAGATGTATCATGTAAATAAAGTCTGGCATTATTTTGGAATCCACATAAGAGGATATGTTTCAAATGCATCATTGTTGCTATTTTTCAGTAATTTAAGACTTTCTACTTGGGGAATTTTCCACATTCTTAGAATTTTAAAATTACATCCAATCAAATGTTTGCTAAAATACAACCATCAGAATGCCTGTGTTCATTCTTATCCATAAGGCTTTACTGCATGTTCTAGATTTACTTGGACCAAATGCAATTGTTGAAAGATCTGTTCAGATTTGAAGTCGATCTATTTCTCTTTCTGCAGTTCTCATTGTGAACTCACTTAACAATGTTAGTTTTGTACCTAGGAAAGTGTTCCCCTAGGTGACTTTAGCCTTGGTCACTTAGAGAGGGGAAATAAAGTGACCCTTGCATTAAATGACTTAAGTGGAGCATTTAATTTGACTTTAGAGAGTAAAGTCACTTTTTGATAAATTTAAGTGATGAGTTAAATTAATATTTATGAGAAATAGATGTAAGCATTTATTCTCATCCACCGATCCAATCTAATCTCCACCGTTAGATTAGATGAACCCTAGGGTTCTCTCAAAAAGGCAAGGGAAGGTCATTTTCCTCACTTTTGCAGATTGAAGTGAAGGAGAGAGCTGAGAGAAAGTTTCCATTTTTTGAGAAAGAGAAAAAAAATTGCAGCAAGCAAATCGAGGGAAAAAACAGCAGAAGAGAGGGCACGGAAATCAGGGAGAGGACAGCCGCATTTATTGCTGGTCTGTACAGTGATTTTCGAAGCAGCAGGCACAATTTTCGAGGCCAATTTCTGGGCACAATTTTCAAGAAAAAATTGGGCACATATTTCGAGGTCTACGGTACAGACCGTACAGTCCGTATGACACAAAAATCGAGAAAGAAAACAGAAAAAAAAAATCTGGGTTTGATTTTTCCTGTTTTGCACGAAAAACGAGGCAGAAATATTCTCTTCCGGGTTGAGATAAGTTGGCCTGAAAACTTTTGAGTTTTGCTGTAAATTTCCTGATAATAAAAACCTCTCTCTCTCTCTCTCTCTCTCTGACTGGTTTTCCCCTTGTGGGTTTTTCCAGGGCCATTGGCCAAAAATTTTTGAATACTATGTGTTGAATGGAATGCATATTTTTTATTTTCTGTCCATGAAAAAGTGAAGTTACAGCAGTGTTATTAAGTCTGAAATTTATGCTTATTTCCAGCATTTAAATTTCTAGGTTTGCAATAAACTGAGACAATTTTTTTGAACTTCTAACTGGAGGCTGAAACTTGTGAAAAACCTACATGGTATCAGAGCAGAGTGGGGCAGAAAACTAAATATTTGCAGACTGAAAGTCATTTCCAAAATTCAGAAAAGCTTTTGTGACAGTAGTACATTTTTGTTGAAACTTGTTTTTTGAGAAAAATGACTTCCGTTGGGTTGAGAACTAAGGATAGGTTGGATGGGGCAGCGAACTTTGTCTCATGGAAGGCCCGGATATTACTTGTGTTGAGGAAGAATGAGTTGTAGCAGGATGTAGTCAGAAACACTACAGCAAATCCCATTGCTATTCCCGCTGCTACCGATGCGGTAGCATATTCAGCCTTTAATAAGAAGGATGTTAAAGCCATGAGGATTATATTAGATGTTGTTAAAGACCATGTTATACCCCACATTTTAGCGAAGGATCATGCACATGACATGTGGAGTGCTTTGACCGGATTGTTTGAGAGTTCCAATGAAAATAGTAAGATGGTTCTGAGAGAGAAACTGAAGAGTATCAAGATGGTCAAAGGAGAGGTTTGCATGGCTTATCTTACTAAGATCTCTCAGGTGAGAGATGAGTTTGCAGCTGTTGGGGTGGTTGTTACTGGTCCCGAGCTAGTGTGGACAGCCTTGAATGGGGTGGTAGCACCTTGGGCTGTGTTTGTACAGGGTTTGGTGGCTAAAGAGAACTTACCATCTTGGGACAGGGTCTGTGATGATTTTGTTCAGGAGAAGACTCGGAGGGGTCTTCTGCAGTGCAATGCCACTACTAGTAGACAAGATGAGGAGGATGTGGCATTGACAGCAAAGGGGAAGAACAAGAATAAGAAGGGTGGGGCCAGGCAGCAAGATGGGCAGAAGAAGGATCTCAGCAATGTAAAGTGCTTTGCATGTCTCAAGATGGGATACTATGCTGGGCAGTGTCCGAACAAGAAGAAGCAGCAGCAGCAGACAACAGCTTTAGCGGAAGTCGATGACTTTGCCGTGCGATTTCAGAGTGAGTATTCACTATGCACTAAGCATATTGAGAGAGAGAGAGAGAGCATCCATTCTCACCAGTGCGAATGTTGATAGACAGAGGGAGTTTTCCTTGATGACAGACCATTCCTACAGTGCATCTACTTCCACCACTTGGTATATTGATAGAGGAGCCTCAAGCCACATGACAGGTGCTCGTGAGTCGTTCTCTGAGCTTTCACAGACAGAGACAGATGTGGAGGTGGTGTTGGGAGATGACTCAGCAATCAGAGCTGTTGGGCGTGGGACCATTACCTTTCAGAGGGAGTCCATGAGTCCCATGGTGTTGAGAGATGTATTGTATGTACTTGGGCTGAAGAAGAACCTAGTGTCAATTTCCATGATCGAGGATCAAGGTCTTGGGGTGTCCTTTCTAGATGGACATGCGCATATGTTTCCCAAGACTGCAGGATCATCTGCTTCAGTTGCTATTGGAGTTAGATGCGGGAAACTGTATAGGCTCTTATTTCAGCCTTAGCATGCCTTGGCACATAGCAGCGATAGTGAGCTGTGTGAGCTTTGGCATAGGAGGATGGCTCACTTGCATCATCCAGCCTTGGGGTTGTTGAGACAGATGGTTACAGGTTTACCGGAGTTCAGCACAAGGCAGAGTGATGTGTGCAGGGGGTGTGCTTTGGGAAAGTACACCAAGACTGCTTTTCCGAGCAGTGATAGCAGGTCAGCAGGGGTCCTTGACTTGATACATTTAGATTTGTGTGGACCGATGTCTTATCTTTCCTTGAGAGGATGCGAGTATTATGTGACATTCATTGATGACCATTCCAGGAAGACCTGGATCTACTTTCTGAAGAGCAAGAAGTCCTAGGAAGTCTTACAGAGGTTCCAAGGGTTCAAAGCTCTTGTGGAGAACCAAACAGGGAGGAAGATCCGAGTTCTTAGATCGGATAACGAGGATGAGTATACCTCCAAGGAGTTTGATGGATTTTGCAAACAGGGGGGTATCAGGAGACAGTTGACAATCCTGTATACTCCAGAGTAGAATGGAGTAGCAGAGAGGAAGAACAAGTCCATTGTTGGAGCAGCCAGAGCTATGTTACATGACCAGTCTCTTCCTTTCTTTCTCTGGGCTGAGGCTTGCAGCACAGCTGTATATCTTCAGAACAGGAGTCCCCATCGTGCCGTGGGGAACATGACACCTGAGGAGTGTTTTTCAGGCAAGAAGCCTGAAGTTAGCCATTTTCGGATATTGGTAGTTTGACTTACTCTCATGTCCCTTCAGAGCATGTCCCTTCAGAGAAGAGGACAAAGTTAGATCCCACTGCAAAGAAGGCAATCTTTGTGGGCTATGATGAGACTTCGAAGGCCTTCCGTATTTACCTTCTCTCTCAGAGGAAAGTGGTGGTGAGAAGGGATGTGAAGTTTGAGGAGTGGGCCTTTAAGAAGTCAAGAGGGTCAGAGCAGCGAGAGCAGCAGGTTCCTGCACCTCAGGTTGTTGCACAGGTTCCATCAGCGCAGCAGTCAGGATCACAGGTTTGTGGGGTTACAGGACCACACAGTGCAGGCACAGGTTCACCAGGTTCAGTGGTTCAGCCAGCAGGGTCTTCGGGGATAGGTGATGGGTCTACTATTACAGGTACACCGTACAGGGGATTGAGATCAGGATCAAGATTACAAGCTACACCTAGTGTTGGTACACCAGCTTCAGGTTCACAGGTTACTGGGGGTACTAGCTCTGGTAGTTCTTTAAATGAGGACAGACCAGTGTGGGAGTAGTCTTTAGGGAAGAAGAAGCCTAAGTGGCTTCGAGAGACTTTGAAGGAAGCTATGAAGGTTGGGATACCCAGGGATTCAGTGAGGGCCATCAAGATGCCTGACAGATTGGGCATGTTGTTGGTGGCTAGTACACGTGATTCTGAGCCTTCTACTTTTGAGGAGGCCTCCCAGCATTCAATTTGGCGAGATGCAATGATGGATGAGTACCATTCCATCATGAAGAATGATGTATGGGAGATAATTCTGAGACCTGAGGGGAAGTCAGTGGTGACTTCTCGGTGGATTTACAAGCTAAAGCATGCAACGGATGGGAGTGTGGAGAAGTACAAGGCATAGTTTGTAGCACGGGGGTTTTCACATGTTAAGGGCATTGATTATGATGAGACATTTGCACTGGTTGCTCGGTATACTTCTATCAGGGCATTGATCTCCATTGTAGCGGAAATGGGTTGGAAGATCCATCAGATGGATGTCAAGACCACATTTCTCAATGGGATCATACAGAAGAAGATTTATGTTGAGCAGCCTCAAGGCTTTGAGATTCATGAGAGAGAATCTCATGTTTGCAGGTTGAAGAAATCCCTATACGGGCTGAAGCAAGCTCCTGGAGTTTGGTACTCCAGGATCGATTCTTACTTGCTGAGTATGGGGTTTCAGAAAAGTGAAGCAGATCTGAATCTCTACTTCATCGTGGTTGGAGATGATTCGCTTATTCTTCTGCTATATGTTTATGACTTGTTTATCACAGGGGGAGAGAGACCCATTACAGCTTGCAAGAAGGATCTTGCTGCAGAGTACAAGATGACAGATATTGGGTTCATGCATTATTTGCTGGGATTGGAGGTTTGGCAGGAGACTCGACATATTTTCCTGGGACAGGGAAAGTATGCGGTTGATATTCTAAGGAGATTCCGGATGGAGGATTGCAGGCCTATGTCAACACCGATGATCACCAACTAGAAGAAGCTTCATGCTTCTGAGGGAGAGTTGGTGGATCCTACTTTCTAACGTCAACTCATTGGGTCATTGATGTATCTAGTCAACACTCGGGCAGATTTGTGTTTTGCAGTGAACACTCTTAGTCAATTCATGGTCGAGCCTAGGAGTGTGCATTGGGTAGCTGCAAAACATGTGTTGCGTTATCTAGCAGGGACAGTGAATTTTGGTCTGGACTACAGGAGGTCGAATGGGATCAGGTTTGTTGGATTCAGAAATTCAGATTGGGCAGGCAGTGTGGCAGAGCGAAAAAGCACTTCCGATTGTTGCTTCAGTTTGGGCTCGGCAGCAGTGTCGTGGTTTAGTCGGAAGCAGAAATCTGTTGCGTTGAGTTCTGCAGAGGGGGAGTATATGGCAGCCAGTCAGGCCAACTACAAGGCTTTATGGCTTCGCAAGTTGCTGGTGAATTTATTTGGTCAAGAGCTGAAGCCTACGGTGATCTACTGTGACAATCAGTGTTCGAGTACACAGGGTATTGCCAAAAGACCGAACACCTTGAGCAACCGCTTCACACAAATAGATCACAAATCAACACACCGATGTTTGTCACGTGGTTAAAACCCTCGAGAGGGAAACAATCCACGGCCCCAACCAAATAGCTACTTGGAGCAATTTATTATGCAAAA
>LPNX011176437.1:179057-191252 GCA_001517045.1 Pseudotsuga menziesii
CATGGCAATAGAGCACTTCAATAACACCATCATGAACAAGATTTCTTATGAAGTGCATGTGTAGCTCAATGTGTTTGTTGCGCTGACGTAGAACTGGATCTTTGGCAAGCTTGATGGCACTTTGATTGTCGCACCAAAGTGGAGTAGGCTGCTGCTGCTCGAATCCAAACTCTGAAAGGATCTGTCGAAGCCATAAAGCTTCCTGACTGGCATTAACTGCGGCTCGATATTCTGCTGCTGCTGAAGAAAGAGCAAGAGCTTGTTGTTTCTTACAAGCCCAAGTGACAGGTCCAAATCCCAGACTGAAAACATAATCTGCAGTAGACTTTCGATAATCAAGATCATCGGCCCAATCTGAATCAGTGAAACCAACCAACAAAGGTTTCCCCCCTGTACTGTAATGAATCCCAAAATGAATTGTACCTCGAATATATCAAAGTATTCTTTTTGCTACTTTCCAGCAACTTTCATGAGGAGTTTGCATATAACGGGCAACACAACCAACGGCAAAGGAAAGGTCAAGAGGAGAATGAGTCAAGTATAAAAGACTACCAACAAGCTGACAATACAAGGTGGCATCTACTTCAGGGGAAGTACAAGTGGCAGAAAGTTTGACTCCAGACTAGAAGGGAGAAGGGGTTGGTTTACAATCTTCCATGTGGAAGCGACAAAGAAGGTCACAAGCATACTTAGACTGGGAAAGAAAGATTCCTACTAAGTCTGACATTTCAAAATTTTGCTTAAGACTGGATTTCACATGGGTTATAAGTTTAGGGTCACTAACAGTAAGGATAAGATCATCAACATAAAGAACAAGTATGATGAGATGGTTTCCTACTTTCTTGGTATATACATTGGGGTCAGAATGGCATCTAGAAAAACTAGTGTCAAAGAGAAAGCTATCCATTTTGGCATACCAAGCTCTAGGAGCTTGCTTAAGGCCATATAAGGATTTCTTAAGGAGACAGACAAGGCTAGAGTTATCCTGAACATATCCAAGAGGTTGTTCCATGTAAATTTCCTCCTGTAAATCACCATGTAAAAAGGCAGACTTGACATCCATTTGATGAACTTCCCAGTTATGTAAGGCTGCGAGGGAAAGAACACGACGAATGGAATTCATTTTGCGACAAGAGCAAAGGTTTCATTGTAGTCAATCCCTTCAACTTGGAAAAAACCTTTGGCAACTAACCTTGCCTTTTCAACATTTCCATCTAATGCATACTTAGTTCTGTAGACCCATTTACATCTGACAAGTTTTCTTCCTTTTGGAAGAGGAACAAGATCCCAAGTATCGTTCGTCATTAAGGAACGATATTCTTCATCCATAGCTGCATCCCAATCGGGATTTCCTGAAGCTTCTGCAAAAGTTTATGGATCATGATTCTCGGAAACTTGAGCCAAAAGAGAAGAGGCTCGCTGAAACTAAGAACATGTTCAACGTTGATCTCTAGGATCACCAGCAAGATCACCAGCTACTTCACATGTTGAACGGACCCATCGAAGAAGCATTGGTTCTAGTGCAATTGGAGGAACATGAGCAGGCGGAGGTGGATTTTCATCCTCACTGTCATCATCGGAAACTGGAGTTGGAAACCTGTCAAGGAAGTTGGAAGAAAAAGAAGAAGGCACAATCACCGAATCAGGCTCGCAGGCCAAAGATGGCACACCCACCAAGTTAGGCTCGCAGGCCAAGAGATTTTCATCAAATTTAACATCTCGTCTAATGATTATATCATGAGAATGTGGCTGGAGAAGTCTATAACCTTTTACATCTTCTGAATATCCAACAAATATGCACTTTTCACTTTTAGGCTGCAATGCTTTATGTTTTTCATCCGAAATGTAAGCCCATGCTTCACAACCAAAGACACGAAAGTGACTTACATCTGGTTTAATTTTACTCCATGCTTATTTCGGTGTTATACCTTGTAAAACTTTAGTGGGTGTGGGATTAACTATGTAATTTGCACAATTTATGGCTTCAGCCCAATATTGAAGACTTAGTCCCTTAGATTGGATCATACAATTAGCCATTTCTTTTAAAGTGTGGTTCTTCCGTTCAGCTACACCATTTTGTTGTGGTGTATATGAACAATGCGCTGTTGTGGGGATCCTTGTTCAGTGCAGAAAGTAGTGAACTTGTTGTTAACATATTCTCCTCCATTGTCAGATCTTAACTTAATAATTTGATCACCAGATTGTTTTTCAACAAGGGCCTTGTAGGCCAAGAACATGTTAAATACTTCGCTCTTAAGTATTAGGAAGTAAACCCAAGTGCGTCTGGAGTAGTCATCAATGAAAGTTAAGAAATATTTGATACCATGTTCGGGTACACAAGATACTCCCAAAAGACCGAACACCTTGAGCAACCGCTTCACACAAATAGATCACAGATCAACACACCGATGTTTGTCACGTGGTTAAAACCCTCGAGAGGGAAACAGTCCACAGCCCCAGCCAAATAGCTACTTGGAGCAATTTACTATGCAAAAGAAAAAAAGTTACATATGAGCTTCTCATAATCGATCAACTAGCTAAGGACCCTCTATGCTCTTTAAATAGAGATCATAGAACAATCGGGTGTTAAGCCACGGATCAATGGTAGGTATGATCTAAGAGAAGTTGAACCGTCGGATCACTCTATGTTTAGAACATATCGTGACTGTCGGATTAGAATATTTACAAATGCATACTAATGCATACTAAAGAAACACACTTTTACCTAAGGGATATATTACACAAGTTGATGTTAACTAACTCCTAAGTGTCTAAATATCCTAACAATCAGAGTTGCATCCAACTCTCTGAGAATCCAATATTTCATGACTGGTCAAAGCACATTGAGATCAGGTATCATTTCATTCGTGATTATGTTCAGAGAGGTGCAGTGTCTTTACAGTACATTTCCACTGATGAGCAGGTTACAGACATTCTGACGAAATCTTTGGGGAGGGGCAAGTTTGTCTTCTTCAGGGACAAGTTGGGAGTGGTGCAAAACACCTTCCTCAATAAGAGGGAGTGTTAATTTTGTACCTAGAAAAGTGTTCCCCTGGGTATCTTTAGCCTTAGTCACTTAGAGAGGGGAAATAAAGTGAGCCTTCGATTAAATGACTTAAGTGGAGCATTTAATTTGACTTTAGAGAGTAAAGTCACTTTTTGATCAATTTAAGTGGGTGAGTGAAATTAATATTTATGAGAAATAATGTGAGCATTTAATCTCATCCACCGATCTAATCTAATCTCTACAGTTAGATTAGATGAATCTTAGGGTTCTCTCAAAAAGGCAAGGGAAGGTCATTTTCCTCACTTTTGCAGATCGAAGTAAAGGAAAGAGCTGAGAGAGAAAGTTTCCATTTTTCTGAGAAAGAGAAAAAATTTGCAGCACGCAAATGGAGGGAAAGGACAGCAGCAGAGAGGGCACAGAAATTGAGGAGAGGACAGCAGCGTTTATTGTTGGTCCGTACAATCCGCACGGTACGGTTTTCGAAGCAGCTGGCATGATTTTCGAGGCAGATTTCTGGGCACGATTTTCAAGGAAAATGGGCACAGATTTCGAGGTCCATACAGTCAGTCCTACAATGGCACGAAAATCGAGGCAAAAACCAGAAAAAATCTGAGTTTGATTTTTCCTGTTTGGCACAGGCAAAAATTTTCTCTTCCGGGTTGAGAATTGAGATAACTTGGTTTGAAAATTTCTAAGTTTTGCTGTAAATTTTCTGATAATAAAAATCTCTCTCTGACTAGTTTTCCCCTTGTGGGTTTTTCCAGGGCCATTGGCCAAAAATTTCTGAGCACTATGTCTTGAATGGTGTTCATATTTTTTATTTTCTGTCCATGAAAAAGTGAAGTTACAGCAGTGTTATTAAGTCTGAAATTTATGTTTATTTCTAACATTTAAATTTTTGGGTTTGCAATAAACTAAGACAAAAAATTATAACTTATAACCGGAGGCTGAAACTTGTGAAAAATCTACAAACAAAGCATTGATCTAGGAGTTTCTCTTGTCCTTCCACATTGTATTTACACTAGCTGTACCATTGAATCTCACTGACCCTCTTTTGTGATCATTTGATGGACAATAATAATATTATCTTATCTTATCTGAAACATAAAAGCATAGTCTATTTTGAGGCTCAAGGCCTCCCTTTAACTTTTCTGATCAAATCTCCACATTAAATTAGAATCATTAACATTTACATAACATATTGTTTATTGGAAACTCAAAACATAGCTTCAACAATTTTATAACCAGCATAGATCCATCTAAAACCAGATCTATAAAGCATCGAGAGGGATCCAATTTTTTGAGATGTAAATTTTTTTATATTAAATTTTTTACATGTCCAAAAAAATTTACACCTCGTGAATAATCATGATGATTAAATTAGCATACTATATATATATATATGTATTTTTCATTAAAACATATGTAAAAACAATTAAGCTAACATGTTTTAACTTTTTTATTTTAATATTATTTTTTATTATTAAAATATCTCACATTCTATAACATTACGTGACAACATCTCCCCCATACTGGGCTGTAGAGCACCTCGCTACTCTCGGTGCAAAAAACTACATACGTGAATGTTAAGAACATCTATTGTCTGTTAAATGCTAGTTCACTGACCCACAAACATTCTGCATATTAATATAAACAAAATGTAAAGTCTCAAAGTGTAGTCTGAATAAAAATCAAATATACCTCTTGCGATGCCTTAGAAGAGCACAAAGTAACTTGCAGCAAGTAACAAACAACTCTACTGATAGTTTCCTTCCTGCAGCAAAACTGCATCTCGCAAGCATCGTTGCTTCTGTACAATCTATTTGTTGATGTGGCAAAGATATCCCACGTGGTGGTACATACTGGGTGGAATTGAACTGACAAAAATGTTGAAAAAGAAGTGCTGGGAATGCCAATGATTGACCCACATGACTAGCATGCATAGGGAAGACTGCATGTCTTGATGCCAGTTTTGATAATATTTCAACACAAGCCAAAATGACCAATGCTGGATTGACATAATCACCATCTTGACCCGGATCCAAGCCACTTCCAAAGAAAACGTGTGGACCTTGGAGGTGTAAAAGAATATTTATTAACGCTGCAACAAAGCTTGAGCTGTATTTTGCAAGCAACTTCAGTCGTTTTGGACCTGCAAAGGAACCTCAAACCTATATAATTTGGCTTAAGCATCCAACATTAATGCTTCATAATATATGATATTTGAGCATCAATAATGAATAATAAATATAACTGAACACGCAACAGAAAATAAATCAAAATACTATCAGAAAGCTCGTTTAACATTTAAAACTGGATGTAGATTCTGCTTGTACTTCTTTTTAGGCAATAATTTGACTACTTAATAGTTCCAACTACTTTATTCTATTAAATTAATAGTTATTTCAAATTTTGAGGTTTCAAGGATGAAATTTTTCAGTAGCTGCACCAACTAACTTATGCTGCAAATGTGATCAAAGTGGTTTTAAATTTGTAAGGGCATTGACCATGAATACATTACAAGAAGTGTGGAAATTCTTCCCTGGAGATCCTCATCGAGTATTTCAAACCTCATCCTTTACCTGCAGTAACAAGGATGTCATCCTCCATTTATTACATATTAGTCTCTATCTCTGTCCATGATTGAATTATGCAAGCTTGTCTTTTAATCTTGCAGTTTATTCTCTCAACCAAGTTTGTTATACTCAGACTCAGGAATAACTCAGCAAGACAACCACTTGGGAGTGACTAAGGAACTCAAAAAACTTGGCACTAGACTCAGGAATAAAAGTTAAGCATTGGTAATGGAGATTGTATTTGGTCACCAACTTTATTCAAATTTAGCATGTGTGAATGATCTTTGGGGCTTTAGCAGTAGATAGTTTTTTAGTATGTTGCATAAAAACCCATCCCCACCCCTAGCAAATGCATCCCTTAAGTTTTCCCATCCCCAAGAATTTGGGGACTGCGGGGGAAAGTCTCAAAGGATGTGGGGAACTTCCATAATGTCCCCTAAACGTTTCCTGCCAAAACAAGGAGGTCTAGGAGATGTCCCTTGGTGGTTTCGAAGACATTTGGATGCCCACTGTTACCTCCCAAGTTCTCCCTTAAGATTTAAAAGTCCCAACCACAAATGTGAAGCCCTAAGGGCAACTTGGAAAGACTACCCAGTGTCACCTCGGTAGTACTTTCCATCTCTTTAGGCCATCTCTCCTCTAGCACAAGGGGGGTATCCCTAAAAAAATCTAAGTCTAGGTAAAAGATGATGAATGAGAGGCCTCTAGTAATTAGGGTAAATCAGGTATCAATTAAATTACAGCAGTTAATTTCCAGATTTACAGAAAAGCAAATTAAATAAGTACATTTTTATGTTTCATGGTTTGAAAGAGGGCACAACTGCTTAAGTTCCAGATTGGGCGAATGGGGTCAATAGGGAAGAAAGAGAGGGCTGTTCTAGCAAGGTATTAGAGGCAAACTGATTTGCAGGATGCATGCTACAGCAAGCACTAAATGGCTGGAAATTAACACAAAATTATGAAAGAAGGGGCCTATAAGAAATCCACTTTCAAGCTTAGTTCAAGGGAGTATTTTACCAAGGAAATAAACTAATGCAACAACTCTTTAAGATATTTGAGGCAAATCTATTTCCATTAACAAAATAGCAAAGAAACTAGAGAGGAATTTCCACACATAGTTTAACTTTACTCCCATTGTGGTAAATATACCCTTCCCCTTGGCCTCATTAACAGGCTTTGGCATTCATAAAATTAGCATCAACATTCCACAAATAGAAATCCAAGTAAATCAACTCACATCAACAAGAATGCACCATCAATTCCCATTAAGCCTTGCAAAAATTTAGCAATAGATCTCCAAAAGCTATGAGTATTTCCAAGTTTCAACAGCCATTACAAGTGGGAGGAGCCTCTATTATATAGAGTTCTAGGCTCAAACCTCTTCAACAAAATAATAGTATCCATGCTAAAACCCTAGATCTAATCTAGAAATCCATACACAAGTATTATCCACTAACTAACTAGAGTGGACAAGTCAAACAATAGATAAATAATTGTGGCCAGGCCATGTGCACAAACCTTCAAGCAAGATGAGCTCCAAGAGGTGGGATGCATCCTCAAAGTGGGTAAAATACCATGTCAAGGGATCCAACGTCTTCCTCAAAACTCTCCAAGAGATGTTGCTCCGTTAACATATCCTCAATAAATGTCAAATAACCACCTCAAAGTTGCACATGTGCCTCCTCCAAGGTAAAACATCCCCTCAATATCTCATGAAATGTGTGCAATAAGCTAGATGTCTCCTCAACTAACTCATCAACATGGTCTCCCAGATAAAACCACTCCTCAATAAATATGCAAATGTAATATCCCAAGAGTGAAGAGTCAATAAGGCAAGAAGTGGCATCAATTCATGTGCTAGGTCAATAAAAGCTCAACCAAGTCCAAGGAGGAAGGGGTCAACCCCATCATCCAATTAATAAAATAATAATATGTGAGAAGATGCCCCAACATGTGTGCCAATGAGGGTGAGCGCTCCATCTAAAACCATGATCCACATCATAATAAATCACTCCAAGTGTGAACACAACCAATATGAGCTAGGGTGCTCATGCAATAAGACTCCAACCAAGTCAAAATAGGTCAACTAGTCATTGTGCACAAGTGGAGTGACCCCTTTGAGGGCTAGAATCACCTCAACATGTGTGCACAAGTGGAGTGCTCCACTAGGAGTGATAATCCACGTCATCATAAAAAGATTTGTGTCAAAAAAACCCAAATAAGTTAGGGTGCTCACATGAGGTTCAAACCAAGCTAAAAAGTTAAACATACCAAATAAACCATTGAAATACCTCGAATCATGTGAAAAGGGATAAGCATCCAAAGCGTTCTCCACAAACGTAATGTTAATCATGCCAGGGTGTGATCCATGTTAGACTTTTAGGTTACTCCATAAATGTTTACACCATGTTTGGAGCGCATCATGAAATTTGGGCTACATGGTGTATGTTTAGCTCCTAGATGGTCCGAGATGGATTGTAGCATGAGAAATGGTCCATGATGGATATGCACACTTGTAATAGCTTGCTCAAAGGATGTAAAACCTCAGATGATTACTTGCTTAATGTTCTTCCTTAAGGCATTGGAGATCTCTTGCCTAGATGGTGGACCGATTGCATGATGGTCACATGGAGGATTCACTTGGTGAGAGAATGTTGACAAGATATGAGGAGTGTTGTGCATTGTGGAGGAGGGCTACAAGCCCTAGATGGCATGCGGTAGCTTGGTTCCCTATTCAAAATATTGGATAGGGCTCAAGGATGCCTAGGGCTTCGACGGTGTTCTTGCAAGGGGTAGTTTTCCTAGTAGAGTACTTGGATTTGAAGGATGGATGGAGTCTATGGAGGCTCGAGATGGAGTGGTGTTGAGTTTCCTTGCATAGATACATCTCCCTGGGTCACTATTATGCACAACATCATCATTGGAGATTGACACTTGTACTCTAGGATTGGACTACTTCACTTTTGTGTGGCCTACTTATGTTTAGTAGGCTTGCTTGTAAGGTTTAGGATGAACTGTGTTATATTGTTGGCCTCCCTTACCTCTCATATAAATAGAGGAAGGAGAGTCTTTCTAAAACTACACATCACGTCACACATGCATTTGTATCTCTTATCTGGAGTGTGCTCTTAGTGATGCGCTAGGGTTCATGAGGAAGCCCTAGTGGGGCATATGAGGAGGAGGTGGACGGTTTCTCTCTTGAGATTCTTATTTGCACATTTGATCTCTCTTGGGAGCTAGGTTTCTTGGTCTCTAGGAGCAACTTGGATTCTAGGGTTTGGGTTTCATTCCTTGGAGGCTAGAGATTAGGGTTTGGAAACCCTTGGATGTATTTGGGGAAGAAGGGGAGGATGTCTTTCCTTGAGATAGTGTTGGAAGAAATCTTACCCTTGGAGGAGCTAGGGTATCTTGATTAACACTATCTAGGGCAGCTTGGGTGGTTGGATTTTATCCTAGCCTTGAGAGGAGGCTATGGTATGTATGTACTTCATTCATTGAGCACATATAAATGAGATTTCCAACTGTCCAAATATTGTGTATATTGCAGATTTGATTTTGGCATTTTATCTTCTTGGGATGGTTATTTCAAGCTCTTAATTGTCTTGCTGATTTGACACGCTTAAGATAAAATTGTTAAGGGACTCAACACTAAGATTGAAGAAAATAATACTACCATCTACTGTTGTTGAGTTTACTGTTATATCTGTTGTATAAGAAGAGTTTTCTGATCTCATTTATGCATGTGAAGTTGCCCTAGAGGCATGGAAACTCATTGGAACAATTGGTATTTTCTCTTTGAATTGTCATGAATTTTGAGGCTACTAGAGGTGAAATATTGTGATTGTTTCGATGTTGTTTTACACATTAATTTACATCAGTCCTAAAGGCTGAAAATTATATAGTTAAGAATCAAGATATGAGGAACCTTCTTGGAAGAATGTGAATTTTCAAATTTGCATTAACTGTCCAATGCAAATGAAATTTCAATAATCTAAATGTAAAACAAGGCCTTTGTACTAGGTCGTTCATCAACTAGGCGTCATGTACCACCAAACAACATCTAAAACATGTCCCACCATAGTCATGTGATAACTAGAACAACATAGAGAAAAGGGGACCAATGTGAAGTGCTCTCTCCTAGAGTAATAAGCCAACACACAAAGTATAACCAATATTACATGAAATGAACTACAGTTTATTTATTAGCAAATATCTGACATAAGAAGAATAAACAATAGAGATCCAAATAGGACAGTAAGAAATAAAGAAACGAATGAATGAATAAAATGCCATGGGACGGTATACTTATAAATATATACAAATTGACTGGTCACTATGGTTGATAGGTCATGCCTTTTAATTATGATGTGTCACTTAACTAATTATTATTATTATTTTCAAATTTAATGTCTACATGTATCGTGTTAATTACATTGCCTACCCCTTTTAAGATGCTTTATCCTCAAAGCATAAAACGTTATCTTAGTTATGGCTTGTAATGTCTTCTCGTGATTCTTCATTCTTGAGTTGGTCATTGTTGATGATACGAGATGATATGATCTTCTAAGTGTTGAATAGAATTGTCAAATAGTAAAAGGGTTTGACCGTCCTAATTTGATTCTTTGTTGAATTGTGCGTTTATAGGGTTCCCATGATGATCTTTTATTTTGAGAAAATCAGTTGTCATGGCATTGATGTTCTTTACACTATAGGTGAATTACTTTTGTTGGGGTTGATATACTAATTGGTTAAGGTATCAGCCCTTGTGATTAGGATGTCGATAAGGTGTCACTTTAACATGATTTTCCCTATCATACTTGTAACATTTTCTTGATTCATTTTTAGTAGAATGTCTTATGTAATATCCCGTTAATGATAAACCGGGGAATTAACTAATGATTGATGCCACACAAGATAAAAGCACACCATCAGCAGTGATATTAAGTAATTAGGGGATAAAGAGGTGACATGCGAGGCATAATGCAAAATGCATGCCACATGCGTAATTAAAGATGCATGCATGCGCAAGTTAAGTTGCATGCGGCATGCAAAGGTCAAAAAAGAGTAATAAAAGAAGGAAAAGTGAATTGCTAGGTATTCATTGTGATTATTCATCGTTGCGAATTAGATTTGAGAGCTCAGTGAGCTTATTGGAGGTTGACGACACAAACCCTCGACAAATCTTGGTTTCAATGGTGAAATCTGTCCATTCTAGCTAAGATCAATGACAGATTACCCAGATCTATCATTTGTGCTTCATTCAGAAGAAGTTTGGGAGTTTAGGGAAGAGAATAAACTCACTTCATAGTTGGGCGAATCATCATCAGTTGGGATTATTATTGACAGAGGTTTATTGCTACTAAAGGCACCTCCCTCTCTTGGAAGCCGGAGTACAAGAGGGTGTGATAATTTGCAGGCATCATTGTGATTAGGAAGGGCACATTAATCAACTGTGGAAGCAGTGTCTTACTTTTCTAACAGCTGCTTGGTCACCGATCAAAGTCATGGTCAATCTTGCCTGCCATCTATCAATTTTGGAGGGCATCAATACATTATTCAGACACCAGTCAGGAAGGGCAGCGATCCATTGTATTGGGCCTTGATCCACTTGTGAGAAGGTAATGACTCCAAACTAAAGAAGGCCACACATGGAGGACTCGCGCATTCAGTCAAGGAGAAAGCTTGAAGCAACAAGAGGTCGTGATCATCTTCTAGAGGGCTGCACACATAACATAAGGGCATGATCAGTTTATTGAGGCATCTATCCTCCAGGCTGGGCACTTTCCTTATGCTACACACTTCCCTCATACTCTATATAGAGATCTTATTACACAAACCAACTGTTACAGCCATCTTCCAATCAGTAACTTCGCTGCTACAGATCTGATTATACAAACCAGCTATTACAGCCATCTTTCTATCAGTCACGTCACTGCTACAGGTCAGAATTATTCCATCTCTGAGGTCTGATTCTATTGGACAGTTTGAGTAAATTCGACTACTTATTATTGAATAACACTCCTATTTGAATTCTTTGGGATTATCAAGTTTGAAATTATTGGATCTATCAAATTATATTTACATGCAATCATTCCAGGGCTAAAACAAACAATAAAGAAAGGTTGCATAAACCAAACAGTCACATGACCTAGCAATTATGCCACACATGCAAGAGTAGTTTCGGTTACCTGGAATATTACATCTTGTTTGCACTTGTGTCACTTTGTTCATCATTAAATGTTTGTTGGTAAAGATACTTGGCTTTTCCATCATTCATAGTTCCAAGTTGGAAGATACCCCTACAACTGGATTTGCATTTTTAAGAGTTGTGCTATCAATTAGATTTCTGTTGGTTCCTTTCTCCATGGTTCGGATTTTTACATCTAACAACTTTCTTGATTCGATTGAATCAGTCATTGTTACTTATTGATCGTTGGTTCTTTGTTGGTAAGTTGCTCTAGCTTTCCCTGTAATAAATTCTTATCATTTTTTGGCCACTTGATTGGACAAGTTGTTGAATAACCTTGTTTAACAGCTTGCTGGTTTAATGAACAATTTCGTGAGTTTCACTTCAGCCGGTTATGCATAGGCTTGAAGTTACTTATGAAATTT
>LPNX011176437.1:191470-232577 GCA_001517045.1 Pseudotsuga menziesii
GTGCAATCAAAACACTGAATTCTTCAGCTTCAAACCCTAACCTGGAATTTGACCTCCTTGAGCAAAATCGACCTCCTTGAGCTCTCTCTTCTCCTTCACTTGAAAAATGAACAAGTGATTCACTTTTGCCTCCCTCACCCCTTTTTATAATTTCCAAGTGAGAGTGAAATTCTCATTTATTTATTTCCCATAAATAAATTCACTCACTCACTTTATCAAAAGTGACTATAGTCTTAAAATCACATTTAAGTGACTTTAATGTGAGGGTCACATTTTTCCCTCTTAAGTGACTTAGGCAAAATAAAGCCACTTAGGGAACATCTGACTAGGTACAAAAATCAACACAAGTAAGCTTTGATTATGATCACTTAAGTGTGAGAGTTCTTCACCGTTCTCTAGCTTGTTGACTTTATCTTTAAAGTCTTTAATTCGCTGACTTCTCATCTTTTAAGTTTTAACCTTTTAATTGTTAAATTTTACTTAATACCAAATTCTGATTTCTGTTCTCAATTATTTTTATACTCGAAAATTATCAGTGTAGCACGACTCAGCCAAGACTCGCGAGTACCTAAATAGAAATCGAGTCACCAGTCCATACTCAGCACATAATTGCCAACTCAGGAGACTCACACAGACTCAGCACTAACTTGGTCGGACTCGCCCAAGACTAGCAAAAATGCCCAAAAGAAACCCCCACGGAAATGAAAGCAGACTTCAACTGTTTTTATGGTTTGCATGAGTTTTGGGAGTGTGTTTTTTGAGGGAAAAACAATGTGAAGAGAGGTTATACCTCTAACCTCTCGTTCCTCATTCATTAATCACAAGGACTCAAGAGTATTCACTGTTGAGTTCATTGTTCTTCGCCTGAGTTCACTGTGTGACTATTCTTTGCCTAAGTTCACTGTTCTTTCTCTGAGATATCTAAAAGAGGTTGAAAAAGGCTGCCTGAGATTTGGTAGGAGGGTTGTCTGTGACTGTTGAAGTCATCAAGATTCAAATCCAAGTTAGTTTTTTATTTGTTTTTTCATGTATTAATTTTATTTCTCAATTTCTTCACTTGTTTTTAATGTTCTTATGCCCTGTGGGCTTTCTTACTTAGTTTGTGTTGGTCTGTGGCTGAGTGTCTCAGCCCACAGGGCCACACTTTCTAAAAAAAACTTTAAATACTTTAAAAAAAAAAAAAATTTAGAAATAAATTTAGATTTTAGATTTTTAAACTATTTAATGAATTTTTCTTAAAAAGTGTGGCCCTGTGGGCTGAGATAGTCAGTGACAGGGCCTGTGGGCTGAATAGAGGCCTCTCTACTGAGTGAACTCTAATCAGCCCACAGGCCCTGTGGCTGAGTATCCGATCCCACAGGGCAACACTTTTTAAGAAATTCATTAAATAATTAAAATATATATATATATATATATATATATATATGTATGATATTCAGTGTTCATTAATGTAGAACATTTAATCTTTTCAATTTTGCAATCCAGATTCCATGGCACCCAAGGATAGAAGGACTCTTGATCCGGCGTCCCAATATTCTGTCCAGTTGATTCCCGGTGATGACCACAAGGTCATTTGCAATTTTTGATCCTTCCAAATGTGTGGGGGCATAAACAGATTGAAATGCCAACTAGCAAGAATTGTTTGCAAAGATGTGGTGGTTTGTGTCAAATGCCCTAATGAAGTCACATCCCAAATGGAAGCTGCTCCAGATGCCATTAGAGAATAGAGTGGAAAAGAGGGCAATGTTACCACCGGAGTTGCACTCAGTTGGACTTTCAAGCAAGCGGGTAAAGTTGAACATATTATATGTTCATTATCATGTTCCTAAAATCCATCAGGCCTTCAGTGGCCCTTTCTTTTTTCTTACCACATGTTCATACCCCACAGGGATATTGTAATAAATGTACTAGTATGAAGACTTTTTGTAAAGGACTTGGCTTTCCTAGGACTTAAACATCAATCTGACTAGCCTAGAGTGTTTTTTCCTTGTTAACTATATGTTGTTGAATAAACGACTAATAATTCTCGATTTGTTCACTCAAACTCCAAAGTCGGGGTAGTCATCTTGGTAGTTAGGCCTTAGGAGTTTATTAAAGTTTATGTGTCAATGTATATTACCATGCTAGACATTATTTTATAGTCATATGGACATGTGCTAGGTCCCCCTAGGTTTATTTTTTAGTTTCGCAAAAATAAAAATTTCACAAACGGAGATTTTTTTAATGTTTTAATTAAAAAATTTGTAGAAGTCCTAAAAGTGTGGTTAGGGGACCAAATTTGCCATGGGGTGCCCGTTCTCTCACTCAGAGCACCCACTTTCCTAAGTTTTCGAGTGATTATTTATCTCCAAAATTGAAACTTACTCAAAAATGGCAAAAAAATTGGAAAATAAAGGAAAAAGACAAATTCCTAAATCAGTGGAAACATGTCGGGGACATGTTCCGAGTTAACTAAACATCAATAAGAGTTAATTGGGTGCCAATCCAGACGCATCTCATCAAATCGGCATCAAATCAATCAAGACAAGTTCTCTTTGAGTCAGGAAGGGCGCATCTCATCCAGATGGGGTGCATTTCCTCCTTTGGCGACTTGTGATTGGGTGTTGACAATCCCAGGGAGAGGATGCGCCTACTTCTTGAGAGGTGGCGCATTCCTCTTCTATTTAACTAGCAATCAATCCCTTCAAACAAGGGATCACTCCCTCTCAACTAGCTCATGCGCCCCAGTCAACTCTAGAGACCAATGCACCCCCCTGGTCTTGCAATTGCTATATAAAGAAGGCAATTCGCCATTGTAAAGCATGAGAAGGTGGAACCTCTGGTTATTTGCTTTGTAACCTTTTGTGAAGTATTTTTATTGAATGAATAAGGGCTTTGGAGGCAAATCCGGGTGTGGATCTTTTCGTGTGTGGATGATAATGTTCTTATGAGATTATGAGGTAAAACTTTTTTGTTTACATGCTTGTGCTATGAATGTTTGGTTATTATCTGGCTTTGGAAGGAGAAGTATTTCTCAGCAAGGTAAAGTAGTGTGATTGATTTATACATTGCTTTTCTGTTAAGTTGTAGTAGATACTTCAAATGGACATGTTGATTTGATGTCCAATGCATGTTTTCTGAAGTTTCTATTGTAGTTTACACCAGGTTGCATTTAATCCTTTTTGTGCAAGTTTATGTAAGCATTGCAGGATACCTAGTTTGGAGAGTGTGTTGAGCATGTTGGTATCCTCACTTCTTCAAACAAATTCCAAGAAGACCTAGTCCCTTTGATCTCCACGTAGAGGACCCCATAACATAAATTCAACGGTTGTTTCTCTTCACCCTTCTTATCCTCAAACTTTGACTTTCTTGGTTACTGGTTCGATTTTAAAATTTGGATCTATAATTTCTTGCAAAAATATAAGTAGATCTGAATCATTTATAAAGTTTTAAAATTTCTAGTTTAGATCTGGTTAAAGTAGTTTGCTTTTCACAAGGTTTGTTGAAGTAGATCTAAAAGCTAGTGAAAGTAGATTACTTAAAGTGCTTTAAAGATTTATATTGGGCTGACTTAGAGCTTCATTTGCTTATTCCAAAAGAACAAGTAAAGATGCTAAGAAGGAAAGCTTTATAGCTTTCCTTAGTTAAATTTTGCATCTTAGTTAAACTTTTAACTTGGAAAATTTTCGTGATTTTTTGTAGTATTTTCCCAAACACTCTTAAAGTGTTTGGGACCATTTTCTAATAAACTTTGTTTGCTGTTTTTTACTTTTGAAGGACAGATAAAGAGGCATGCTGCCCAAAATTTGAAGATTTAAGCGAACCGAAGGCCTCTTACCTTCCCCCTTCTTTCCGTCCCTTTTTCTTCCTTTACATTTCTGAATAAAAAACTTGTAAACTTGTTAATCTCAACTCATAAAGATTACAAGTATCCAACAACAACAAAAATTTACATTGTAACCATCATAATAAAGAGAGCGACTGGGCTGCTAATGTTCCCACACCCCATCCCCATTTGGGGATCCATGTAATCTGTTGAGTGGTTTGATTTTTAGATTAGTCGTTTTACTTTTTCTTTGTTTTATTTCATTTTAAGAAAAATCAAGAAAGAACTACTAACCCCTACGCTTTCTTGAATTACGGTGTCAATCGAAAGAGCTTGCTCGAGTAAGTGGCATTGGAAAGAGATTCGTAAGTAGGATTAATTAGAAAACTTTTAATTTTGTCTATTTTTGTTTTATGTTATCTTTTACAATTTGCAAATAAACCCGACTATGTATTCCCGAATAACCCGAAAGGGGCAAAGAGATACGCAGTCATTAATTAAGCAACTCATTTTCGCTTTTACTAAAAGAAACTAAGGCCTCACTTCACGTATGCTCTGAACCACTGTAGTTTTGTCTGATCAGTCGGTTGTTTCAGAAAGGGAGTTAGGTGTCTAGTATAATAGGAAAATCCAATTAAACTAATCTTCGAAAAACTCGACAGGTTGCAAAGAGTGACTACCATAGAGTCAGAGAGCTACTCCAAGAAGGCTATGCCTCGCCCCGTTGGACACTTGGTAAAGTTGTTTTAGCGCTCAGTTTTAGAAGGTGAAATTTATTGGGCCAAACCAACAATCAACCCACACCTTAATCCACTTATTAATAATTTAAAGCTGACAACGAGACACTTGCAATACTTTCCCGACACAACACAACATGACCATTTTCACTTCTCGACACTAGTCCATATTTCAATGTCTTTGGTTAAGTTAATCTGCAAACCTAAGGCAGAATATTCAGACCTGTGTTGAGGGCAATTGAGGTGACATTGCTGAGCTTTCCTAAAATCAAGCTGGACAGCCTTGTTGGCTGGTTTCTCTTTTAGCAAGATTAGGAGCAGCTTTGATACAGCCAATGATTGGAACAGACCTTGTATGAAGCAGATTTGAAGTGTCATTTATTGACATTGTTTGACATACTCTTATTGAACCCTGAAGCAATGACTGGATGATAACAGATTGGTGCAACCTAGGGCCTACCTGTATCCATTTTGGTGCCGATTAAGTAATAATACTGGTTTAAAACGCCTTTTGGAAGTTGATTTAGAGCGCATATGTTCTGATATTTGGAGATAGTTTCAGAGTTGAAATCTATAAGCATGAGGACCCGATCGCTAAGAATCCCTGGTTTATATCATACTGTTCTGAGGAGCTTCAGGTATGAATACCAGCTGCTTAGGAAGTAGTCTCTTATCGCAGTCCACATAAAGTATGAGTAAAAAGCCCTTGCTCCAGCAAACTGTCTGTTCAAACCAGAGATTATTGAGGGCTGAGCTGTCTGGGAATGTCTTTTATGTCTCTGTGATGTAGCGCTCAGTCTTGGAGGTGTTTTGAGCTCCATTTGCAGGCTATTCTAAAAATTCCCATCCTGTATCTCAGTTCCAGATTGAGTTGGGACAAATTCTTCATCAAATGGCAGGAATCATCCTCAGAAAATGAGAGTTTGACTTGAGGTCAGGCAGTATGTTTGAGTTTTTTTTTGAGCTGCTACAGTCCAAGTTTTTGAGCTGTTACAGTCCCAGTTTAGAGCTGAAGTTGCTACTGTCCGAGTAAGAAGTGTGGAGTATATCCAATATTGCTCTCAGGGCTGATCAAGTATAGTAGAAGGCGATCTGAGCTCAAATGTTGACTGAGCCCTAGTTCTGAATGTTGGAGGTGACTGCCTATTGTAGCTGTTCCAAGGAGCAATCTTTTGAAGGGACAAGCCCCATTCAGCTGTTAAAACTCGTCCTCAGCAAAAGGACAAGTTTCTTGGTCTGTCAAGATGAAAGGTACTGCACTAGCAGCAATAGTATTATTTTGATCTCTACAGGTAAGAAAAATATCAGCCCAATTAAGTGACATAAACAGTGACAGTCTTGAAGTGACCCCTTCTGCACAGTGAAGAAGTAATCTCAGTGCCAATCCAAGCATCAGTGCAAATCTTGAGAAGTCTTGAAAAGTCTTGGCTGTAATGACAAGTTTGAAGAGTGAAGTGGACAGCTTCGCTATGAACAGCATTCAGATCAGATGATCAGCAGTGTTGATGATGACCAGCAGCAAAGATTGACCAGCAGTGATGAAAAGTGTTGACCAACAGATGATGAGAAGACTATTGCAGCAGTGTTGAGCAGCAGTAGATGAATGATGAGCAGTGTTACAGCTGAGTTGATGTGTCTGCAGATTGAAGAGTTGATGTGACAGTGAATTGTATTGTAAAAGCAAGCTTGTCTTGCTTTTGAGGTTAGGATACCTCAACCCCTTCTTAGCAGGGTCTAAGAAAACCAGGCAGGGTCTTGGATTAAAAGTAGGTGCTCTATTTATCAGTAAGTGCTGATTTCGCCTAACGGTTGTAGCCGGACAAATAATATAAAAAGATTACAAATTCATATGATGTGGTGTTCTTCTGTGTTATGGCTCTTGATGGTTTAACTGCTTTTGATTTATGAATGATGATCTAGAAGATGTTTATGAAATGTTTATGATAGAGTAATGAATTGATGAATTGGTAGCTAACCCTGATAAACTGTGAAAAGGTTAAAATTGGCTGCACACTGATTCACCCCCCCTCTCAGTGTCTACATCTTGTGGGACTATACCCTTGGCTAGGAATGTCTTCCCAAGAATCGCCCACTCAATAAGACACCAACTCTTAATCTCTCTCCAATCCAACCCCCAAAAAGGACCTTGTCCATAAGCATCATCACAAGGAATAATCCTACCAAGCTGACATTCTGTCTTTCTGATTTCAACTGGAATGCTCATATACTGCTGCCCAATTTCTCGATCCTGGCCAACCTGTAAAAACCATATTCCATTATGCAAATGTGAACTCAAGCTACTGCAAGCCTTGTCTATGTACTCCTGAAGAGGACTTCTTTGAAATGCAATAGTATGTTTCTTCTGCTGCCCCGTCAAGGAATCCAACTGCTCTTCAATACTAGAAAGCCTGATCGCTGACTCGATACATACAACTCGAAGAACTGTAAGCTCAACATCTCGATGTACTATGGTGTCTCAAAGTATCTTGGTCCTCTATTTCATTGCTAGAATGCTTTCTTTAACACGATCAATCTTCTTTCAGTGAATATCATCTGGAAGCTCTATCTCATGCCTGTATAAACTCTCCCTAACCTCCATGTGCGATTGCCCACTGTCTCGACTGTTGTGCTCATTGCCTTGCACCTCATGTATCTCGCCTGTCATTACTATCTAGACACATGTTTTAGGTGATGAAGAGTGTACCAACTCCAACTCATCACACAACTTGTCCACAATCTGACTATCGGATGTGTTGGTATCGCTAGATTCACAGGATGACTCTAATGCTATCTCCTCATGCACATCCTCATCATGTATTGTTAACTCCAAATCAAGCTCACCATCAACCTGTACTTTAGGCTCATCTATCTCCACTCCTCCAACTATGTTTTTAAGGAAATCCTGATCCAAATCCTTGGGTTGGCTCCCGAACTTTATGGTATAATAGTCTTGAAAGGGCAATGCTGCACATACCTCCTCACCCAAGGCTAGATATTCCTGATATCGAGGCAATTGTTGCAGTGTTGCTAACCTCTGCAAATTTCCAGTCAAGATCCTTCTCATTGTCTTCATATTTTGACAAGTTGGCAAAACAAAACCTTTGTTCTGACGTACACTTCACCAACATCACTGACATGCATTTGCATGTACAAACATGCATCAACATGCACTTTTATTCAATTGCTATGTGCCCACAGCTGGCAAGGATCATGCTCTGATACCACTATAATATCCCAAATACTGATATTCTCTAATGTTCTATAATAATGTTGATTTTGCACACTCAATCTCATAGAGATTTGCAAAATAACTATGCATGCAAACTCGCCAAGCAAAAATGCCCTAAAATAAAGCTGAATTAGGGTTAGGGTTTTGCAGAGAGAAATTAACACTTACCACTGATATTCCCGCTGATAATGACTCCAGAGATAGCTGCATGCATAAGGATCCGATTGGGTGGTCTAATAATGCTCTTTTCCTTCGGTGTTACCGCCCCGCAGTACCGTAAGCACCCTCCAGACTGAAGGTGACATTTTTGTAGGAGAGGTCCGTTCGGGCTGAAACTTTCTGAGCTTGTCCGTCTACTAATGCTGGAGAGATGGACTGGCACATGCAGAGGTTTGGCTGCCTCTAAGTGCCCTAGCGAATTGATTGGCAGTTCTGCTGCTCACGCCCCCAACTGATTTGTTTGGCTGATAGCTGCTCCAGGTGAGCAAACTGATAGCTGATAATCACTGCATACCGTAGGATAGGCCTGCTGAGAAAGAGGAAGCTGGCATGCAGAGGAAAGACTGGGTTTTGTGATCCCAACGAATCCTTCTGTGTTTTCCCTGCTACTTCCAGCTGCAAAACGTGGATCTACTAATAACCCTTCGGAATGTGTTGGATCTCCGAATACTGTAGTATATGATGGATGCAATGGATAAACCTGGATGATCTATCCCAATAAGAGACTAGGGCAGATATCTCAATGCCAAACCCTCGCTAGCTGAAGACACCGTCTCCAACCCCAACTACTGCGGCTGCACGCTGTGCTGCTGCTCGAAACTCAAAAATCAATCAACAATAACAATAGATATCTTCTTTGGTCCAATAACACTTCTTAAATAGCTGAGCATGTACTTTTAGGGTTTGCATGTCACTTTTAGGGTTTGCACTTTATTTTTGCATGCATGCAATTCTAATTTCTCGTTTGACATTTAAGATTGAAGAAATAAGGCCTGCATACTCCGCATGCTTTATGATAATAACTCTGATGGCCCTCTTTACTATACTGATGACTGAAGAATTGTCCTAATATGCTCCCGGTATTAAAGGCCCTCGGTCAATTCCCTATTTATCAAAAACAAAACATTACACAATGTCACCACACCAATCCCCTCTACTCTTTTGGTTGGCTCTTCTCCAACCCAAGAGGGACCCCCCTAAACTAGGATTACTAGAGCAATAGGCAATGAGTGCAAGGTGAAATGAAGAGTAGCACTTTTGGATAAACTCTCCCTGTATTCTCATTTTCTAGAACGGCTCTCCATTTATGGAGCTATCTCCTCTTGATTTGGTGTTTTGGTTAGATTCTTTGTAATGTCCTCTTCTGTTTGAGCAGCAAGAACCAACCCGCTAACATATTTAATTCCCATACGTTCGAACAGAGACTAAAAAAACAGGGAATTTACTAATGGTTGATACCACACGAGATAAAAGTACATCATTAGCAATGCTAATGAGTCTAAGCAGGAATAAGTGACATGCGTGACATGCGAGCCCTAATGCAAAATGCATGTGACATGCATCACTAAAGTTGTATACATTCATAAGTTATGATCACATGTGTCATGCACAGGTTAAAAGAATAAAAGGGAGCAAATCGACTTTCAGAGGATCATCGTTGTTATTCATCATTGAGATTCATTTTGGAGAGCTCTGAGAGCAATTAGGGTTGAGGGCAAGTTCCTTAGCCAGCAATTGAGTTCGATAGCAAAATCTATCCACCCTAGACAATTCCGGGGATAGATCATCCATGTCTGTCATATGAGCTTCAATACTTGATACTAGTGACTTGGTACCAAGGACTTGGTACTAATGATGAACACTCTCATATCTGACATAGATGGGGATGATGACTTTTGGACTTTACTTGATAATCCAACCTATGATACTCTTGAAAATATTTTTGAGAATCCCATCTATGATATGTCCAATGAGGGGAGTATCTATTCAGAAATTTGAGGAAGTTCGATCTATGATACATCCAGCAAGGGCAGTGTTTATTCTGAGACTTACAAATGTTGTAAAGAAGAGCAATGAGAGTTTTCATATGATCAGTCAGAGTTGTATTTGAGTATCTGTAATGAGCACTTGGAGAAGCAACACAGTGAAGATTCTCAATGATGAATATGATTTTTAACAGTATGGGGCTTGCACATAGAGTTATCAACGAATAAGCCTTTTGGATGAGTATGATGATATGCCTCAACATACGGATTTGTACATCAATCCTATCCAATCTTGGATAGAAGAAGCCTGCAAGAGGACTTGCCAGTTTGGGAAGCAGTTCAATGACATTCTCCATGATTATAATCTCATGTCCATCCCTCCCATCTTGAAGTTTCATGCAGGTTTGCATTTCTTGAAAAATGTCTCATTACTTTGGCTGGTAACCAAAGATAAGGCAAAAATATTAAAGTTGATAAAATGCTTAGATGGTTACATTGGATATTTGATTTTACTTAAAAAATTGTTTTGTCATGCTTAGAGTAGGAAAATAAGCTCCTTAAAGTGAGCATTTACTTTACTCATTTCTTTTCTGTACTTGGGAGTAATACTCTCCTTCATTAGTTAGTTTTTTCCGTTCAAATAAAGCAATTTATGGTTTATTGGTTTTTTCTTAAAACTTATGCTACTAGGTTTTCTTGTCAAGTTGATATGTTTTTACAAATAATAGAAACCGTAGATTTTGGTGTTCTCATCTGCTTGCCTTGCCTAAGGACTAGATCAAGCACACGTCCCGCAGTTGGAGCCAGATGTTATCCACTAAAGTTGCACTTGAGTGGATTTCCAATGAGCTGCCGAAGTGATGAACAAACCAGTTGTTCATTATCAGTGCTTGGAGGTTCAGAAGACCTTAGGCCATTTTGGGGGTCCTTTTTAATAATTACATGATCATACCCCTTGGGGATATTGTAATAAATTTACTAGCATGGCAAACTTTTTGTAAAGGACTTGGCTTCCCAGGACTTAGACGTCAAAATGATCATTCCAAGGTGTTTTTTCCCTTGTTAATTATGCAATGTCGAATAAGCAATGTATAATTTTTGAGTTTTTCACCGCTCCTCCAAAGCTGGAATGGTCGTCTTGGTGGTTAAACCTTGGGAGGTTAATAAAGTTCACATGTCGATGTATATAAGCATGCTAGACATTGTTTTGAGTCGTTATGAACATGTACTAGGTCACCCTAGGTTTTTTTTAATTTTCAAAAATATTAATTTTCTCACAAAATTAGGCCATTTTTCTAAGTAGCAAGGGTACGCATACTCGTACCGAGTACTTGGGTACTCGTAAGGTACATCTCCCGTCGTACCCCATATTGGCTCTACATACCCGAGAAGTCGTTATAAAAAAAGGGTTACTTATAGGCGAAATGGTACGGTTTGGGTACTCTGGGGGTACGGTCAACTCAGTAAAATGCAATCCGTTGGGGAAAATGTAATGACCCCAAAACAAATTTGAACTGATATTTTGCTAACTACGGATGGAGTCTGATTTAGGACTTATGTCAAACACTTTACAACACTGTTCAAATTCCACTGAATATTGTCCAAATCTGGTCGACTAATTTTGCATTGATTTACAATGAATGCTTTTATGGTTTTGTGTTCAACACTCGTGGAACATAATTTGACTACAAAATGTGCACATAAAAAATATGCATATGTATTTAATACTGAGATATACACTCACATCAACCCAGGAATATATTTGGCAATTTGCAATTTTTTATTGCCTGTAACAGCAGTACAAATAGATGTCTAAAATAAGATTTAAGTGTACCTTCAGGTCTAAGTTTGATTGTTTGTTACAGTTTCCTAGTACAATGATTTATCAAATTTTATCTATCTTCCAATCTTCCAATTGATATCTATTGAGTCTATAATTCAGCAAATTTTATGTTTCAACTTTTCAATGTGAATGTTCATTGTTCAATGAATCATTGAATTTAGAATTATGAATCATGATTCATAATTTATGAAGAAATCTGAAATATGCATGTATGATGTGACTGTGACATGTTTATATATATGTGTATATATATATAGTACCCCCCGACGTACCCAAGTACCATGTTTCAAAAAGTGGCGTCCCCATCCCCGTACCCAAGTTTCCCAACAACTTAGCCATTTTTAATGGTTTAAATGGAAAATTTCAAATTGTAATATAAGTGTGGTCCAAAGGTCGTTTTGGGCGTGGGGATGCTCGTTTTCACACTCAAAGCATCCTCTTTACCCTAGGACCCACTTTTCATATGCTTCAGGTGATTAAATTATCCCGTATGGCATTTTTTCTCTAAGGGGGCGACGAAATGACAAATTAATGCTAAAACTGCAACAATTTGACAAAAAGAAAAAAGTGAGAAAGTCAAATGGAATCTAATTAAGATGACATGGAAAGAGTGGCGATCCTTTCTTAAGTGGAGGGTGAATAAAACTTAGGATAAAGCGTGACATTTGGAAGTGATTTGGAAGCTAGAGAATCACTCTTGGATAAGAATGTGATCCCTCTTAAAGCTCACGTATGGGATATGTGGCGAGCCATGAATGGATTGGTGGGAGCATGGATGAGGGTGCATCTCCTTATTGAGATGTGGCACCTCTCCATTGAATTCACATCTAATCAAATCCCACGTTTTACTCAATAAAACTCAAACTCATGTGCCACCCCTTCACGAGCTTGCAACTTGGTTGATTTGGCATGTGATGTATGGTTTGGTGGAAGCTTGATTGGAGAGGTGGCACACCTCTTGATAGTTGGCGCCTACCTCTTGGGTTCCACTACACCTCAACCCAACCATTCCCCCATTTCACTCAAACAATCTCAAGCTCTCGCCCCCTCATATCTAGTTGGAAGCGCCCCCCCGGGCTTTGATTTTCCTATTCAAGCAAGAGTCTTGCTCATTGTTGCTCATGGTCAGAGAGGACCGAAAGGCTGCAAAGTTTTGTAATTATAATTTGTAATATCATTTGGAATAAGAAGGCTTTGGAGGCAGATCTATGGTGTAATGCTTTTCATGTGTGAATGTTAATTGTCAAAAGTTTATCAGGTAATATCATGCTGGTTATTTTTTCTTTGTCAAAGGATTGTAGATCTATCTAGCTTAAAAGGCTATTTGCTAGTCCATAGGGTAAACATTTGTAGCTTCAACTTGTTCACTTATGTTTTGTTATTTGAAGTCTATGAGTAGCCAAATGTAGTCGACTATACTGAGGCTCTCCCAAATTTTTTTTAATAAAATATACTAGATATAATCTCGCTTGTGCAAGGTTTTGTGTAGTTGTGCAGGTTGCCATCTTGGAGAAGGGGTTGAGCTCGGTTGCATCTTCCTCATCTTCGAGACCTTTTCAATGACATAAGTATCTTGCTAGATCGCCGTAAAGCTTCATTTTTAGTAGATCTAGATTATTTAAGTACTTAGGCTTATTGTTTATCATTCAAGTACTTAACTTTTTATGCTTTTAACGTTTTATTTGGCACATTTGGTGCATTTTCAGGTGGTTGGTTTTACACTTTTCTCGCCAAGACAAGAGGAAGTGTTGCCTGAAAAACGAAGATCTAGGTCATCCAAGGCTTCCCGAGGCAACATTCTTCTTTCATTCTCCATTTTTAAAACTTGTAAAGCATTTGGATCCAGATCTATAAGGACCAAAGGCATCCACCTAAGAACTTGTAAAAATAAGTAATAAAAGAAAAGCAAGTGGGCTTTCAAAGCGCCCGCACCCCATCCCCCTTGGGGGATTTGTGACGTCTCCTTAGGTGTTTGTTTTTCTACTTTGTATCATTATATTTTTTTATGCTAAAGCTTAGAATAGTTTTGATGTAGTTAGATTGGTTTTCTTTTAGCTTTTGTTTTGTAAAAGTAAACGAATACTAACCCAACCTTGCTCTCCCGAGTACAGCCTTCAGGCCTGAAAGAGATTCTTGGTTATGGTAATTAGTTTCACACTTTGCTTTCATTTTCACAATCTCAAATTGGAATAAACATTCGCCATTTCTGTGTATGCTCTTTCCCATCGCAGGTTCGCCTTGATCTTTGGGATAACCAAAAGCGGAAGTGTGTACTCAATAAGCTTCACATCTAACTAAGCAAACTCACATTAATAAAATCGACATCCCTGAAAACATAACGGAAATCCGACATTATCGAAATTCAAGACTTGTGGAGAAATTTTGCAAAGGAAGAGGGAACCACTAGAAAGTGACTGTGGAGCCCCGTTAGGCTACACCCTTGTTTCTGTAGTGTTGGAAACCCCCCCGTGACTCCATCTAGCCCACATGTCCTTGTGTGAAGCCACTTGGGTTGGAATCCAGACATATTCCTAAGTACCGTTTGGTATATCAGGAATTGCCTTTCCCTCTAATCCACTCATCATTAATAACTAAAAATGACCAAGACTCCACTTGCAATACATTTACAGCTTTCAACAACATTATGTTATTTTGACTCCATTTGGCACTGGCACTATCTTCAATTTCACATTTTTCTTTCAAGTCATGTAAGTTATAATTGCCATATCTATTTTCATGTTGTTGTTATATTAATTTTACTTGTTTGTAGCTTATTTCAGTAGTGATTTATCAAAACTCCTAACAAAACAATTCATCCATAACTAATAAAAGTAAGAGCCTTAGCAACTCTTTCATAGGGACTACCCCCCTTGGGTATGTTAGGAATGGCCTAAACAGAGGAGTCAAAATCAGGTGATAGCACCTGACTCGAGACTTGCCCCCAAGGACGCACTTAGCAGTTTAAAGATTTCTGCTATGCTAATCCCCCAGGTGCGTGTATGGCAGCAACAGATTCATTTCACAGGGGCTCCTTCCTACATCTTTCACAAGAGAACATAAGGGCATTCATCTTCAGAGGGTGCATTCCTTCCATCATAAATATCAAGGGCGCATTCATCTAAACTTTGGGGGACCCATCACTCCTACCAATCCTTGGATGAGTTGTTAGTGAACATATTGTTGCTTCGGAGGATTCGTTGGAGTATATTTGGAGCCATGTCCATTGATTTGCTACAAGAGGAGGACGTATTCTTTGCATGGGCAAATTGATCCAAGGAGGGAGCACTACATCGATGCCTTAGAGTTAGTACATGATCTACGTGCTTGCTTTATTGGCTTGGCCTACTACACTACATCTCATTGGTACATTCATGCTTTGATTTCAAGTTTATTTCATTGTAGATCTAATTTTTAATATTTCTGGGGTTCATGCAACTACATGCAAACATATCATTGGTTGAATAGTACAACATACAATTGAATAAGAAACACAATATCCCAGCAAACCTTACACAATATCAATATACAACAATTTGGGATATTACATTCTTGTTCCTTGCTATTATTGGAGTCGCCTTAGCGCTCCCACTTAGTATTGACATCATGGTACCACACAGTCCCATTGAGCTACATTTGTGGCCATTTGTTGGACATTGATAGAATTATCTTATCTTATTATCTAGAAAAATGTGTCTTATGTAGCATAAGAGAAATAGGAGATGTGAAGATAAAGGGGATCACCCCAAGGACTAGTGGTAATCCAATCAAGGGCAAAATGGAGTCAAAGGATCACCAACTAAGAGGGCCTTGTTTAATAAGTCATTGAGAGGGAAGAATAATAGTTGCTAACCCAAACCCTACTTGATGGAAATGAAGTCGAACTAGGGTTTATAGCAGGAAAGAGATCAAATAAAATATTCACTTTACTTTCTAGCTAACCACAACGAAAGGGATCAAATAAAGTGTTCACTTACTTTCTAACTCTTGGGGTGCACATTATAAATAAGGGTTTATAGATATACAATTCGAAATGAAGGTAAAGATAAAACACATAAATCCCATATAAATAAATATGCAAGAAAGAATGAAATAAAGATTAACTTAAGACATCTTTCTCCAATGAGGTGATAACACCTTTCACAATGGCCAAAACAAGTAGCATAGAAACAACAATGTAAAAGAACCCTATAAACTTACAACCATGAAGCTCCAAGCAAGATAAGTGTGCCACACAAGGAAAAAGGAAATCCTTACAACAAAATTTGCTCCAAGATAAGATATATCGATTAAGCTCAAGAGAGAGGGAACTCCAATAGTCCAACCATCTTTTACAATAAAAATCCCTTCTTATACAGACTCGTGAAGTAAGAGAAGAGACTAGCCAAGTGTTGAAATCATGCATGAGAGAGGGTGCCACATCTAGGAGAAGATAGATAAAGATAAGATAAGATAAATTTATTAATGTTCAGCTAATGACCACAAAAGAAGGCCATTGGAATTACTGAGTACAACGATATCATTACAAAGCAAGAGTACCAAACAGTCTCCTATAAAAGGAAAAAGAGAGGAAATGAAAGTAAATGAAAAGCAAGAAAAACCCTTGAGCCCAAGCACGAGATAACACATGGAGGTGGAGATGTACAAGAGTAAGAGATCAAGGAGCAAGAAGATCTAGAAGTAAAAGGTAGGTCTAGAATGGGAAAAACCCATCTATCCCAACATCCAAGGTCGAAAGAAGGAAACTCAACATAGTATGTTTTCTAGAGGTAGAGTTGGTGGAAGACCTTAGTCGCCCACAATGTTGCTATTGGAAGGAGGTAGTCCATCGTTGAGTTCTACGAGGTCTCCTCTATCTTAAGAGGAGGGATCCAGTCTTATCATGTCGTCGAAATCTCGAGGAATGGAGAAGTGTCTCACGGGTTTGCACTAATTTGGAGGAATGGAGAAGTGTCTTAGTGCCCCTTCCTAAGGGTAGCACTGTGAAATAAGAAGTAATCTGTTGGGTTGAATCGGATCAAATAGAAGGCTGAAGAATATGGACTCAGAGATTGAGGGTCTACTACAAGTATAAATCCAAGCACCGCTTGTTACAACTCAAGAAGATTAGAGGTGTGCCCCCATAGAAGAGGGCATGTGGAGGGGAAAATCATCCTTGAATCAAAGGATTATGTCCCCAAAAGGCGACACCACTGAAAGAGAAATCCCCTAACATAGATCCAAAATCAAGGATTCTAGCTCCCAAAATCAAGGGAGTATATCTCTTGGAGGTGTGACCCCTATAAATCAGCAACATAAATCCCATAAATCAGGGATTTCTATCTCCATAATCCAAAAAAAAATTATGTTTCCCGCAGATGCGCCTAGCATAGTTTGAGGGTTTTGTGTCTAAATGGAGTGCACCCACCAGTTTTTAAGGAGAGGGGTGTTCCACATAGTAAATACATCCATTAAACTATATTATGCAATAATACAACATGATAACCACACCAAGGGACTCTAAGTCGTGCAATTGATTATATTATGTTGGGATCCAAAATTTGAATGAAGTCATCACGACCATCCACTTGGTTACCCTCATACAATATGAGGGGTAACAATTGGCTCCAACTACAAACAAATGCTCATCTCAAGAGTGCATGAGAACCTCACAATATCCTGGTTGAACCTGCTTGAAAGGAAGAAAGAAAGAGAAACTATGTGGTGGGATGGCTCAATTCACATCCTAAACCCCACATATTTATTACATACTTAGAGATCAAAAATGGCTTTCAAATGATAAGCATGCCTCAATAATGCCACTAAAATCAATACTCACATAAGAGCTTTATTCCTCCTAATCACCTACTCTTAGCATATAAACAAGAGCATGCTAAGTAAAATCATATTTTCAATGTAACCACCTCGACATCTCATCAATGCCAAAGCCTCTTCCCTTGTGCTTGGTCATGGACCAAAACAAGGACACCTCCATCACGAAATGGACATTTGTGACAATCTCCACCGAGTTGAAAATGAATATGAGATTAATAGCATGCGAAACATGATCAATCTCCAAACTCTTGTAAACCATGGCAAGTCTTCTCACAAGCCCTCTCTATCTAAGCTTGGGTAGGGCTTGTTTAAGTTTCTCCATCATAGGGCAGCCCACCAAAACTTGCAATTTCAATAGTAGTACCTGTTATAACATTTTCTAGAGATAGAACATGTCTCTCATTTTGCCAAAGCAGACTTCAGTCATGAGCCTAGTCCTTACATATGAGGAAGCATTTTATCATATGGTGTCAATGGTTGCATGATTTGTATCACTATTGAGCAGTTGGATCATGCAAGGGCGTAGTAGCAAAGGGGCCACCCTAGTCATTATTGACCCCTCTTCATGACCTCCCTTGTCATACATTTTAAACCTTGGTACAGTGGCCTTTCAAGATCAATATTTACAGTTGGGATATTATCTTTCCTTGCTATCTAGTCAGCAAAGTTAGCACATGTGGATACATTTGCAGATGCAACTCAAAGCAAGTGTATAGCAGAGGCATACTATTGATTTCATGATTTATATATTGATACACTAACTATGTTAGACCTTGTTATGCATTGGTGATCATTTGGATTTTCCGGTTGTTATAAGTAGGACTTATGCCTGGAGTAACATGGGTGCATTAATGGTAGTTCCATGTACATGTTCTTGTTTGAGTTAATTGCCTATGCAATATATAGATCAGTTCCTTCTCTCTTGGTTCCATACTCAGTCTTATCCGCTTATTTGTCTCATCTGCTTGATTTCAAAATCCTTTAACTTGGGCATGACTGATGAACCTGAGGACCTTCCCCTTGGTGACCTCTTGGTAAGGATGCCCTACATGTTTTCACTCGTGTCTCAACTCTGATGTGTGTGACAAAACTATGCGAAGCCTTAACGCTTCCTGTCGAATAACTATCGTTGTTGAGTTCTGAGCAAAGTTAGTCTAGTTGCCGAAAGTGTATCCCCTAGATTTGAAACAAGTGCTCCCGTCCTTGAAATTAGTTAGTGGTTGGAAGGGTAGGTAATCCTCCTTTGTATGGGGTTAATCCTACTTTCCCTTAAAAAAGGAGTAATTATGGCAACTATGTCGCACCTATGGACCATGGCTGGAAATGGAGCTAAGCCCATGTCACAACTAGGGCCCAAAAGGTTATCCAGGGCCGGTACCTTTTAGCCATTAGCTAACTAAAGGAAAGCAAATGAAATGTGCTTCAACGAAATATCCAAAGAAAGAAAAGTGAAAAATGAAAATCAAGTGAAAGTCAAAATGTGAAATGAAATGCAAAGTTTGTAAAGTGAATAAAGGGGAGCTTGCTATAGTCGAAAGGGTGACTTCTAAGCTCTTCATCCAATTGTGAGACACCTTGCTTCCCTAGTGTTTGCCACTACAACAAATGTCACAGAAGTCCTTGTTATTCCCTTCTCTCCAAAGGTAAATTAAGTCAACCCACACTTTGACCAAAACTTATGATTGTGACTTCCAAGTGGCTCTATAAAATCAAGCATGCTACAGATGGCAGCATTCAGGTATATAGAGTCGATTTGTAGCACGAGGGTTCTCAGAGGTAGAGGGAGTTGTTTATGATGAGACCTTTGCTCCGATGGCTAGATTTTCTTCGATCAAAGCAGTTTTTTGCATTGTGGCAAAGATGGGTTGGAGGATTCATCTTATGGATGTGAAGACCGCTTTCCTCAACGGTCTTCTATAGGAGGAGGCATATCTAGAGAAGCCACAAGGCTTTGAGATTTATGAGGGAGAGTCTCATGTATGCAGGCTGAAAAAGGCCTTGTATGGTCTGGAGCAAGCCCCTCGGGCTTGCTACTCAAGGATTGATTCATATCTGCTTTCGAGAAGAGTGAGGTTGATCCCAACCTGTATTTCATTGTGATCGGAGGTGATCTGTTCATTCTTTTGCTATATGTTGATGATTGGTCCATTACAAGATGAGAGCACTTGATTGAAGAATGTAAGAAAGGTCTTGCTTCAGAGTTTGAGATGAAGACCTTGGATTGATCCATCACTATTTAGGCATGGAGGTGTGGCAGGAGAATGGACATGTTTTCCAAGGGCATGGAAAATATGTTGCGGATGTTCTGAAAAGATTTCGGATGGAGGACTGCAGGTCCATTTCTGCACCCATGATCACCAACTGGAAGAAGCTTCATGCTTCTGACCGAGAGTTGGTGGATCCTACTTTGTTTCGTTAGCTTATTGGTTCATTGATGTATTTGGTCAACACCAGACCAGATATGAGTTTTGCGGTGAACAATCTCAGTCAGCTCATGGTGGAGCCAAGGAGAGTGCACTAGATAGCCGCAAAACACATTTTGAGATACCTTGTTGGGATTGTAGACTATGATCTGGACTACAAGAGGTATGGTGGAGTGGACTTGGTTGGTTTCACGGATTCAGATTGGGAAGGCAGTGCTTCAGACCGAAAGAGCACTTCCGGTCGTTGTTTCAGTTTGGGCTCGGTAGTTGTGTTGTGGTTCAATTGGAAGCAAAAGTCTGTTGCGTTGAGTTCTGCAAAGGCTGAGTACATCGCATCTAGTCAAGCTAGTTGTGAGGTATTGTGGCTTCGCAAGTTGATGATAGACTTATTTGGTCAGGAGTTGAGGCCTACTATTATTCATTGTGACAATCAGAGTTGCATCTGGCTCTCTGAGAATCCAGTGTTTCATGACAGGTCAAAGCATATTGAGATTAGATACCACTTCATCAGAGACTACATTCAGAGAGGAGTTGTAGAGTTGCAGTACATTTCTACTGATTGTTGTCGCCTAAACCACACTTCACCGTGGAAAAGTCTTCCAACCACTAGGTGTCTTCCTAAGGGAAACTATGAGGTTAGAACCCAATGTCGCCTCGATTCCTAACTCCTCTGTTTAGACCCAACTCCTAAAAAAGTCATGGGGGGTAATCCCTATTTAATATGTTTCAAAGGTTGGGTTTTAAGAGTTAAAAGATGATTAGATTAATTTAAGCTTTATGGCAATCAATCATGCAAAAATGTAATAATTTCAAATGACATGCAAACCTTTCTTTGTTCGTAAACCAAATATAATTGCAACAGAAATATAGTATTACTAAACCAGTGCCTGCCTAAATCGGGCTATGGAGTCACAAGCAAAGTTACAATGAAACTGCCAAAATGCACAAATTGCTCTAAATCATTCGTTCACCACAATAATCAAAAGATCACATTCATCAAATGTACAATACTTTAAGCAAATGAATTAAAGTGTACGAGATGAACTTGAAGTAGAACTAAACCAAATAAGCGATGACTGTAATAGTAAATAAAATGAAAGATCGTGATGTTGTGCAAGTGGTCCAATAGATTTTAATTTATTTTAAGGTATTTCTTCAACTTAGGGAATTAATGTGTTTGGATGAGAAAATAAACGAACTAACTAATGTGTCTGCCTCCGACACTTATCCCTCAACTAAGAGAAATTGTTGGGTGCTCAACAAGAGAGCACAAGGCTCTCTCCTAGCTCCACAAGTCCCAAGAACTAGTAGGGTGCTCAACAGGAGAACACTGAGTGCCACAAGGCCCCCAACAACCTCTACACCTCTAGCTCCACACACTAATCATCTTTTCTCAATCTCGAAATAATAAATTGAAATGCCTATTATTCTAGCCAACTTGAATCTTCTCCCTTTCTTGTCACCTAGGGTCGGACCCACCGACAAAGGAAGTGAATATGGAGCAAAGATTAGGGCAAGGTTTATTTTAAACAAAATGAAGAATTTATCGATTATTAGCAACGCAAGCCAGCCCCCGGATGCGGGTGTGAGTCACGCTAATGTGGACTTGGGGGAGGCTGACGTGGCCCCTCCAGCCCAAGCTCAACCTACCGCCAATGCTCAACCCACCGCCAGTGTTGGCCTTTAATACCATGGGAGACGTGGTCGCTCCTCGGTTAAACGACGAGACAATGCAGTCTCATCACAGCTTGGGCGCCATTACTACTACTCCTGGCAGCCTCACTTCGCACAAGCGCCATTCAATAGGGACGATGGCGACTGTTGGGGTCTTCTTGCTCTACATTGTCGCTCTGCTCTGTCGAGTCTTACGCACTCTCCAGGTTCTTGATGCTCTCCACTGTCGTTCTGCGTACCAGGGTCACCCCCCCTTGCTCCATGCTCCCTTGATTTGTCCCTCTGCTGCTCTATGCCCACGTATCGTTCTCCATTATCTAGGTTCGTCAGCCCGGTGCCTTGCTCAGGTCAGTCTTCTCATTGCTCTACTCATTGCCACCCCCCAGCCATGCCTAGACAACAGAGAGGCACTTCCCGCAGAGGACGTGGCCGTCATGCTCGGGCAGAAGGCCAAATACCTCTCTCTTCTCAGGCCAGTAACAACGGCTTTGATCTGGAAATTCCGAAGAAAGTGCAAAGAATTGTTTCGGATTGGGAGGATGAATTGTCTAGGGCACTCGGTGCAGCTGGAAGAACGGTGGAGCACAGACAGAACTACTAGGTCTACAAAAACTTGCTCACGCGCCTGGTCCTCAAATTCAACCCACTGGTTCCGCCTCCCCCAGCACCTCCAGTTCAACACCCTTCGGCTCCTCAAGAGGCTGTACCACCTGGTCCACACGTGGAAGTGCCAGAAGCCTCTCCCTATCCATCCGATGCCCCATCCCCCTCCATTGTTCCACCACCGTGTTCCATCCCCCCTCCACCAGCCCTGCGCGTAAGTTTACGTCCAACCCAATCGTCTCAAGAAGACCTCTCTGTTGCCCATCCAAAACCCGCCTGCAAGTTCCTGGAAGGAAGACAACAGCTCCAACGACGAAGAAATGGCAACATCCGGTGGCAGTTCGGTGACATCATTAGACGAGCCCACACAACCAGCATCTCCAGGCTACACCTGTCCAATCAAGGAGGAACCATGGCCTGGGCAGAAACCATGACCTGTGGTCGTTACGGCTACGTGTCCATCTGTCTGCTTGCATGGTTTACGTTCAAGTTCCTTCCTGGCCACGATCCGCACATTTTGAAAATGTCAAGTTTTTCTTTGATTATCCTCCAAGAACTATGGAGGTTTTTTGTCTTTGCTTAATTGGAAGGCCTGTTTTCCCTCTGAGAGGAAGGGTTATTTTGGACCTGTTTTCCTTCCTGGAGGGAGGGCCTAGCTATACTCTGATACTCTATATTTGCTCCACCTAAGCAGGTCGGTCTGTAACTATGCATGTATTACTATTTTCTTCTTTTTTAATAGAATAGATCTCAACTTACAAAAAAACAACGCAAGCCAGCACAATATTACAAGGGTGGCGTAGACAACTCACTTGCAATGTGTGGGCAATTGAAAATAACAAAAATTGAATGTTTAGCTAGCACGATTTTGCAAGGATGGCATAGCCAAATCACTTACAAGGTGTGGGAAAAATAAAATTGAAATAAAATAGAATGCTAACTGGCTCGATTTCGCAAGGATGGCATAGCCAAATCACTTGCAAGGTGTGGGCGAAATAAAAGAAGAAAATAAAAAATAAAATGAAACTCTAACTAAGCTAAACCTAAGCCAATCAACAATTGCTTATGCAAAGCAAGCGCACTTCTCTTGCATGCAAGGATGGAAAACAAGGGAAACTTCAACTTAACTTAAAATGCAAAATAAGAAATCAAGTCCAAGAGACTTTCTTGGACTTGTTACAATGGCTGAAATTTCAGCATAAAGAAAAAGAAGAAAGAAGTGGGAAAACCCGTGTTTTCACCCCTTTCTTGTGATGGCCTTAAAGTTTTTCCTTTGAGGTAGCCTTTGCACCCTTCTTGGCTGAAATTTGACAGAGTTTTCTCTTGTTTTGTTACCAACCTGCTAAAAACCAGCAAACAAAAAAAGATAAAATGTACCCAAAATCACTTTGTGGAAGTCAGTATGTTAGTGCATATTTATTTACAAAATTTACATGAAGTTGCCAAATGAATAATTTTGGAAAACCTTGAGTATAAAAAAGTTAAAATCATATTTGAAAGTTGAAATACTCAACAAACTAAAATTAAAATGCAGAAACTTGTATGTAAAGAAAGAGAAAATTGGTCATTTGTTCTTCAAGAAGTGAAGCAATGGGGCATCCAACTGAGGAATCCCACTCTTCAATCCAAATAACCTGCAACTTATAAGATTTTCAGTACACAACTACTAGAAGGTGAGAATCAAATTATGAGCAAAGAAATCATAAACTTTAAACTAGAAAATATATGAACTTCTTTTGCTACAAGAATGAAAACTCAAAAAATTTATGGAATGCAAATACCATAAATCTTACCAAAGCAAATAAGTATGCTTCCTTGGCCAACCAAACTTGTGTAGCTTCTCAAGCATGGAAGCAAATCATCAATCGAAACAGTGGACACAAGATTCCTCCAAAGATTTTGATTAACAAAGCCAAATGGCTGAAAATCACAATGGCCCAAGCAAGAGCAAGGGTAAGAGAGCAAGAGAAAAAGAATGAGAGCAAGATCATGAAAGAGTGTGGGTGTATGTTTAAACCAAATGAGGTGAGGAAGCCTCCTTATATAAGAAATGAGTGATGAGAGATTCCAAGTACATGCAAGCCACTTGTCAAAATGAGAGAGTGGGAGTTCAAAGAGGGGAACCACTTCTCTTGGAGGCACCTCCAATGTTGATAAATCAAACAGAAAAGGGGGAGAAACTCCCCTCTAATATTTTTAATCTTCATTCTAGGCCTAAAGGGAGGGACCACCAAAGTGGGACCCCTTACTTTGGCTTGTTTTCAAATATCTCAATTTCCATGAAGAGGGAGGGCCCCCCCCTTTGGCGACATCTTCATTCTTGAGAAACACTTGCATGGGAGGGGGGCATTTTTTTTTCTGAAGTCACCTTAGGAACATAGCATAACACTTAGAAACTTAATTTTCCCCCTCTAAGTGACTTTAGGCACTTTTCTAAAATTTGGCTTGCTAATTAATTGTCAATTTTCCTGATTTCCTTGACTGACATTGGAAAACATGACCAAAACCTTAGCAAGACCTGTCTGAATGACTTCAAACTTTGTCCAAGGGTGTAGGGAGACTCATGCCATTGATTTTGAGTACTCATGCCCCAATCTGTGGGCAGTAGATGCCATTTCACCCTCTTTTTATTACAACATTTTTATGTTGAGGGACATTTTTTAATCACCAAAAATTAAAAAAATACTATGTAAAACCTAATGAAATTCTGCAAGACTCCGGATAGTGTCTAGCTTGGTTACATAAAACATTCCCAGGCCTTGGTCACCCCATGGACTCGATCATTAGAACGCCTTTCACCACTTTGGAGGTATTTTTTAGTGAAAATTTCAGATAATTAAAACCACTAAAAAGGAATTTTATTTATCCAAGGGAAAACACACTCGATAAAAGGACTTCCCTAATGAAAAAGTCGTAGGTAACTAAGTTATACAAAAACTAGACCCTCATGCTGACATATCATTACAATATCCCCCGTAGGGGTGCGGAAATTTCATGGAGAAAAGATAAGAAGAAGAGTTGCCTCGCTTGAAAAAACTTTATTAGGTATTTCTTTCTCATCTTCAATGCACATGGTACATGGTTGGCCACCCAATTGGTTAGGGGAAACATGTCAATTCCCTTTAAGCCTAGCCCTATTTCATTCATCTCACCCATCTTAGCATGATGATCAATTTTGTAAGTGAGAATATGTTAGGGATTTCATGAAGGACTATGCAACTATTCTAAAACAAGTCTGATTATTATAGATTATTGTTGATCAACATTGTTATCTTGCTAATGCTTTTAGTTGGCTACTAATATAGATAAGAGAGCGTCATTCATCCCTTATGCATGCAGAATTCTTCAAATAGCATCTCAGACATCATTTTGACTAGTTTTGACTTGGTCAACCCAGTTTTACTGGTCAAAATATAGGTCTCAAGGTGGACTTGACTACAATGGTTTGATATTGTGTTTCTGGTATCTATGGACCTCCATTACATTGTTCCATGCTTCAATTGATTATTATTGGCCATAATTCATGAGTTTTTGTTTATTATTATTCATTATTAGCCTTATTTTTATTATGGGAGATGGATATGCTCATAGATGACTATACAAGTGGTTCCTTTGGGGTGTTAGTAGTCACCCTTAATGGATTTGAGGTCTCTAATCTCTTTTGTGCATCAGATTGTTGATCCGAGCAAGGGAAAGTGGATTTATGACAGATCTATCAGGCAGAATTATTTATCGACAATTAATTAAAAATTAAGTGACCACAACTATAGCCAAGAAATCGTTTTGGCCAATGTGGGGTAAAGACTTGGGATGATTTATTATGTTATGTTGGGCCTCTGGTCATCACAATATCATGTTCTATTCACTTGTTGGGGTCCACATTTTATTTTCCCTCACTAGGGAGGGTGACTTCACCATGGGGGCAACTTGGTGGAATTCGCACTTATGCTATGCCATTCTTATAATATGAACATTGTAAAGGGGGCGCCCCAAAGGAGACTTAGACCCCTCGAAGACCCCCTTCCTCATCAAGATTAAAGTGTTTGAAACACAATTTCAAAAGATGCTCGGTTAACTTTTCATACCATGCGCAAGGTGATTGTTTCAGGCCATACAAAGGCTTGAGGGCCTTGCATACCTTTTGTTCTTGTCCATTTACAACAAAACCTTCCAACTAGAAATAAAGGCATTCTCTTTCAAGTCTCCATTCAATAAAGTAGTCTTTACATTCATTTGATGAACTTTCCATCCATATGTGCAGCCAAAGCCAATAGAGTCTGAATGGCAACCCATTTTGTTGTGGGGAAGAAAGTCTCCTCATTGTCAATGCCTTCTGTGCAAAACTTTTTGCCACAAGCCTCACCTTATGCTTGTCAAGTGACTCATCTAATTTGTACTTGTTCTTGTAGACCCGCTTGCGACCAATTGGTTTCGTTCTAAATGGAGGGTCCACCAAATTCCATGTCCCATTCTTGATGAGCATCATATTCATTTTGCATGGCTTCTTTCCACTCATCATGAGAAGCAGCTTCTTTAAAGGAAGTTGGTTCAAGGCTAGAAGATAAATTCAATTCACAATCATACGAAACATCCATATCATCTACAACACCTGAATTTCAATCATCTACATCCCCTCCATTTTCTTGTCTTGTCGAACTTTTGGTTCCTGTCTTTTCGACTTCATCAGGACGAACACTTTCAAGTGTCTCCATGTCACACTTTGGAAGTTTTTGTGAGGGTCCAAGTTGCTCAACTAGTGGTGCTTCATTCTCTTCAAGATTCAATCTTCCAATCCTCTCAATCATAACATCCAATTGAACCACCTCTTCCGATGAAGTAGCGGGAATTTTTTTATGAGGGGTCGATGGTGCTGCAACAGGAGATTCCAAGGAATGATACAAGATAGGGATCCCCTTTCAAGATGTGGAATCTTATTGTCAAATTCATGATATGACTTTACATGGGTCAATTTATACAGACGATCAAGTTGCCTCTCCATGGACTTGTTGTTTTTATTCATTTCAAGAAAAATCACATCTCAAGAAAGACTAAATTGTTTATTTACCTCATCGTAAAGATGATGCACCTTAGTGTGTTTGAGTACCCTAAGAAAGTGCATTTTCGACCCCTTGCACTAAGTTTGTTTCTTTGTTCCTTCGGAATTAAGACATAATAGTTGGTGTTGCCTCCTTTCACACATCTGGGGGGAGACGTGGCAGAAATGTTCAAGGCACTCAGTGTGTCCTTGGGGTCAAGGCAAGATTGCCCCCTTGTTCTTAACTCCTCCGTTTAGGCCGACTCCTAACGAAGCAAAGGGGGGTAGACCCTCTTAATTGCTAAGGTTGTTAAGGCTTTAGTGTTTATGGTGATGATTGAGTTATTTAGGAATTTTGATGAAAAGAAATACTTAACACAAGATATCTTCAACGGAATTTAAGTACAACAACATAAAGATAAAGGTATAATATATCAAAGCACATAAAAACGGATGATTATATAAAAGAGAACCAGTTCCAAATGTCGTCCACAAATAAAGTGTTGTTGCTTTGCTGAAAGAAAAATGTTGCAAGTGCTCTTGGTCAAATTTTAAGTTAATGTGGAAATGAGTTGATTAACTTAAGGAGAAAAGAGAACTCCAAATGTACTCGAAGGTACGAGGAGTATGTCCAAAAACGTTATCCGATGCGGCTCCTCGCAAGGAATATGTGGGTTGGTTGGAGTCTCTGAGACATGTTCAACACTACACCAACAAGGGTGTATCCTAACAGTGTCTCAAGGTCGCTACCCAGTTGTTCCTGCTTGCTTTGTGGATTTTGCCACCGCAATGGATTAATTCGAGGCGTTGGATTTTCACCTGGGAGGTTAATTGGGGCGTGAAGACTAATTAAGCTAGTCACCCACGTTGTTTTTGATGCAGCCAACGATTCAAATGAACCATAGCGATGCAGAGCATACACAACGGATCCTTGGTAAAGTTTTAAGGATTTTATGTGCAATGTGTTTGCTTGGTCATATGTGAGAAATCAATTAGTGCGCATTCCTGCTTTTTATCCCAAAGCTCAGGGAGAACCTGCGATGGGCAAGAACATAAACCGGAATGGCAACAATTAATTCAAATTTTGAAGAAAATGAAAATCTAATCTATACAGCCCTTCAAGGACGAATTGTGTGCTTGTGTTGCGAATAAAGTAAACATGCAAAAAATAGGAGTTTTTGTAATTACTACAGCCAAGAATCTCTTTCCGTCCTGGATGCCATATTCGGGAAAGCAAGGCTGGGTAAGTATTCAATTTTGCGAGGAAGAAAAAATAAAACTTTAAGGAACCATGATTGATCTATTTTACTTGCAAAAAACAGACAACAAAACGAGGGAACTACTTTAGTACTATGCGGGTATAAAGCAAATAAATGGACAAATACAGGCTTCCCCAAATGGAGGAAGAGGGGTGTGGGAGTCGTAATCCCACTTTCCTTTTATTAACTTGTATTACAATCTTTTCTTTTGAGAAAGCTTTTTGTCCTTTGAAAATAGGAGCAAAAAGGTTTACAAGTTTTTTGAGAGAAGGGGAATGAAGAAAGGGGAAAAAAGGATGGGGGTTTGGAAGAGTCTTTTTGAATGATTCAAGACTTCAAAGGGCCTTCTAATCGTCTTCCTTCCTGCCAAATAGACATAAAAACCAGCAAACTAAAAATGGAAGATTAGTGGATTAGTCCAAAATTTACACTACAATTTCACACTACTTTAGTACTTGCGAATAATGGAAATGATTGAAACTTCTAAGTACTAAAGCGATTTATTTTTTAGATCTAAGCCAAAAGATGAAACTTGAAGATTTCAGATCTAAACAAATGCAAGCAAAATTGAAAGATAAACTTGTTAGATCTTATTAACTTCCAAATAAAAAGTAACCAAGAGGAAAATGTTATAATTTTTGTAGAAAGAAGGGAAACAGCTGCTCAAGCCTGAATCTTTTGGAAAACTTGGAAGTTTGAAGGTGAAACCATAAGTGTTTTGATCTAGATCCAAGAAAAGGAGATGCAACTTAGCTCAACCTTTTACTTGGTATTGTGATTTGCAAACAAAAGCTATTAGACTTGCAACAAATATATTAGATCTGGTACTTTTCACGGTTAGAAATCAAAAAAGCATGAGCTACAACTTAATAAAACATGCCTTCTTAAATTGCTAAGAGTAAAGAGTAAGTAAATGAATTGACAACTGCAAATATTTACAAATGCAGCAATATCACCTCATCCACCAAAAGTATGCACCCATAGAATCACACTCGTAAGCCTCCAAATCCTTCAACTTTGTTCAAATGATAGCAATAAACAAATTACATGAGCAAAGGTTCATTGCTTCCGTCCAAAATGAGGAAGAAGGCCTTGCTTAAATAGGAAAGAGAGACCTAGGGGGGCCTCAGCAACACTGAAGATCAACCCGGAGTGTAACTGAGTTAAATTGAACTTGAACTGAGCTTGGACTAAGTCAATCTAGAGTTGAAGTGAAGAGGAACTGACCTCACTCACCCAACAAATGCCAACACACCACCAACTTTCACCAAACTCTCCACGTGAGCATACATCCCCTCCGTGCGTGAGAGATTCTCACCAACCAAATATTTGCCTCAATCCACACTAAAAAATATAATGTTTTACCAAAGAAAATATATCAAGGTTTTAATTTCAACACATGGGAAGGGGTCCACCCTCATCCCACTCTAGCGTAACCTCTACCATTGGTTTAGCGTGAGTGCTTTGACGTCACCCCTTTCAACACATTGGGAGGGGTCCACCCTCAACCCACTCAAGCGCAACCTTCACCATGTTAACGTGAGTCTCTCATGTGGGTGATGTCATCGTTTTCTTAAACAAATCGTAAACTCCACTTTTATCCAAAGTTTTGTTTACCATCACAATTTAAAAGGATCGCATGACATAAGGGCCCACATGTCATGTCATTTCCTTTTTTTAAATAATGATTTTTAACTTTTTTTATGTTTGACTTTGGTGCATTTTCTCATAATTTAGCATTTAAATGCCATTTTGATGCTTTGTTAGCCAAATAATGCCTCGCGAGGTATTTTAGCTGCCCGAAACATAGTGAAAGTGGCCCACGAGGTAAAGATGTTGCTTTGAGCTTGAAAATCAGCCCAACCCTGCCAGAAACAGACTCCGAATCACGCTTTTTTTACATTTTGAATTTTTCCATTTAAACCATTAAAAATGGCCTAAAAATGGAAAATATATATATATTTTCTCAGAATCAACCGAAATTCTAGGGGGGCCTAGTACATGTCCATACGACTCAAAAACAATGCCTAACACGCTTATATACATCTACATATGAACTTTAATAACCTCCTAAGTCCTAACCACCAAGACGAAAATTCCAGCTTTGGAGGAGCAATGAAAAACTCGAAAATTATACGTCGCTTATTCAACATTGCATAATTGACAAGGGAAAAAACACCTTGGAATAATCGGATTGATAGCCCAGTCTTAGGAAGCCAAGTCCTTTACAAAAAAATTGTCATGTTAGAGCATTTATTACAACGCCCCCAAGGGGTATGAACATGCATTTTATTAAAAAAACGGACCACAATTGGTCCTTATGTAACCACGGAACTTCTGAGCACTGACAATGAACAATTGACTTGTTCAGTACTCTGGCGACTCAGTAGAAATCCACTAAGTGCAGAATTAGTGGATAACAGCTGGAACCAAAGACCCTAAGATGCCCCGCCAACAAAATACAGCTATACCACATTTCATATGGAGTCTTGTTGGCAAGAGCATAAGATGGACTTTTGTTTCTCAAATACACTACACACTAAACTGCATCATCCCAAACATCAATTTCACATTCTTGAAAAATAGCATGGAGCATACCATATTCAAGAGTGTTCTATTCATTCTTTCTACTACACCATTTTGCTAAGGATTATATGGAACAGTGGTTTGATGCACAATCCCATGTTGACGAAGATAGTTTTCAAATTCATTAGAGGTTCTTGATCCATGAACTGTTGGTTTGATAATGATTGCAAATCCCTCCATGAACAGCTATGTTTCACCCTTACACATGACTCCCCATCCTCCCCTAGCCTCCGCAAAGCCTGGCGTAGACTCCTTCGTCATAAAAAGTCAAAATTTCTCTCTTAGAGGAGACATGAGCTTTGTGCATCCCTCCACCACTTCCCAAAAGCTTATGACGGGCCCTCTTTCATAGACACCATGCCATCCCACCTGATCTTGACTCCTAGACCATGTTTTCCCACACAACCTCCCTTTATGACATCCTTGGACAACCCCCAACCCACATCCTCTCTCCCCCCTCCTCATGCCACCTCTTCTTTGAGAGGGACCTTAGGAGAGCTGTCAGAGCTATGAGTACCAACAAAGAAGCAGACAAGGAAGGTCTTCAGGCCAAATTCTTGAAACATGGCATCCAGTCTCTTCAGTCCTATATTGTTGATTTATTTAACGATGTTTACTATGGCTTCCCCCCTGCCTGGGCAAGACACATTATTCATCCAATCCACAAATCGGGGAGTTGTGTTGATCCAAACAATTATCGGACTATCATGGTGGGTCAAGTTGTTGCCTTACACACACCTGAGGGGGAACGCAACAGAAATATTCAAGCTACTCGATGTGTCCTTGGGGGCAAGTCTCAAGTCAGGTATTGTCACCTGCTCCTGACTCCTCCGTTTAGGCCACCCCAAACGGAGCCAAGGGGGGTCGTCCCTACGAAAGAGTTTCCAAGGCTCTTGAAGTTTATTAGTTATGGATTAGATGGTTGTTAGGAGTTGTTTAGAATTAAATTACTGAATCAAGATTATTTGTAAAGATAAGAATAATTTCAACAACATATAAAAGATAGCATCAACATATAAAAATTAAGCAACTTTTAAAGAACTGATATTTAAGCAAATTGTAGAGTATTGTTGCAAATGGAGATCAGTGCCAATGGAGTCAAATAAAATGGTGCGATGCTGCTAAAAAAGTACAGTGTTAGGCAGATGTCTCTTGGTTCATTTTAAGTTAAACATGGATATGATGAGTGAGTTAAGGGGAAAAGGGGATTCTCGATATACCGTGAGGTACTGGGAATATGTCCAGTTTCTGAGAATAGTGGCTTTGCACAGGAAAATGTGGGCTAGATGAAGTTGTGGGGGGGTGTTCAACACTACACCAACAAGGATGTAGCCTAACGAGACCCCACGGTCGCTTTCTAGTTGTTCCTGCTTTCCGTGAAGAATTTGCCCACTGTTTTTCAGGCTCGTTACACCAGATTTTCGTAATGTTTTGAGGGTTGTGAATTTTATTAATGTGAGTTTGATCAATTAGATGTGAGGAATTAATGAATGCACAATACCGCTTTTGATATCCCCAAGTCTCAAACTAAGTTGCGAGGGGTAGAGCATACATGATATTGTATGAAAGCCTCCTCATAAGTAGTAGGCTTAGACTCACACAAGCTAGTTACCTATGCCATGTAGCTGGAAAATCTCTCAAGTGCTTTTCTCTCTCTAACCTCCCTCTTAGGTGGCCCCATAGACTCCTCTGCTTCCTTCACAAGCTCCCTAAGCCAACTTGGCTTTCTCTTCCTGGAAGTAGCATCCTATGGCAGACCCTTCTCTACATCCTCATCAGACATATGTCTCCCTGAAGAAGTACTTACGGTCTGAGATCCTGTACCTAGTGAACCTGAACCATGTGTACCTGAATCACATGAAGGTGTAACCTATGAACCTGTGACCCGTGAACCTATCCCTGTACTAAAAGTACATGTAGACTGAGTCCCTAAAATTGATGTACCTGTAGACTGAGTCCCTGAAATTGGTGTACCTGTAACCTATGACCCAATCACTCTTGAGACCTGTGACCCTGTGACCTGACTCGCTGAACTCTAAGATGTTGTCACCTATGGAGTACCCTGTTGCTCCTCTGTCTCATAATCCCAAGATCTCCTGAAGGCTTGCTCCTCCTCAAATCTCACCTCCCTCCTCACTACAACTCTCCTCTGTGTAGGAAGGTATATGTGATAAGCCTTCGAAACCTCATCATATCCAACAAAAATACCCCTCTGCAGTAGCCTCCAACTTTGTCCTCTTCTCAGAAGGGACATGTGAGTATGTAAGGCATCCGAAGATGCGAAAGTGGCCTATCTCAGGCTTCTTCCTGGTGAACATCTCCTCGGAAGTTTTGCACCCCAAGGCATAGTGCGGATTCCTATTCTACACAAAAACAGTTGTACGACAGGCCTCTACCCATAGAAAGAAAGGAAGACTTCTAAGTTACCGGAAACTTCTAGGAAAGGGAGGGGAAACTTCGTTCCCCGTTTCGGAAACTTAAACGGAGGGGATACAGCTTGGAAACGCCACTGAAATATTTCCAAGCCGTATCCTAAAATTAGAAACGTTTCCATTCTGTTTCCATAGTTTCCAGCAGTTTCCTAGTTTTCTGAAACGTTTCAGCTGCTACAGGGTAAGTTTTTGACTAGAAATATTGATTTTTTGACATGAAAATAAATAACCCCAAAGGCAAACTATAAAACCATAACCCTAAATTGAACCTCAAAACATAGATATAAAGCCTCAAAGCTTATAAATCAAGAGCAAAACCTTAATCCTAAATTTGTCAATGGTAATTTGACATCTTATGTCTCACTCATAGTTTTAAAAATCGGAGTCGGACTCGAAATCGGTCGAGGCTCAACTCAGAATCGGAATCGAAATCGGTAATGAATCGGTCATAAATCGACCGATTTGAATTTAATGAATCAGTTTGCTAAAAAATACATCAAATATTTAAATTTTAAAGAAAAACAACATTTTCNCCTAGTGTAGAAGTATAATGACATTCTTTTTTTCTTTTTTTTTCAGTTTTTTTGCTAATTCCTCACAACTTCATTTTAAATAAACCCCAATGACTTGCATATGTGATAAATGAACTTGCATATCAAAATTGATACAATGGCAGCTTTAACCATACAAAATAGCGTACTACATTTATGAAGGGTTACATAAACCAACACATATTTCCAATAATCTTCCAACAAACTTCAGTTTTCTTCTTTTCCTTTTTGAATTAGTATGAACCCTTGACCTATGGCCTTATTTACTCCATTGCTAGTACACTCATATCCCTATCCTTATGTTGTGGAGAGAATTATGACGGTGCGTCATTTAGCCAGTTCTCCATATGATGTGCATGTGATATTTTAATCTTATTTCAAGCATTTTTATTAGTATAAACCATAAAACATAAACAACATATCCAAGGAAACTGATTGGTGTCTAGAGATAGTATTATTGCATATCATCACACTCACACCTAAGTTGCACTAAAACATGAGCTCACTTATTTATACTTGTGTGCTTAATTAATCCCCTTAAAACATGGTTGATTATGTCAAATTTGAATATCCAAGTCGGATGCAAATCATAGACAATCCTATGAATTTAGGCCCTTTAAGAGCCAGTCAATTAGTCACTTTTGGAACCAGTCGGTTGGCCAATTGACTCTCACTTTCCTAGTTGATTGTCTCGTCAGTGAGTGGACCAACCTAAATACAACATAGTTGAGTTTGTCTTACATAAAAAGTTGTGTTTAATCACAAATTTTAACACTTTTTTAGAGCAAACAACGTAATATTTGTTAGATGGTAACATTTGGATACATCAATCAAGTAATTTTAGGGTTTGAAATCCATGTTTAGAAGTAGTTGACATGTTCCTGTTTAAATGCTTACCAGCGGGTGACTTATCTATGGCACTTGAGATAGAAGAATATTGTTTAAGACAATATTTGAGTTTGTTGATTTTAATTGTTATAAATGAAAAAACTACCTTTAAATCTAATTGATGAATGGTAGTCTAAAGTATGTATGTCTCGTGGCCTTTTTGATATGTAAGTCTGCTGTTGTTTCCTTGCCGTATCGTATCCCACATTTTTCAAAATTTGTGGTATTCGTTTCCCACCCCGTATCCGTATCCGTTTCAATGCAACTTAGGAAGACTTTGATCATGCATCATGGCTCTAGCTGCACCCACTATCGCACGGTTCTTCCTTTCAGTGACTCCATTCTGCTATGAGGTGTAAGGAACTGTCAACTGCCTCCTAATACCCTCTTGTCTACAAAACTCATCGAAAGCATGGGAAGTATACTCACCCCCATTATCTTATCAGAGCACCTTGATCTTCTTTCTTGTATAGTTCTCAACAAAAGCTTTAAACTCTTGGAACCGAAGCAAGACCTCCTCTGACTTCTTGCTTCTCAGAAAGTAGATCCAAGTCTTCCTGAAAAAGTAATCAATGAAAGTAATGTAATACTCAAAACCTGTCAACGAGGCAGAAGACATGGGACCACATGAATTCGAATGAATCAACTCTAACACTCCCTTTGATCTGATGTCACTGCTCGAAAAAACAGATTTAGTGTACTTTCCCAAAGCACACCCTTTGCATACACCACTCTATTCTGCACTGAAATCTGGCAAACCTGTGGTCATGTCTCTCAACATCCTCAAAGCTGAATGGTGAAGGTGGGCCATCCTCCTGTGCCATAACTCACACAACTCACTGCTGCTCTGAGTGTGTGCCAGTGCATGATGTGGTTGGAAGAGAAGCTTGTACAGTTTCCAGCATCTGACTCCAATCGCATATGAAGCAGATGGACCCTCTGCTTTGGAAAAGTTGTAGACTTTCCCATCTAGGACATATACCCCAAGGCCTTTGTCCTCAATCGTGGAAACTGACACAAAGTTCTTCTTCAGCCCAGGGACATACAAGACATCCCTCAGTATCATGGGCTCCATGGACTCCCTGTCAAAGCGGGGTCAAGGGTTGTCTCTTGGTTCAGCAAGAAGCAGAAGTCAGTTGCATTGAGCTCGGCAGAGGCTGAGTACATGGTAGCCAGCATGGCTGCTAGTAAGGGTATGTGGCTGAGGAAGTTACTTTCAAGGTTGTTCGAGTGTGAGCTAGAGGCTACAGTGGTTCACTGTGACAATCAGAGACGCATCAAGCTATCTGAGAATCCAATGTTCCATGACCAGAGTAAACACATAGACATCAAATACCACTTCTTGAGATATTGTGTTCACAGAGGAACCATTCGGTTAGAGTACATACAGACAGATGAGCGGGTGGCGGACATTTTCACCAAGGCACTCTTGAGACAAAGTTTTGTGAAGTTCAGGGATAAATTGGGGTTGCTACCGAATCCCTTCCTCGTTGAGAGGGAGTGTTAAAATACAGCAACAAGGAAGGTCTTCCTGCATGCATGTGTCATTGCATGCAGAAGACTTAAATTAGGAAACCAATTATATTTAATTTACTTTTCCTAAAGTTTACTTTGGAAAATAAATTAAAGTGATCTAAATTAGCTTTAGTGAAACACTAGTTAAAGTGAAAGTGAAATTAGGGTTTTCGCTTTACCTAAAGTTATAAAAGAAAGGTCAATTAGTGGGGAGGACACAATTGCATTCCGACAGAGACGGAGGAAGAAGTGTGAGAGAGAGAATTTTGGCGAAGACGGAGGAGCACTAACTCAGGAAGGCAGCCCTAAATTGCAGGGGAGAGAAACAAGAGACTTTGGCGAAGGTACACCATACAGCAACAAGCCACCTTGTGAACCGTGCCATCTCATGGGTTTTTCTCAGTGATTTTTGGGTGTTTCGATTTTGCCATCTAGGGCATAAATTGATTTTCTAATATTGTAAAAGCTCTATATTTTCTTAATAAAAATATTCTCTCACTGCTGCACCGGTTTTCCCATCTTGGGTTTTGTCTCGGGGTTTCTACCCAAAAAGACTGTGTCGTTTCTATTGATGTGATTGATGTTGTAAATGGTTATCTGTTTTATATTCCACTGCATACTATAAAGAAGTTCATGTGTGGTTATTTCAGTTAAATTTAAATATATAGTTTTAGCCCTAGTTGTGCTTTAAAGGAAAATTTACATGGTTGTAGTGTTGTTCACTATATCCCATAGTTCACTATCCTGTAAAATCAACACTATTCTAGCCTTCCATGGACTGAAATTTACAGCCCCATCTAACCTGTCCTCGATCCTAAGACCAGTAGCCATAACTACAAGAAAGTTCAAGAACCTGTTATGCTCAACAACCCTATTTTCCCTTATTTCTCCTAGTCTGAAATTTATTTCAATGTGTAATTTTCAGCCTTCAATCATGCTCTGATTCCATGAAAAAATTTCAAGAACCCCAACCCGGTTTCAATTTCAATTTAGCATAAGGTTTAATGCCCAAACCCCATCATTGCATGTGCATTCAAAATTTAAAATTTTTTACTGAAAACATAAAACACGTGAGATCTCTTTCCTTCCTTTGAATTCTGAAAATTATATCAGCCCTAAATTCTTACTCATAAATTTAAAACTTAGCCACACACATGAAACTAAACACTCGGATTTTTGGTCAAATTGAACCAGGAAAAACCACGAAAGGAAAACCTGTTCTTCAGAGAGAGATTTTATTCTTCAGGCAAATTTAATAATAAATTACAGCAGTACTTATCTCAACCAAAATTCCTTGGAATTTGTGCCAAACAATAACTGAATGACCTGCTGAATTTTCCAAACTCCATCTCGAAATTTCTGCCCAAAACCTCCTGTACGGTCCACATGTGTGACTGTACGGATGCCTCGATTTCTATGCAAACTCTGCCTTGAAATTCGTGTTGTACTGTCTGCTGTACAGACATCAATTAATGTTGTACCTGCCTCGATTTTTGTGTTGTACGGCCACCTCAAAAATCGTGTTGTGCTGCTGCCTCGAAATCTGTGCATGTACAGACTGTACCGCATGCATTTAATGCTGTGCGGATGCTGCAATAAATGTTGTACGATCACCTTGGGAATCATGCCAATCTATTGGTACAGTTGCCTTGAAATTCGTGCCCTTTCTCCTCTTCCTAAATTTGGAAATTTTTGCAAAGGTTTACTCTCTGAAATTTCACATGCTCCTCTCTCAAAATTCTCTCTTGTGAAAGTGAAAAATGATCTTTGTTTTCCTTTCCCAAGCCCTTTTTGTTTGAGTAACTTCTACATCTAGATCAATGGCTTAGATTAAAAGCCAACTAAATGAGATCTACGGCCCATCTCATTTCCCCGTTAAAAAATCACTTTTAATTATTAATATGAGAATTTAATGCACATCATCATTAATACTCATAAAGTCACTTTTAAAATATAAACTCAAGCATTCATTAAAAGGTCAGTTTATCATAAAGTCATTCTCACCTTTTAATTAGGCTAGGGACCACTTATTAAAGTGTTCTTGTCCACCCCAAGGCATGAGTGACCAAACACTCCCTAGGTAAAACTTCAACAAATGGGCATAAATAAATGATCGTGCGAGCAACCACTCTCCTCCAGACATCACAAAACCACAGTCGGTTGAGGCTGAACGTCAGTGAAACAACACCCTTGTATCTGTCAAATAATCCATCAGTGTCATCCAAAAAGTCTCTGTCATGTGTGATGAAAATCACAAGGTGAAACCTCATGCAATATGAGAGTTAACAACTGGCTCCACATGAAGACATGTGCTCTGGAATAGATTGCATGAGAACTCCAAAATATGTCAGTACCTAATTTAGCTCAATGTGAAAGAGATAAGATCCTCTGGCAGTGAAAAGACTCACCCCGACCGACCGCATTATGAAATCAAAATCAATACAAAATGTCCATGAAATCTAATGCATGTCAAAAACAGCTCTAAACAAGGCATGAGCCAAAATGTCAAAGGAAGCATGAAATGAAACCTGTTCTCTAATGTACTACTCATACGAGCTTATTCATTTCTTACTCTACTAAACATGTTATTCTGTGACTATCTTAGATAGATGCATATGCATACAGATGAAGACTATAAGGAGATCCTCTCTTTTGCTCCTGACCATGCCCTCCTCCTGCCCAAAAACCTAAGAAATGGAGACTAGGGAAAAGAGGACCACTTTTGGAGTTTTTCACTGTCTTAATTTATGGGGGGAAATGTGAGGCTCTAAGAGATGCTCGGTAGCTCCAATTTGTTTGTCTGCTATCTTACACTGGTAACTGTCTGAGTTCTAGGTGTTGTTTTGGAGATCCTTTAGGCTAGACTGGCCTAGGGTGGTGGCAGCCTGGTCTGGAACTGGTTCCATCTTCCAAAAAAGCATCAACAGGTTCTCAGGAGTTGGGACTAATTTTCACTTCATGTTTTGTAGATTTCACGTCTTTGCAAGTCTATACAGTGTTTGGAATGTGCTTTTATATCGTCTATGGGGTGTGCGTCTCACAGTGTGAGGCAAGAATGGGGCCATGAGCACTTCTCGTTTTGGTGCAGGTTTTGATACCATAGTGACTTCAAAAGTTGCATTCAATAACCAGTTTTTTAGAAGAATCCATTTTTGTTTGCTGTTCCTAAAGTGGGCTATTCTTTTTGCTATAATTTTGGAAGGGTAAACTGAGTACAGTCCTTGCACTTTTGGCTACATAACATGAGTTAGGGTTTCTTGTTTTTGGGTTACTATGACAAGTTTTGGGTTTCTATCTTGTGCTATGCAACCTCTACACCTACAGGTATGGTTGCAGTAGCTGTATTTTAATCCCTAGTCAACACCAGGTGCCTCATTTAAGATCAAGGCTTAATTATCTTCCTTCTGAGGGTTATCACATGTTCACTGTGACACGTGTATTTTCACTGTCAGGCCAACAGGCCAGAAGGCTTGCTTTTGCGAGCACTTTTAAGTTGTAAAAATAGCATTGTACTCTATTGTTGCAAAGATAAGAAAGCTGTCTACAATAAAAATACACAGGCATACCTGAAACAGATTCCAAAGCTAAATCTAAGCATTCCACACCAGCTGCAACTATCCTGCCCACTTTTCCGCCATATAGACTTCCAGTATGAAGTTCAGAAACAGTATTGTGGCCTGGCCGAATTCCTGCAAGGGCTCTCTCTATAGACTGCAATGCCAGAAATAGATGCAACTCTAAGGGCTTCCTAACTAGCATTGCAAAGGAGCTTCTAACAGCAGCTTTTAAGTCTTTGAGATTGTCACTATCCATTTTCAAAAATGATGGTTTGTCATGCATTGTGCTTTCACAGGGAGAGAGGTTAGCATTGATGCAATAAACTTCATGGGAAACTGAGCATTTATTTTCTCCAGAGGAAAGAAAGCAAAATGTTGCCATTGCTTCTAAGTGTAGATTAATCAGCTTGACATAGACTATGCGAGGGACAACTTGTTCCATATAAGGTATATAACCGCCAATGCATTCCAAGAATCTCACAATGCCAACCAGCCAATCCAGTGAACATGCACGACAATGCCTTATCATTGTTGTTGCCTCCAGTAGTAACCAATGAGCTGCTTCTAACTGCAAATCCATAAATGCCAATGACATTGATAGACTAGTTGGTGTTGACATTATAACCTTTGGAGAAGATGACAGATGCTTTAGCTTCACAACACCTGCCAATGCCACAAAGAGTTCTCCAAGTAAAGTGGCTTGATCTGGTTTTTCTCCCTTCAACAACTTTTCTAAGAAGGACTTGTTCAAATCTGGTATTTCAGCAAGGTCTGAGCATAGCTCGTTGCCCTTAAAAACGTGCAGGTGTGTGTGATTTTGAAGAAAATGTGACTTCGGCTCCAGAAAATCATCATTCTCAATAACACCGTCATCTTCTTCATCATCAGTTATATCCATGTGATCATCTAACTTAGTCTGTTCCTCTTCATTCTTCTCTTCTTCCATTTCACTATCCTGCCCGTGCCCAAATTTATTTTCCATTTCTTTTACTATACCATATTCTGTTAGGAGTTCTGCATCTGTATCCTGTTTAGATGTGGTATTGTTTATTTGATGACTAGCAACATCCCTTTGAACAGTAACTGCCTCATCCAAGCTATCACCTACAAGAAACTTATTTATGCACAAGTTAATGAAATACCCAAAATCTTCAAGAAAGGGCTCCCATTTAAC